>SJYO01020080.1:20502150-20993968 GCA_006410555.1 Capra ibex | reverse complement strand
TTTTTTTTTTTTTTTTTTTTTTTTTTTTTTCCTTACTAAAATATTTATAATTTTTATAGACCGGGAAAGACCACATTACCCGACACACCCTAGTGAAGGTTCCACCAAGGGAGACAAATTGAAGAAGACAAACGACCGGAAAATCCGAGTGTCAACGCAACACCCCTCCCCCCGACGACGATTGTTTATCGTGACAGCACACGTGCGTCATAGAGTCGGGGTGAACTGGACAGGAAAGAGCACCGCGCGTTTGGCGAGGCCGAGATGCTACGAGTCGGCCCTTGGCAGACCCCGGCCGGGATCCGACGCACGTGAAGGGGCCAGGTTCGGCGAGTCCAAGCCGCGAGTCCGTCGGGAGTCTCCGTGTCTAAGCCGACCTTGACGCGAAACACGGGAAGGGTCCAGGCTCATCGAGTCCTCAAACCGCTCGCGCTAGCGGCGCCGAACAGTGGAAAAGACGGCGACGACGAGTCGAAAGACCCACCTGGCGACCGCGTGGGGCACTCCGTCTAACACTGACAGGTCGTGGGGGTCTTCAGAATCGTTTCCTCGGACGAACGTCAATCCATTCATTTCAGAGAGGCCCAGACGTTAACGGGGAAAGGTCAGGAATGCTGAGACCGACGGACAGGGGCCGCCCCCTACCAGACGTCGGCCGAAAAGGGCAAGGCAGGAACAAGACACGAGCCAGGACCCCCACAGAATACAAGCGCGAAAAGCGCACCATCGATAGGGTGTCAGACCAAACGATCGGGTTCAATCTAGCAAGACCAACGCGCACCCCGCGAGGACGGGCTAAGAATGTTTCGAGACGTCGGGCGCGGAGGGCGCGCAGGGACGGGACGGGGGTGAAGGGTCACCGCCTACGTCCGCAGACACGACGAAAAGGCGACCCCCTCAATGACAACCCGAACATTAGACAACCAAAATTAATAAATAGATAAAAAGGAAGGACAATACAACGGGAGACACAAAGGTTCCGAGCGGTGTCTGAGCCGTCCCTCTCACAAAGGACCACAAACCTTTGGAGAGAAGAATTTTAAGGGAAGGGCCCTGCCCGAAGGGAAGGGCCCTGCCTCGAGGGAGGGGTGGAGGAAACAGAGGAAAAAGCAGAAAATATAAAAAAGGATGGACAAAAACTTCTGTTACTAGACGAAAAGACCAACGGACTACAGGAGACGGTCGGATGTCTTCAACAAAACACTTCAAACGAGCCGCAACTTTACAAGAAAACTCCTTAAACACTCCCTCTTTCACCAGAAGGGCAGGATAAGGAGGCGGTAGAAAGGGAGGGGGGGGGGGTTGACAACGAAAAACTGAGTGTATGTCCAGGGAAAAGAATTCTCGAAAGGTGGTAAACAATACGAGGTGGGTCAGATTCCGAAATTACATCAGTTACTTTGTCTCCATTTATAAAAAGACCTTAAGGGATCGAAAGAGAGTCAAGTCAAGTAAAGTCAGCGAGTCAGCACAGACTACGAAACTCTGGGGTACTTAGCGTCGTACGGTCCGGAGACAGGTAGTGGTTGAGGGTCCCAAGTGAGTCTGAGTACAGGTACCTCACCCACTACGGTAGGTAGGTAAAGTAGGAGACAGTAGGGGAAAAGGAGGACGGGGGTCAGAGAGGGTCGTAGTCTCAGAAAAGGTTACTCAGTTGAGAAGGGTACTCCACCGGTTTCATAACCTCAAAGTCGAAATCGTAGTAAGGAAGGTTTCTTTAGGGTCCCGACTAGAGGAAGTCTTACCTGACCAACCTAGAGGAACATCAGGTTCCCTGAGAGTTCTCAGAAGAGGTTGTGGTGTCAAGTTTTCGTAGTTAAGAAACCGTGAGTCGAAAGAAGTGTCAGGTTGAGAGTGTAGGTATGTACTGGTGACCTTTTTGGTATCGGAACTGATCTACCTGAAAACAACCATTTCATTACAGAGACGAAAAGTTATACGATAGATCCAACCAGTATTGAAAAGAAGGTTCCTCATTCGCAGAAAATTAAAGTACCGACGTCAGTGGTAGACGTCACTAGCATCGAAAGAGATGCTAGGTCGTTTACAACCGTTAAACTAGAGACCAACAAGACGGAAAACATTTGGACGGAACTTGTAGACCTTCAAGAACCAAGAGTATTACGACTTTGGGTCGTACGTTCTAAAATTCGTAATGGAATGATCGTACCCTCTACTCACGGTGACAGGCTACCAATCTTGTAAAAAACCATGATGGGGAAGAACCCTTGACCCTACTCCTAACTGTAAAGGGTCCGGTGACGACCCAGAAGGTCTAAACGATTGTATGACTTACGTTGTGGAACTACCGTAGTAGGAAATCCCAAAACTTATCAAGATAATATTAAGGTAGCGTAGATGATCAAAGTAATTGTTGTCCCGAAAGATTCCAGGTGAACTAAAGTGTGAGGTCTTACAGACCGAGACCCACCGACTGGTACGGTAGTATCATTAGACCAAGTAATTCTAGAAGGAACATGTCGAGAAGGAACATAAGAAAGGTAAAGAAGAACTAGAGAAGTCGACCTATAGATGGTAAAAAAAAAAAGGAAAAAACACGGGTAGAAAATCGTTTCAAAAGAAGACTATAAAAGTTAAAAGGACTTCTATAGAGATCAGAAAGCGGAAGACAAAAAGAAAGAAAAAAAAATAAGAGGAGATAAAAAGACGTGACAGGTAACTTCTCCCGGAAGAACAGAAAGGAACGATAAGAAACCTTGAGACACAAATCAACCTACATGGAAAGGTAAAGAGGGAACGAAAAACGAAGAGAAGAAAGAAGTCGACAAATATTTCGGAGGAGTCTGTTGATGAAACGGAAGAGCGAAAGATAAAGAAATCCTACCAAAACAAGAGACGGAGACCATGTTATAATGTCTTGAGGTAGGTATCAAGAAGTCCGTGTGACAAGGAATCTAGATTAGGAAACTTAGATAAACAATTGGGGAGACGTATCATTACCTCTTCCTTTGGCGTTAGGTGAGGTCATAAGAACGGACCTCTTAGGGTACCTGCCTCTTCGGATCATCCAATGTCAGGTACCCCAGCGTTTCTCAGCCTGTACTGACTCACTGAAGTGGAGTGGAGTGGAGTGGACGTATAATTATCCCCTAAACTAAATTTAACATGTACCGACCGGATCACCAAAACGGACGAAAGAAATCAAATTCGGACTTAAAACGATACTCTTCGACTACTAGACTCGGTATCAGTCGAGGTCCAGAACAAATCCGACTAACATATGTCGAAGAGGTAGAAGTCGATCCATGAGTTTCAATCGGATCCATGGGTTTATTGTGTTAGCCGACATATGGTGACGAAGATGTGAACGAAGGTCTGAAGGACCAGAACTTTATTTCTATGACATGATGACATAAGAAATCTCATCACATATCATTTTATGTGAAATGACATGATCGAAAAAGAAAGGAACAACATCTACCATCGTGATCTAACGTAAGGTTTACCGGTGACGTTGGAAAGATACGATAAGATGTACACCCAGTTTTCGATTGTCACAGATGAGTTTATTTCTTTTAGGAGAACGGTAAACGATACAACACTTAGAGAAGTCAATGAAGAAGTAGAACAAAGAGAAGTAGGAAAAAGACCCGGAGTTTAAGGTGGTCCAGAAGTAATCATTCGAAGAGTACAACATGTCGTTTCTCAAGTTACTTTAGTATGAAAACATCTAGATCGAACTTTATTTCTATGACGGGGTGAAGTGGGAAGTCGCCACCACCAACTCAGGAATTCAGCACAGGTGAAGAACACTGAGGTACCTCCTATCGGGTGGTCCGAGGTGACAGGTACCCTAAAATATCCGTTCTTATGACCTCCCCCAACGACAAAGGAAGAGGTCCCCTAGAAGAGCTGGGTCCCTAGCTTACATGTAGAGGATGGGACATGAGATATGTCTTAACATGCATTGACATGGTGGCGAACATCTACTACGTCCGTGACTGTCACATCCGGTCACATACACTTGATTGAATACACTAGTCTGAGATCTTGAGTACAAGGGTGGAAACTTTCAAGTGTTGAACTTAAATGGTCTATTAAGAGTAATACAAGTAGAAAAGAAAAGGGATCAAGTTAATCCTAAGAATAATGATTACGAAACTTAGGAAATAGACCCATTTAAGAAATAAAGACAGAGTAATAAACAAAGAAAGGTGTCGAAAGAGAAAGTTAACTCTGGTCAAGGAGACAAAAGGGTAAAACGGATCAAAACTGTTCCTAAAACGACTTAAACTGCACTTATGCTCAGTACAGAAATGAGTCCCACACGACCGTCGATTAGTGGAACCATCCTCCTCCCCGACGTCTACCTCTCGATCTCGGTCTCGATCCACACTCGGTCCGAGTCACCAGTAGTGGTGGGAAAGATCCCGTCCCGGGTCAGAGTTCAATGACCTCGTTTTCGTTAACTCCCAATCCAGACTCGACCGAGTCAAGGGAAATTCACATACCTTTATAGTCCGTTTCATCGTATTAATTATACTTTTGATTCAACTCTCTATACTTTTTGTCGACGGTCGTTGAGACTTTAACTTTACATTTATACTACATTCACGTCCATGAATAAACAAACTGTAGTAGGGACTTACACACTATGGATCAATGCTACGTACCGACCTTCCTAAATCCGTTTGTCTCCGTATTATCTCCCTCCATAACCCATTACAGTCACTTCAGTCTTCCGTTTACATACCCATCTTCACTCTAAAAAGTAGTTACCTACATAGATTAAGTCGGGTCGTAGACTGTCTACATCTTTGTATTCCTCCGTAAGTTCATACATACACATCCCTTCAGTAAACATTAGAACTTATTCTGTCACTTTTCACGAAGTGACTCTTCACTTATACACTTCTCATTTTCCTTTTTTTAGTGTGTGTCGATAGACCATTTTTCTAAAAAGTCCGTCTCCCTTCTAGTTCAAATTTCTGGGTCCCGATTCTTATGGTAAGATCTATGTTACTTCACCCAACCCTCTCACCGATCTCGTTTACACCTTCCTCTTCTTATTATACTCCAGTATCTATACTTCCGTAAACTTGTATATTTCCGAATCACGACAATCGTAGACAAGACTCATTTGTCCTTCACAACGACTCGACACTCGTCTTCCGTTCTGAACTACTAGACTAAATACATAAATTTTGTTATGAGTCGACGTCGTCATATGTGTATTTGACCAGACCCCCATCCCGTGTTTCCTTGTGCCCTCTCGTCCATCCTTCGATAATGTATTTTAGTCCAATCTCTATTATCACGGAAAACGTTATCTCCGTTTCACCTCCAGCACTTTCACCGACCTAACACCTCTGTCCAACTTCTACTTAGATGGTTCAAGTGAATATTTCAACTATATCCAAAACTTCTATTCAGTTCTTAATGGTTTCAATATTCATATACTGCATTTCGTACTTAGGTAGAAAGAACCGACGATTTAAAAATCATTTACCTAGAGTTAACAATAAGTCAGTGTTTTAGCACAGGATGAGAAAAACTGGGGTATCTGACGTCGTGTTGTCGGAGGAGACAGGAGACGTTAGAGGACGTCAAAAGAATCTAAGTTCAGGTAACTCAACCACTACTATAGATTGGTAGAGGAGGAGACGGAGGGGAAAGAGTAAAGTGGAAGAAAGAAAGGGTCGTAGTCCCAGAAAAGGATAATTGGGTGAGAAGTGTAGTTCACCGGTTTTATAACCTCGAAGTCGTTGTTAGGAAGGTTACTCATAAGTTCCAACTAAAGGAAACTCTAACTGACCAAACTAGACGAACGTCAGGTTCTTTGAGAGTTCTCAAAAGAGATTGAAGAACTGTACGTATGTCCAAAGAGTCCTCCGTCCATTCCACCAGATCATAAGGGTATAGAAATTCTTAAAAGTTACCAATAAACACTAGGTGTGTCAGTATCTGAAATCGTATCAGTTACTTCGTCTTCATCTAAAAAAAGACCTTAGGGGTACGAAAAAGATACTAGGTTGTTTACAACCGTTGAACTAGAGAAGAAGGAGACAGAGAAGATTTGGGTCGGATATGTAGACCTTCAAGATTCAAGTACATTACGACATCGAACTTCCTAAAACTTATATCGGAATGATCGTACACTTAACTTTCGTTAACATACTATCAAACTTGTAAGAAACAATAACGGGAAGAAACTTTAACCTTACTTTTGACTGGAAACGGTCAGAACACCGGTGAGACTTCAAAAGGTTTAAACGACTGTACAACTGACATCGTGAAATTGTCGTAGTAGATAATCCTAAACTTTATCGAGTCGACCTTAAAGTAACGGAGACGATAAAAACAAACAACATTAAGAAGGATTCCGTGTGAAATGAAGTGTGAGGTCCTACAAACCGAGATCGACTCACTGTCGTGGTAACACCGATAGACCAGTAATTTTAAAAAGAACAAAGTAGGAAGGCACATAAGAACGGTGGAGAAGAATTAGAGAAGACAAAGACAATTCAGGAATAGTAAAGACAAGAAATAACACGGGTAGGAACGTACTTTATAAGGGAACTATTGAGTTCAACAGAACTTCTCTAGAGAAGAGAAAGGATGAGACATCAAGAGGAGCTAAAGAAACGTAACAAGTAAATTCTTCCTGAAGAGTAAAGGGAACTAAAAAGAGACCTTGAAACGTAAGTCAACCTATATAGAAAAGGACAGAAAGAATGGAAAGTGAAGAGAAGAAACGAGTCGAGAAACATTTCGGAGGAGTCTGTTGGTAAAAGGAAGAATGTACAGAAAAAAAAAGTCAACTAAAAACACGACGGAGGACTTGTCACAATGTTCGGAGGTAGGTATCCAAAAGTCACTGAGACAGATGAACTAGATCGGGAACTCAGATAAGTAAAAGGGTGACATATTAGTATTCCTAAATCCAGTATGGACTTACCAGATCACCAAAATAGATGGAAGAAGTTGAATTCGGACTTGAAACGTTATTCCTCGAATACTAGACTCGGTATCAAGCAAAGTCCAGATCGAAGACGACTGTCATATTTCGAAGAGGTAGAGACTGACGTACCTTGGATCAGTTAGACTAAAGCCGTAACTAGTATACCATTACAGGTACACAACTGAGTAGAGAACTCAACAAGATTCTCCCACTAACGATACTTGTCACACAACAGAATTGTTTTGAGACAATCGGAAACTGGACAAAGTAAAACAAAAGGTTGTGGTTTGAACGGACAATAAGAACCATTCATCGAGGACTGTAGCATGGAAACGTAAAGTCAGTAGGGGACACTACTTTTCCTGTTAAAAAAAACCACAATCAAGATGTACCACAACATTCAGAAGTATCTTGAACAGTCAAAGACGAAGAAACCGTAGTCACCAACTCTGTATCTAAATCTAATGACACTACAACTTACTGAACGGAACCTTTGTTCAACTCTAGTAAGACAGTAAAAACTCTAACGTGAGTTCATGACTTAAAACCGAAAAAAAAAAAAAAAATAACTCCTNAAAAAAATTACTCCTGTTGAGGTAAAGAAGATTCCCTAAGAACGGGTCATATCATCTATGTTACCCGTATACTCAATTTAAACGGGTAATGGTAAGTAAAATCAAGTGACTAAAGATTCTATACCTATGAGTAGAACGGTAGAGGACGAACTGGTTCACGTTAAATGGAACCAAGTACCTGAATTGTAAAGTCTAAGGATACGTTGTAACAAGAAATGTCCTAGTCTGAAATGAAAGTGGTACTCTACGTTGTGCAGATGTTGACTCGTAACAAAGACGAAACCGGGTCAACGAAGTAAGAATGACCTCGATAATGATTACGGAAGACGAGAAGCGATCATCGTATAACCGGTGGAAGGTTGGAACCCCTGAACAGAAGCCGTAACATATAAAACGGAAAAGTATGAATGGTACCCCAAGAGGTCCGATCTTTTGACTTTACCCAATGGTAAAGTAAAAGGTTACCTGTAAAAAAAAAAGTCCTTAGAAGTGATAATACGTAGACAGAACTCACTGGGACGTGTCGAATAGAGTATCGTAGTAACTCAATGTGTTCAGGGAAACGGTACTGTTTTGAGGTACTTACAGGACCCATGAAGACAACTTTAGTGGACGGTCGAGACTTAGGGTACTATCGACTTATTTTCGTTTACTCTACGAACGGTTTCTCCTAAGACACCAAAACCACTCTCCCACTCGGTTGACGGTTAAGCCTCTTATAGATCTTAAACAGACTTTGACCTTTGTTGTTGTCTCTTATCAATATAAAATGTTTTCTTGTTAAAAACGACTGAAATTTTTTAAATTCTGAACCCTTTCTCCGTCCCCTGATAGAAACAATGGAACTTAACGATATTATTTTATAATACCTCTTCCACGGAATTGTTGCAAAGGGTACTAATTGTTGTTTGTAAAGGGTGTCAAGACCTTTCACCTTTCATTTTCCAGTTCTACAGACGATTCTCGGGAAAGAATAAAAGTCTCCCGGTAGAAAACCAATCCAGGAATGTAGTGGAGAGAAACAACGTACGTACATGTGTCTCACCCTCACTCTATAGGACAGAGAAGGGGAAAAATACAACAACAACAAGTAAACGAGTCAACACGGGTTGGTAAACACTGAGGTACTTAACGTCGTGTGGTCTGGAGGGACAGGAGGTCATAGAGTCTCAAAAGAGTGTGAGTACAGGTAACTCAACCACTATGGTAGGTTGGTAGAGTAGGAGACCGGGGCAATACTCCGGGGGGCATTGTAGAAGACTTAACTTAGTGGAAGGTTTCAAGGGTGAAAATTTACGGTAGGGTAAACCACAATCCAGAAGTCATATACTTAAGACTTTCATACTCATAACAGTTGTCAATCCTCCGTTTACGTTTATATACCTGGTTGTAAGTTAGGTATCATCCTTTAGATTCTTAGAGACTGTGTATTATAAACAAATTTAACAAATTATTATAATCTATCGAAACCTTGTTCTCTCCTTCTCACCAACTCAGACCAAACCCCTTTGTCGAACCAACTAAGTCTGGAAAAACGGGGAGAGGTGATTAAAGAGGAATGGGTGGAGAATTTTAAGATGTACCTAAAGAAAACCATATTTACAAATCGAGTCATTTACGTAATGGGAAAAGTGGGATTGTTCAGAACCGTTTCCAATTTTTTATTAGACGTTCTCAATCCTCATCAAAATACAATATAAATTCCTTGACATTTAATTTGAACCGACATAAATCCTGATATATAATATTTACCTGTTCTTTAAACGGGTTCTTTACTCGTTCACTCTTCTTTACTCGGATATTCAATCGTAATCTCTAGGATATACCTTTTCTGTTTGTAAATTCGTGTTTTTTTTACGTCTCGGAAATAAGTCTATAGAGTCGTCAACAACATAAAATACACATATACGAACATCAAAAAAACAAACAAACAAAACGGAATGGCATATCTCCAATTCATATGTAATGTCCAATCAATATATCTAATTCATATCCAAAATCTTTATATATTCACTCAGTTGATGTATTAAAAAACAAGAATACAAGTACTTTTAAATTAATAATACTAAATTAGAGATAACTCTATATATATGTATGTGTGTTTATATACGTAGTTTAATAAGAACATTTCAAATGATGTTTAAATTTCAACACCGTGTGTAATCCGTAATTTGTAAGTGTATAGCAAACAAGAGTCCACAAAAGACCTACCAACTACAACGGTCTATTCACTAGAATTCTATTTACTCCATAATACCATACACAGGTGGAAATTACGACAGGTCTTGAATCAACTTCAAAAGTAGCCTCGAGATTTCTAACTAACTAACTAACTAAAAATATGTGATTACACGTAAGGTGTCCGATTTTAGAAACGATCCGAAGGTACAGTCCCGTCATTTACAATAAGTAGAAGGGAAAACTTCAATCTAACAACAAAAGATATAAGGAAAGACAGTCTTTTTACAAGGGAATCTTCTCATGAATACAAATTGTCACCCGAGAGTAAATATGGTCGTTACAGACAACTATGAGAGTCTCTTTTACTTCTATCCGAACTCGTTCAAAATTATATATCACAAACGGTAATTCTACTACACTAACGTTTACTCTGTTTGAATACAGTTAACGTAAAAATTAGAACTTATAAGTCATTACAGGACCCCAAGTGGAAGATACCAGACCACTATTTTACAGATTCGTCTCAATAAGTATAAAAATACATTAACGAAACAATAATTCCCTTTCCCTCCCCTATTAATACATCCTGTGAATGGGAGTTTAAAAGGACACTGTAGAATTATCGAATATTTCGTCACACGATAATTACACTGAAGACACTCAAAGAATTGATTGTTTTATGGTTAAAGTGAAGAGTGTAATATGAAATCCTAACTTGGTATTTCCCCCTTTCTACTTCCGTAACGTATGGAGTAATGTGGCTGGATTCTCCACCACTATATCGTTTCCGATGTCTTAATGACACCTAGTAATCTCAGTTTGTCTTCTCCACTTTTTCCTTATCAAATAGTCTTTGTTAGTTAGATTCTTTTGTTTCCTGAATTTAGCTTTACTATTATCCGATTTTCTTTTACACGGGACACACTCGTTTACCTTCTTTTTGATACTAACATTTACCTTCTCGTCCTGTCTTATCTTAAGTATACAATTATTAAAATACTTTAATCTTTCTGTCAAACGTTCTCCAATTTACACTTTTAAAAAGAAACATATACGTAGAAAATTTTCCTTCAACTTATTTATCTAGTCAATTTCAACAAGAAATTACGTTTTAAATTGTATATAGAATTTTGTACCTTACACTAAAGATGTAAAGTAATACCAACAAAATACCAATTTTGATTAGTTTTCAGTAAAATAAAATTTAACTTTCTCTTTCAGTAAACAACAGAAACTATGAATTAACAGAGTACATTTTACTGTTATAACCTTATCTATGGATAGAATAAACGAAGGTCAATAGTTGAACGTACTAAGATACTTTATCTAAAGATGACCTGACTTCATTGAAAGGTAGGAAGTGTTTATATCACTAAAATTCACAAAATAAAATATTAAACACTCTGAAAATCATTATAAACAAACATTATGATATAGACTAAAAGTCAGAAGAGATCACTAATTAATGTACACTTAATAAGAGTCTATAGTTCAATATAGGTATGTGAGTTCTATGGGAGAGTATTTATATCCCAATTATTGGATACATATAAAATAGTCATACAAATAGTGAATGAAGACGATGACGATGACGATTCAGTGAAGTCAGCACAGACTGAGACACGCTGGGGTATCTGTCGGAGGGTGGTCCGAGGGGTGGGGGCAGGGACCCTAAGAGGTCCGTTCTTGTGACCTCACCCAACGGTAAAGGAAGAAGTCACGTACTTTCACTTTTCACTTTCACTCCAGCGAGTCAGCACAGACTGGGAGTCGTTGGGGTACCTGACGTCGGAAGGTCCGAGGAGGCAGGTACCCTAAAAGGTCCGTTCTCATGACCTCATCCCACGATAACGGAAGAGACTAGTGAATGAAGATCCGGGTAGATATATAAACTATTGTCTATATGTTCCATTTTAAGTTTAAGTTAGGAACTATACTGTACAACGAAACTTTTAGTGTTCACCAATAGAAGTCAAAAGTTGTCCATCCGAAACACAAAAAATGTTTTGTTTTATAAAAGAATTGGAGATTGAAACACCTTCAAATCCCCTTCACGTGGTGGTGAGGGTCAATGTTAAACGTTTGAAGTAAATGGTATAACTATATCGATAGTCGGTACGGAAAACTATTTTGACATATCTACTTATCTTTACCTTCCAAATAAGGTAAACACAGTTGTAATCGTCTTTTATCATACTGTCCCACGTTCTGAGTTCTCTAAGTAGACTGTAATAACTTGTTGGGGAATGGGATACTTGACGGAAAACGACCCAGAAGAGGTCTGTGTAATGTGTTTTCTTCTAGAAAACTACCGGAAACTTGTTAGACTCTGGGACTAGATACGTAAAATCTTTTCTGCGGGATTAACCTTACGTTTACTAAAGTTCAACTCTAGAATCAGTTTACGGACTTTTCGTAAAGAAAACATACCAAGAAATTTCCTGGAAAATGTTACTGACAAGTGTAGTTACAGTCTAGGAAACATCTCCTTCTTTTTGGAACTGTAATTTAGTATTTTATGTTTGATTGTTTAATAATAAGTTAAATTTCTGTTACTTTATACTCTCTCCAAAGTGGAAGGTCCCTTTACTTGAACTCGTTCTATTCGTGTTATACCGGTTGATTATATATACCTAAAAATCAAAGAATTCTCTATCCAAAGTAACAGTTCTCAATGTAATCCTGTCAAAAGACATAATTTTTCATAACAATAATTTACTTGAATAAAGAGTGAATAAAAGAAGAACTTTATTATGACTTTACTAGAACTAAATTCCTATATACATTATATATTCGTACATATATTATTAAAACATGTATACTATTAGGAGATTATTTAGTAGGGGACTTAATCTTAAAAAAAGTCATTGATTTTATTTTTAAGATGAGTAAAAATTACCAAAGAATTTGTATAAATCGTAAATAACCTCCTTATACACTCAGACGAATTCGGTCGTGTTTATTTTACGACACCACTGTCTCGATTGGAAATTACAAAAGTAATTATTCCTGAGACTAGAAATAAATACCGATGGGTAAAACTTTATCTTATGAATTTTTTGTTGAGGCGCATTAAAGTTCAAACCTTTCGTTGTGTTTTATATACAAAGGATACCCCTTCAAACAAAGTGTCAAAAAGTATAAACAATAATTGTAAAATAATGATAATTTTATTATTGACGTGGAGGGTAGTGGTGGTGACGATGATAATGATAGTGATGTTTACGGTGGTGGTGACTTCGAGAAAGAGTACCATTGTAAATAACGTATCTTTTATATACGGTTTAGGACTCGGTTCATTGGAAGTATTCTAATAAAATAACTTCAAAGTGTCTTCCGAACGCATCATCTGAAATGATATATTAGGGTGTGATATTTCGTTATCTCTAACACGTTTTGGTGTTGTTTTAAGGGTCTCAACTTCCAGTAGAGTCGTTAAAATCTGTAGTATTATTAGATAAAAAAAAGTCCATCCAATACACACGTTCTAATAATGAAGGTCGTTTATCATCTCATGATTATTCATACCTACTCTATACTCTTCCCTTTACCAAAAATTTCTTCCCACGTTCTTGTGTGATACCAGTAAGAAGACTCGTATGTTCTCGAGTCAGTGGAATTTCTCCTAAGTTTATTCATAAATTTACAAGGACTTCTTAGGGTGGTCAACAATTTACCACTAAATATTCGCACTAACAAGTCAGATAAGATTCCTTGATCATACCATGTAAAAATTTTTAGTGTTTTTTTTTAGTTAAACTCTTATTTTATTACGTTACTATTTAGTAATTATATGGTTTACACTGTACTCCCGAAGACAAAGTGTCTGTACATACCGAAATGTACACTTTAATTAGGTACCTCTCTTTCAGTTCGTAAAACGATAGATATTTTTAAACCGTAAGGTTTCATATTCGACTTGACATGACACTGGACCTAAAGTTAGTATTACGTCGTCCTCCCTTTTACAGCCACTTAATACCATTTTATTTAAAATAAAAGTCGTTATAATCAAAGAAAAGTCACTAGAAAAACTGTAAATTATCTAAAAGGTCAGTACGTGTTTATCTTCTTCTTATATTCACCTTACTTTTATATTATGAAAACCATGGTTTACTTTGTAATTTGGTACGGTTCCTCTCGGAGACCTAGACAGGTAAAGTGGGTACTTACGAGGTTCGAGAGAGCTCAATTACACTTCCCTCCACCGCGTCACCGACCAGAGGACCCCGTGAGTACTACGTGGGGCCCGATTCTCCACCGACTGACGTGTTGCGTGGCGACTGAAGACACTTATGTAGTCAGCTGAAGTCAAAATCCTTCTCTTAAAACACTTTGTTTAAACTTGTTGTCATAAATACATCTACGACGACGAGACTTTAATTGAACGAATGTGTATTAAAATCAGTATCCAGGAAATTTTTTTATTGTTACGAGAAAAAAATTAAACCCCTCATAAAATTCGAATATTTTGACGTGTCTTTTCTTTTTACTGACAAGGATGTGATAGTCGGTCTAGAAGTCTCAATTATCAAACGGTACTAAAATAGTGAACTTTTAAAAAACCTTCGGAATTTTTATTTAATACTCCCTATATCAACTTTTGAGGGTATTTGGAGAGGGACTTTAAATATAGAGAAGGAGTGGAACTTCTCTATTATTGGTAGAATTGAAACCTACATGGTATAAAGATAATGTATATAAATTCAATTTTGAATTTTAAAAAATTTAAAGGTTTAAAGGAACGACTTTCTGATGTTTCAAATTAAAAGTTGAGACGACTTGTAATTGTAATGAATCCCCTGGAAAAAGTATATAAACCGAGACTTTAAGAGTTTATACATATAAACCCCGATTAAAAATCTGACTTAATAATGTAATGTAAGTGTTTTATATATCAGATATTTACCGTTCAGAATGATATAAAAATATAAATGAAACACTGTATATATATATGTGTTACGTTTATATTTCTATATTTGTCGTATAACAATACATAACAATAACAATATATAAGTCGTTAATGGATGAACGGTCAAACACCGAAGACGGAAGGAAGATCAAAACTAACGAAAGAACGACGTTATGTACAATTGACCACCAAGAGTTGATTCAAAATATAATCTTAATAGATATCTTGAATTTATTTTTGTTGTCGTTTTTAACCACTGAGTCAAGAAGGGTGTCCCTAGGATTAAATTAGTTAGACTCGAAGGTGAACTATAACTCTTGAAAGCTCTCTGTCCTATCACTTTGACGTTTTCTGGTTTCTATCTAAATTTTTCTCGAATCTCTTCATTTTCTTTTACGGGTTGTTTCTTGAAAACCAGAAAACGTCAAAGTGACAGGACAGAGAACTTTACATTATAAACATTAATAAAAAAAGTCCTCTTCCTTTACCGTTGGGTGAGGTTACAAGAACGGACCTCTTAGGGTCCCTGCCGCCTCGGACCACCCGGCGGCAGATACCCCAGTATGTCTCGACCTGCGTTGACTTCGCTGAATCGTCGTCGTCGTCGTGTCATAAATTCCTAAGTATATAAAATAGTTTTGACTTCTTTCAAGTCGGTAAATAAGAAACTTATTATGGGTTAAGTAAAAACAGGTCAAATTAAAGAATTCTATCTTGGAAGAAGAATAAAGATTTCGAATCAAATATATAAATTCATAAAACTTGTATAGACAAACTTTTATGTATTACAGACTTTTTTTCAGACAATAGACTTCATGAATTCCCGACTTAGAACACGACATAATAGACACTTGAAAACGAATACCACATAAAATACCAAATCTAATACTCAAATAGAAATCACTCGGAAATATATACACAACGTTACAACTTTTATGAAAAGAGGTGACGAGAAATGTAAACGAAGACAACCTTAGGGTTCCCAAAATGATGTTATCATATTTAAAATACCGACCCTCAATAGGTTCTAAATCATTGTCTCCTACGGACTTTACATCTGTACGGACTTCCGTATAGTACCGATGTTTAAAAGTCAGGGTCCTGTTTTGTGTATTTAAAGGAAAACAGACTTTTCATCTGAACAAAGATCAAAAGATAAAGTGAATCTAAGTCGGGACTTTTCCGAAACTGAAAAATTACGTCACATAGAGTCAAGATTGAGAGATTTAGAATAATCGGGTTCTGAAAGAGGGGGTAGAAGTTGATCCTTAGTTACACATCCGATGTCTCGTCCTAAAGAGAGGTGATTGTGACAACTAATTTAAATCCCTACATATTAATAAATTATCACCACCACTACCCGTTCTACCCTCCAAACATAGGACACGTAACATTCTTTTAATCATCGACAGGTGGGAGATGGGTGTCTTACGGTTAACATATGTGGGCAGAGGATAGTACTATTAGTTTTACAGAGGTAGGTAAAGGTTTACAGAGGACTCCTGTTTCAAAGGGGGTAAATTTTTGGTGACAGGACCTAATAACTCTAGTCGTTCGGGAGATCCCATTGGAGTACTAACTTAATCGAGTACAGGATTGATCAGACCAATAGTCAACCAAGAATAAATCTTTAGGATCTTTAACGGGAGTGAAAGAACATTCGAGTAAATGTATACATTATCCTCCAGATTATTATAAAATAGATTATAAAATTTCCCTTAAAAATACCGTCCCTTTACAAGTCAATAACTTAAAAAGATACGACAGTTTTGACCTCAAAATGTAAAACAAAATTAGACTTTATTACACTGTTCTTCCATTTAAAAATGGTACCCAATTGACCAGTACATTCATTAAGACTATGTCATAAATCTATTCGGACTAATCTGTCTTGTGAACATAAGTAGATAAAGGTTATGTCGTTCACGATAGAAGATACTACCCCGTGTCGACCCCTCAGTCTATAGTAATTAAGATTTACAATCGAAATGGAGGTTGGTCGAGACACTGATGTTAGTTTATTATCGAATCGAGGGGATAAAAAATCAAGTTAATGACAAACGATACAGAACACATGATTAATGGTGAACAGTAAATAGATTAAACTAATATCACTTGGGTCTGAGTCTATAATATTAAGAGGGTGGATACTTATAATTTCACTGTCATAGTCACCTTATGTATAGTCAACGACTAAATAGAAGAGATTTACTGGTAGAACAGTATTATATATACTTGGAAGTATGTGATTTTATAAAAGTAAGTAGATGGTATACCAAAATTAAAAAGGATATACCAAAATTTAGATGGTTGTCGTGGATACTGATTTGAGAATACCTTTAATACTTCGTCTATTAAATCTTTATTTTTCTCTTTTATAAAATTTTACACTTTTTAAGATGTATGAATTCGATCCATAAAATTCTACAAATTTCTCTTTCTCTAACCATTCACTACAACTCATTGTCACCAAATTTCATTATGGTCAATTCCAACAGAGTCTCGTACTGTATTCCAAATCTTTACCTCCTACTTTTCTCGTAAGACTCATCGTCTAAAGTACCTTTTTATTTTACGGATTAGTATACGGAATGAAATAGTGAGAGTCCGTCATCTTTCAAACTCTTTTAACAAAATCCAATAGGGTACTTATCTGGGTGGTGTCATGGTAGCGATGGGAGAAACAAGAAGACTGTGTCTGATAAGAATTTATAAGGTATGTCGAACCTCCTTCATGTGGAAGGGATGTAGGTAAGTGGGACTTGTTCTCCTCCCTTACGAGTCAAAATCAATAACACCTGTCAAAGTCTGTATTAGTGATTTCTTTTCAACTCCTTACGTTTTGGATTTTTCCGTTTTAGGTCACCATATAAGAGACCTTCAAGTCAACGTCAATATTGAAAACATCAACATCAATCGACATCAATCAACATCAATCAACATTTAACATCAATCGTGTCCTCAATGAGAAAGAATTGAAAGCTTTAAGTATGAAGGGTCTTCCACTTTTTTAGGTCACCTACTACACCCTGAGGTATCACCCAAAATATTACCGTCAAGTTATGTCCTGACACTATAAAAGTCTTTATGGACGTTATGTTTTACCGTCTACCAGTCACTATGAAGGGCGTTTCATGGTACACTCGACTTATTTCTATCTTGTAATTTTCCTTCGAAAGGAACTTCAACTTTACACATTCAGTCTGGAACTTCCCACTAATCATAAACTTTACTGACTAGTAACTATAGTTTTGAGTTAATCCAATATTCACTTCAGTCTGTCTTCGTTTTAAGTACCTTTTCCCTATAATGTCTCCATCCCCATAGTAATTTGTTTCCATCACTTTCTTTTCTTTACTGAAACCCATATCTAAGATTTTCGTTTCATGAAGGTCCATATAATCTTTGTCCTTAATAAAAATTTGACCAATGGTTATATACAATTTTCAGTAGTATTACTAAATGGTCTAACGAAGTTTGTCTATAGAGGTAATTTTTGTTATAGTGAACTCTATTCCAGGTCCGGTTTACTAAGTCTTAGGATCCTTTAAGTCGAGTTGTGTAAGTAAGTGAAGACATACTGTTTTTCAAAAGGAATTTTCTAAGATTTACGACTTATAGTATAGGTGAGACTATTACAAAACATAAATAATGGAAAGACAATTCTTCAAGGTTGGTGTAGCCACTCGATCAGAATATTTGAAACTAGTCCCAATCTATGGTAAATTTCTTCAAGTGATAAAGGTATCATCCTTTTCGAACTGTTTTCGAACTTTTCGAACTTTTCGAACTGAAAAGAAGTCAAGGAGTCACGTTCTATTAATCTTTTCATTTCTGAAATATTTCCTTCTTTTTATTTTACTTTGGTACTTCTTAGGTTATTATAAGATTTAATTATTCTTTAGTACTAAAAAGAAAAAAACTTTTACAAAGGGTAGTCTCCGAAATTGTTAAAAATTAAAATATTCAAATTTTGATATTTTTAAAGACAACACACGTCCCGAAAAAGTTCAATTGGACTCGAAACATAAACTTGTTATTCGTTCTCCTCTTCTTTCAAAGATGATAATTAGAACATGAAAAATTTTATGTTAAAATGATGAAACGGTAATATATCGTTTCTATGGAACTTCTATGGAGTTCATTTTGTGAAGACTGAAGACTATTAATATTTTTATTCTTGATTGAAATACCTATTGTAGATTACTTTTATTCATAATTATTGAGATTTCCTTTACTAAATAATAAAGTTGTTTACCTCTGTATGTAGAGTGTAGTTTATTTATAAGACGTTTAATAGAAAAACGAAGTGTCCACGGAGTTGGATAGTCGACTAAAGATTTATTGGACTCTTTGTTTCTCTCCATATCTTTCCCTCTGAATCATCTAATTTACGTATCACTACAAGAACTTTACCGTTACGATGATTTTGACGACCTAGTTATGGATTAAGATGAAGAATAAAGAGAAAGAGAAACTCACTACCTCGTTTCTCTTGAAATTGTACGTATATGAATTTTCTTCTTTTGAAAGTTGAGAATTTTCGATGACTACGAATGATTTATAATTCTTTATTTTAGTAAATTTTAAGACCTTTTTACCTACTATTGTTAGGATACATTTACATAATGAAGTTATTAAATCCTCTTTATCCTTAGGGGAGTTTATCGGTACGATATTGTTACTTTCCTCGCGACAGATCGATCGGCAGGGTAAAATTATGAGTCCTATAGAAAAAGAAAGGACTTTATAAATGAAAATGTAATAACTATTTATAGTAATTCACTATCAACTCACATATCTCTTCTGTTATAGTTTGATCATCGTTTAGGTCCATTTATGGTTTGTAAAGGGACCATCGTACTTAATTTCCTACTCTTGTAAAAACGGTAAACAAATACTTAAAAAAAGGTCGGGTCAAAATAAATTACACTCTACGATGACCAAATACGGAAAGATCTTTTATAAGGAAAAAAGTGACAAATGAATTAATATATGAAACTCATAGTAAAGTTTTATCTATATATGGTATCTCAGGAAGACTTTTCTTCCGAAAAAAGAGTCAAATTCCTTTCATATCCTTTACTTACGTAGTTATATGATTATACAAATCTTTTACGTAAGGAGTATACCTTTATTTCCCAGGACAAACCTATTTTGAAATTAAATGAACGTGATAGAAATTTGATAGTATAATGTAACGTAACACACTCACGAGTCAACATAGGCTGAGAAACCCTGGGGTACCTGACATCGGGTGGTCCGACGAGATAGGTACCTTAAAGGGTTCGTTCTTATAACCTTGTCCAACGGTAAAGGAAGAGGTTTATTAGAAGGGCTGAGTTCCTAGTTTGGGTACAGAGAACGTAGAGGACGTAACCGTCCGTCCATGAAATGGTGAATCGGTAGACCCTTCGGTTCGATAGTGTATAAAGTTCTTATAGTAGACTCCCTGAAACGATCGTCAGGTCACTAATTGATGTGAAGATCATAAAGGTGACGTCCCCGACGTCCAAACTAGGGACCACCCACTTGATTCTAGGGTGTACGATACGTCGTACCGGAGGGAGGTTAAAAAAAATTTAAAAAATTTTTTTACAAAAATTTAACAGTAAACCGACAAATAAGATCCTATAATTTTGGATTTTACGATGGATATCTTAATACTTACGTTAGACTTTAACTCTAAAATTAAGAGTCTATCTTAAGTTTAAATACATCTTTGAGAGAAGATCTTTGGTAACTAAACCACGGTCACCTATAAAATATATATACATAAAATGACAAGTTTGTTATAACATTTGGTAAATTATAATGGTAATTTTTGATTTAAATCGTTCTTAAAATGTCGTACCACTTTTCGTTCCTTAGACTTTTGTTCTCACTTTCGTTCCCTAAAGACTTTCGTTCCCTTAAAAAGAACTTAGAGTTCCCAGAATCCGTGTACCAAGAAAGGACCACGGTTATAACCCAATACACCCTGGTCTAACCTTCCTTCTAACCTTTTCTTGATTTTTCATGGACAATGAAGTTCGAATCACTCACCCAAAAGGTCGAACCACTTCTTCCCTTCCCATAAAGTAATAGTAGACAGTTCGAGACTTTAACTTTTTCGAAAAGAAAGAAAGTTCCTCAGAAATTAAAACTAGAAAATGCGAAAGAACATTTGTGTTACTCTGAATAGATGGATACGTCTTTAATCAGGTGGACGGTCCAAGAAGTTTTTAGTCTGGTACTATATTAATTCTTCTATTCGTTCTGAGATAAAACCGTTCAATCTTTGACTCTAAGAGTGATTTATTTAATCTTAATCACATCACTTTTAGTCTCAGAAAAAAGGGCGGAAACGTTTGTTAGACCGTCTACTCCGAAGAGACTATGACTTAGAAAACGTCATGATTTATACCGACAAAAAGTAAACTTAGTACAATTTATAGTGATTATGAGATAATGTGTCAGATACGACTAAAGTTACCGACGGGAAGGTCACAAAATTTGGAATAAAGACTTATTTCACAGGATTCAGATAACTCGAAAGACTTCGAAATGCAATTTTAATCTTTTATGACATAGACAAACGTAAACTAGGGTAAATGAAGGAAAAGTAAAAAGGGGTGTTAATTTATTAAGTATTTTTTTGTGAAAGAGTAGGATCGGAACTATACACATAGTTCCTTTTTTTCTAATTTTATACGAGGTCATTTTTTTTTAAAAAAGATTTTTCTAATCACCCGAAGCTATGATAAATAGCATATTTGTCTCACGAACTATCACGATAAAATAACGGAGTACGTTTTAACGATCATACTGAGTTATGTCGAGATTGTGGAAATCCTTTACCTCAGTAAGTCTTCAGTACGAGATTATCATATCGTAGCATTATACACAATTTGGTAACGAACTAGTGTCAGGTCAGGGTAAATATATCCAGAGTCCACTCGGTCGTTCGCATCGATTTACACAGACTTTTACTCTAACATGTAATCGACATTTTAACGTTTACGTTTATTCTGGTGTGGTGGTATGTCATAATGGAACTGAAATAAGTCGTATATAAAATTTCGAAAAAATATTATAACGTAAATTTTCAACTTTTATAATAGCCTCTGGTAAAAAAAAAGATCACGTTTTGAGTTTAAATTTAAAAAGAAAACTTTACACAAGAGTCTCGGAACCCCAACCACTTCCTTCCAGCGTAATTTCCAAACTAAAAACGAGTGTCTTTTACTTCCATATAATACAATTCTCGAAGGGATCAACGAGTCTGTCATTTCTTAGATGGACGTTACGTCCTCTGGTCCCAAGCTAGGGACCCAACCCTTCTACGGGACCTCTTCCTTTACCGATAGGTGAGGTCATAAGAACGGACCTCTTAAGGTACCAGTCTCCTTGGACCACCCGATGTCAGATACTCTAAAATTTCTCGACCTGTACTGACTCACTATTTATATATGTGTGTATGGTAGAATTCTTCACCCTTTGTGTTGTATTTTCAAACCCTATATTTACAAAGTTTTAACATACATGAAGAAGGGGTTTTATAATGATTGTAAAATTGTCATACTTTGTAAAATTTTTCATAAAAAGTCAGAAATCTTTATTCAACGATTTATAGTGACTAAACCGTAACGTAACTATAAATAACGAAACCCATCATACCAATAAAATTGTTTTAATTAAGAAGATTAGGTCCTTGTATCGTACAGAGAAGTGGACAAACACAACAGAAATTAAAGAAAGTAGTCACAGAATATCAAAGTCTTATGTCCAGAAAACGAAAGACTCCATAAATTAGAATACACAAATAAAGATCCACAAAATAAGAAAAATGACGGCATCATTTATCATAGTAAAGGAATTAGAGAGACTATGAAGTAAAAATTACATATCTTTGTGTTAGCTAAAGATATATAATCAATTGACACTTGAAGATGTCGCGTAGTGTTTATTCATGGATGTAAATGTTATAACGGTGTGTTTTAAACTTTTTTAAGTGAAAGTACAATTAACGAATAAGACATAGTCCTGACAGGTTATCGTGAAACGTACTACCACCTTTATAAGTGGTACTATAGATCATGGTGTCGGAGATCTATATACGTCGAAAACTCAAAAACTTTAATGACACTAAAAATAAAATTACCTGTGGTTTGAGTACTAAGTACTAAATCGGAAACTGACACAAGTTGTTTAGACAGAAGAAAAAGAATCGATAGTTTTATAAAGTATTAAAAAATTATATTCTTACTATAGATATTTTTTCACCATATCTATATCTTATCTTTATAAGACTTAAGTATCAAACCTAAAAATAATACATTGATTGTACAAAACAAGTGGGGACATTTAGGATCGGTACTTTTTTAATAAAATCATTGTAGGAACGGTAACGGAGTTTAGGTGGAAACTTCCCTCACTATCTCGTACGTTATGAGTACAGTCTTCGTTTGGTAAACAACAACGGACACAATAGGTCACTCGAAAGTTAAGAAATTTTTATCGAAAATATCCTATCTATTTTTCGCATACACTTCCCTCTGTACAAGACAGTTACGGAACTTGGTTCTTGTGGAGTGGTTATTAACGTCATTCTTTTTTCATTCTCCGACAGTGTCCTTCGAAGTCTTCTTAATGAAAGACCGTCGTATAAAACTACCGGTCTCACTGACGGAACCCCTAACACATTCTTACCCCTTTTCTTTTGGACACTGTTAAATCACATAAGTCCTTAAAACTCTTTTTATGGATTACTCACAGTAATTTTAAGTGTCTTTGTGTCAAAATAAAAGGTCTAAGTTGTATTTAAGTTCTCTAAAACGGGGTAAAAAAACCAACGACAAAAAGATCACCTATACGTGATACTTATTTTAGTTCTCACTCTGAAAACATAAGTTACTTATCTACTTGATCTGTCAGGGGTTGTAGTGAAACTTATTATTATAGTTCTAAAGGTACAAATTTTTCTTCGGTTTCATGGACACTTTTAAAAGAGATTACTTCAAGACGAAGTTAAGAAGGATTTTAGATTCATATAATAAGATATTATATCTTAGACAAGATTTCTTAAGGTGTAAGTTTAATTTATTCTAAAGTTGGTCTTTTTACTAATTTTACCACCTACATCCTTTATAGTTGTATTACCTGTAGCATCCTCACTGTTTTCATTCAGTTTCTTTTTAGACACCTATTTTTGTTAGTTCATTCTAAACACGTATATAGAATTAGTGATAAATAAATGACGATCAAAAGGAAGTAATGTTCCTTAATATCAATCTTCTCTGTTCTTAGATTGATTACGTCATTACGTCTTATAGTTCATCGGATCGAGATAGACAAAGGGTCTCCGACTAAGTGTGAGGAGGTGAGGTAAAGGAGACGTGTAGAGACAGAAGACCATATTGTAGATCGAACACACTGACACATGTGTAAACTCAAAATGGGGAAAACAATTATCACTTGTCGACATAATTGTTGACTCCATTATTATTAGGACATTGTATAATCCTTCCTTTTATTAACGGGGTCTCACTTTGTTTTTTACTTTAAGTCTCTTATAAAGGTGAAAAGTCTTTTTTATAAACGACACTCATATAACTCTTCTACTATAAGTTATTAGAACTAAAGTATGAATTAAAATGTTGAATGGTAGATTCTTATTTCTGACATTGGGTGATAAAAGATAGTTCTTTCTCCTCTATAGTTGGTATAAGAGATCGTCATTACCCTATGAACAACCGACAACTTCCGTTCTTCTAATGTGCAGATAAATATGGTAAAACATATTGTAACCTTTATTTTTTCTAATAAAAAAAGTCTAAAAACCTTAAATGTAAGACAAACTTAAATGATAATTATAAACTTACCTAATACATTCATATTACATAATTATGTATCGAATTATATATCTGTCAACTTTGTCTGGTAGGTCCTCTGGACTGTGTAACGTAATAAGAGTTTCTTAGGTAGACCATATAGTATCGTAACAATGTTCACAACTAGCCTATCTTCATTTACCACTCCTCTCATGGACTATGTATAATTCACGGTATCTCGTAATTGAAGATGAAAGAGAACCTGGACCTGGTCATCCGAAATATGTTTACCAAAGGTACAACTATAAGGGTTAGAGGATAGTCTACCCTTTTGTACTAATTTAATATCGACGTAATGTTTATAACTTCCTTGTTTTACTTGAGAAACAAAGTCAGGTTATTTGTTATATTATGTGTTCTTTAAAGGACTTACTCAAGGGTTGTTTCTTCGAGGATTCAGGTTACCGGGAACAAGAAGTCCCAACAGTTAGTTCCGGTGTGTACAGACTTGGTGTCTCTACCTGTACCGAAGTCTCCAACTTCGACCTCGATAATGGTTTGTCCTTTCTAAAAAATTTTTTTTTGAAATTAATCTGTAGACAATTATTGAAACTTAACACAACCTCTTCTGAGAACTCTCAGGGAACCTGACGTTCCTCTAGGTTGGTCAGTTAGGATTTCTTTTCATTTCAGTGAGTCAGCACAGACTGAGAAACACTGGGGTACCTGATATCGGGTGGTCCGAGGAGGTAGGTAACCTAAGAGGTCCGTTCTTATGACCTCACCTAACGGTAAAGGAAGGGGTTCCCTAGAAGGGTTGGGTCCCTAGCTTGGGTCCAGAGGGTGTAACGTCCGTCTACGAAAATTGGAGACTCGGTTGTCCCTTCGGATTTCCTTTAGTCAGGATTTATCAGTAACCTTCCTGACTACGACTTCAAAGTTATGAAACCGGTGGACGACGTTTCTTGACTGAGTAACCTTTTCTGGGACTACGACCCTTTCTAACTTCCGTCCTCCTCTTACCCTGCTGTCTCCAATTATACAAACCTACCGTAGTGGTTGAACTACCGACACTCAAACTCGTTCGAGGACCTCAACCACCACCTATCCCTTCGGACCGAACAACGTCAGGTACCCCATAGTTTCTCAGTCTGTGTGGACTTGCTGATTTGACTTATTGAAGCTCTTAACTGACTACTCATAGACTATAATAAAAAGTAAAAAAATCGTGATAAGGTCATGATCATATTTTTTAAAATAAGGTCCCCTTATTCTAATTTGGAAATCGATAATTGTTAATTCTTATCCAATAACCTGGTCTCGATATATCCCAAACGTGATCCACAGTGATGAGGTCCAAAGGATGATAAACCTCTCTTTTGATCCTAATCGTCATCAATTGTAATCTAAAGTCAAGGTAAGTCAATCGTCAGATGAGGTTATTAAGACTTTATTCCTGTTTATATATACGTATCTTTGGTCTGATAAAAAGAATATCATGTATCGGGACATATTGTGAAAATAACGGGAAAACTTTCAAATCAGTAAGATTATAAATTCATCATCATATTTTAACACAAAATGAGACGTAAAGAAAATATTGAGTCATAACTTAAAAATAGTCTTAAAAACGGTAGGCATAGAGAAGAAATAATCATACAGACAAGTTTTACAAAAGAAAGATAACCTAAAAACAAAGTAAAGAACTCCTAGATTCAGGAAATAGTTTTTAGATAAAACTTTTACAAAAGAGGAGTAAAGAACAAAGAGAAAAGTAAAAGAATCACCACGAAAAACTTTTCATTTTCTCAAATTAAAACTTCCTCAGGATGAAAAAGAGAAAATATGAATTATGAAAAACATGGAACAGAAAGTATAGTAGTCTCTTTGATGACTTGTAGACTATGGACAGTGATTATTTCGACGAATACAAACCTATACTAAGTCAGGAAACAAACTGTCGTAAGAGATGTAAAGAGGCTACACACACGTATACATATATACACACACGTATAGATACATATACTTAATATCACTCGTAATTATTGATATGACCCACTTAATAGTGAATTACTATTCACTAAGGTTTTCCGAAAATTTAGAAAAAATGAAGATTTTAGAATATGAAAATGAACATTAATACAGGGTACGAACCCTCTCCTTTTATTATAACAACTCAAGAATATTAATCTTCTTATACGAACATTGGAATCTATAGTGTTTAGTCTAAACCTACTCTGTGTACAATAATAAGTACGTTAGAAAGGTATATGATCTTTTTACTATACAAGTAAGTACCTTTTAAATATTTTATTAACACGAGACCTTTTCAAGATTTTATTAGTACTAGTTCCCCTGACTACCGGTTTCCCAACCATCGTTTGACGTCTTACTTGTTTACAACGTAATAGTAGGGGAGGAATAATAATGACAAGGGAAATGTCAAGAAGGAAAATCACAAAAATAACCTAAGGTAAGGTCTTTATACCCGGAAGAGAACACCTTTTATTTATTTATTCATTCATTTGACCTCCTCAAGTAGTAGTCATTTAGTCCTAACGTATACCGGTTTAAAATTAATACATATTATTTTCACTATTACAAACGGTTCGTCATACTTCCTTCTTATTTCAATTTAAGGTCTTCTTTAATATAAACGATAAATTAATAAACAATAACAAGTCAACGAGTCAACACAGGATGAGAAACGCTGGGGTCCCTGAAGTCGTTCAGTCGGAAGGAACAGGTAGTGGTAGAGGGAATCGAACAAGTTTGAGTACACGTAGTTCAGTCACTACGGTAGGTCGGTAGAGTAGGAGACAGCAGGGGAAGAGGAGGACAGGGGTTAGGAAGGGTCGTAGTCCCAGAAAAGGTCACTCAGTCGAGAAGTGTAAATTCACCGGTTTCATAACCTCGAAGTCGAAGTAGTAGTCAGGAAGGTTACTTATAAGTCCAAACTAAAGGAAATCCTAACTGACCAAACTAGAGGAACATCAGGTTCCCTGAGAGTTCTCAGAAGAGGTCGTGGTGTCAAGCTTTCACAGTTAAGAAACCTCGAGTTGGAAAAAATACCAGGTTGAGAGTGTACGTATGTACTGATGACCTTTCTGGTAGTCAAGTCAAGTCAAGTAAAGTCAGTGAGTCAGTACAGGCTGAGACGCTGGGGTACTTAGAGTCGTGTGGTCCGGAGGGATAGGTAGTGGTTGAGGGCCTCAAATGAGTTTGAGTACAGGTAGCTCAGCCACTACGGTAGGTCGGTAGAGTAGGAGACAACAGGGGAAGAGGAGGACAGGGGTTAAGGAGGGTCGTAGTCCCAGAAAAGGTTACTCAGTTGAGAATGAAACTGATATACCTGGAAACAGCGGTTTCACTACAGAGACGAAAAATTTTGTAATAGATCCAAAATATATTGATAAGAAGGTTCCTCGTTTGTGGAAAATCAAAACACCGAAGTCAGTGGTAGGAGAAACTAAACCTGGTTTTAAAGTAGTTTACTATAAAGGTGTAAAAGGGTAGATAAACGGCACTTCACTATCCTGGTCTACGGCACTAGAATCATCAAACTTACAAATCAAAATTCGGTTTAAAAAGTGAGAGGAAAAAGTGGAAGTAATTGTTCGAGAAATCAAGGAGAAGATAAAGACGGTAAGTTCACCATAGTAGACGTATAGACCCCAACAACTATAAAGAGGGTCGTTAGAACTAAAGTCGAAGACTAAGTAGATCGGACTGTAAAACGTACTACATGAAATGTATATTAAATTTATTCGTTCCATTGTTGCACGTCGGAACATGAGGAAAGGGTTAAAACTTGGTCAAGCAACAAGGTACAGACCAAGATTGATAACGAAGGACAGGATGTGTGTCCAAAGACTCCTCTGTCTATTCCACCATACTATGAGGGTAGAGAAATTCTTAAAAGGGCAAACAGTTTTCGAAATCGTATCGGTTACTTCGTATTCATTTACAAAAAGACCTTAAGGGAAGAAAAAAGATACTAGGTTGTCTACAACCGTTAAACTAGAGGCCAACGAGACGGAAAAGATTTAGGTCGAACACGTATACCTTCATATTCATCAGAACCAACGTCTAAAAAGAACCAACATCTAAAAGAGGGAAAGCAGCGAAAGCTACTTAGAACGGTGAGGGAAGACCCCACGTCAAAGACGACTTTTTAGTTGACTATTGGAATCCCTCTAAGGACCGATACAATAAACAACGAGAAGGGTAACAACGAAAATCATAAAAAACAAACGTAAATCAAACACAATCAAACTAATTATATACAAAGTCGTACAGGGAGGATCCTAAATAGAACATACCCTGACAGACATGAAGTACTTGAACGTACTGGTAAAGGAAAGGGAACAATCTCTTCCAAAACTGACACTAGAGAAGTCTATAGACGAGTGCGGTAAATATAAAAAGAAGCAGAAGACCCTGAGGACATCAAACTTACAACCACGTAAATTACAACAGAGTCTCAAGAGATTATGACAAAAGTAAATAAAAGGAAGAAAAAAGAAATAAGACAAGATGTCATCTCTAAAGGTAGTAAGACAGAAGGTCCAATGAACAGGTAAAAAGACAGAGTCAATAAGACGATATCTAAGGAAATCTCGTAAAAAGTAAAACCAATAACAGAACAAGTAGAGATCTAGAAACAATTTGAAAAGAGAATAGAAGAGATAGGTATCGAGGTAAGATAAAGACTCTAGAACTTAGTAGAAATGATAGTAATGAGACTTAAGAAAAAGTCGATCTAACAGATAGAAGAGAAGTAAATCAATAAGAAAATCCAGGGATAGTACGAGGAAATAAACGTCGTACAAAGAAACAGTATAGTAAATCAGTGTGAATCACACAAACCTCTTCCTTTACCGTTGGGTGAGGTCACAAGAACGGACCTCTTAGGGTCCCTACCCCCTCGGACCACCCGACGACAGATACCCCAGCGTGTCTCAGCCTGTGTTGACTTCGCTAAGTCGTCGTCGTCGTCGTCACACAAACACCAGAGGAAAGACGTCCGACGTCCTAACGTCAAGGAGAGGGAAGACCTAAGAAGGGGGACCATTCACTCCAACCAAGTCTAAGAACACGATAATAGGGTGACTCTCCCTTAAAATGACAACACGATCACCAGTCTCAGATGGAATCTATAACTTGGAGGGAAACCGAAACACCGACAGTGACGGGACACTCCCCACTCCAGACGAGGGATCAACAACCTGATCTCCACGGGTTTAGACAAAGAATCAACACTAAGACTAGACGCTACCCTTCCTGCACCTTAACCTCGTGTGGGAGACCCCGAAGGGAGTACCGAGTCGACCCTTTCTTAGGTGGGCGTTACGTCCTCTGGGGTTAAACTAAGGACCCAGCCCTTCTAGGAGACCTCTTCCCTTTCCGATGGGTGAGGTCATAAGATCGGACCTCTCAAGATACCTGACATATCAGGTACCCCAACGTTTCTCAGTCTGTGCTGACTCACTGAAAGTCAAAGTGAAAAGAGACCCCACCTTTGGTGACTCAAAAGGAGAAAATCTCTCCAAGCGGACAATTACAAGAGACAACGGAGAGAAAAGTGGATAGCACGTCAGAGTGTTTCATATGACGACAACCGTGACGAGAAACAGGGAGGAAGTGACACCCACACGACTATCGTTAACCGAGACCACAGAGAGTCCGTAACACAAGTGGGAAGGTGTCCACGTCCAGTTGACTCCAATCCGGCGTCACGACGTCATAAGTGAGGGAGTGGACCTGGACGATACCCCGAGACCTCCGTCGAGTTTGGGACCAGGTACGGACGGGAATGTACATATACGGGTGTCTCGGGGTGTCGACGATTTCGGTCTAGGCAGGGTCGACGTTCTCGTGAACAACAGAAAAGTCTACAAAGTATCCGTCACTTAAATCCTTCGACAGTCGTCTCAACATTGAGACGTAAAGTGCGTCGACGTTTCTTTCTAAAGTCGAGAAGAAGAAATCAGTGTTTCGGGGCTCACGAGTGGACACCAAAATCGAGAAGGCGTCCCACTGAAAGGATCAACCCCCTCAATGGACGTAGGAAGGTCCTGTTGCCCCACCCAAGGTCGTGGATGACTACCCAAAGGGTCAACATCTTCAATAGGTACGGGAAGACCATGTCGTACTCGTTCAACACCCCGGACTACCATCTTAAGGGTCACAGATCTATGTAGACATGGGAGACTTCAGTCGTCCCCGGTTTCACAGTGAAATTTACAATGGGTTGTTACACTTTCATGGTCACCGTCTAAAATATGTTTTTAATACTCACTCACTTCTGGTTTATTGTTATATCGTGAGACGTCGTCATTTAAGACGACACGAACTTTTTCTATTATAAGTATTCTCTTAACGGTAGTGTTAAATATACGTAATATCGGTCCTTTCGACATTTTGTAACGAGGTGTTAGTAGTCTTAGTAGAAGTTTAACGTTTTTGTAAAAGTAATGCCTTTCTATCGTAGTAGGTAATGTAAATCAATTAAATTTATTTTATAGGAATTAAAATTATAATAGTCGAAAGATTGTAAACAAAAATTAACATTGAAAACAAAATATAAAATACTCGATATTCGTATTACTCAGACATAAAAATATACATAAATTCACGGTACTAGTATTTATATGAGATACAATTATGGTTCCTTGACACCTTAAAAAGAAAATTTACTACCTATATACAATAAGTTCAAACTTTTGGTCAAACATCGAAAGGACTCTAGACTTTATTTGTTCATTTTATAAATCTTATCTGTGTTTATTATTTTAAGTTCTTTATTTTCCGACAAACGTAGGTGGTAGTGAAAGAAGGTCTTTGGCACAGGAACTTATAAGATAGGTATACCCACACTCCAAGAGTATTTTGTAGTGTAAGACCACTATTATCTAACTAGATTTTTGATCGACGAATTGTATTCGTTCCCGTTACTTACGGAAGAACATCCTGAAACCATGGATTCTAGATTCTTCTTAACTGGTCAGAGGTCACGAATTTCTATAATATTATTCGGTTTAGGACAATCACTGATATAAAAAAATGGTACACCTCTTTCATGAAGTCATCTCTCTACCTCTTCTTTCTCTCCCCTCTACTTCGGTCACGAGTCTCTTATTGTATATCGACTATTTTAAGATGACAAAACTCAATGAGAAGAGTCACTTTGTACATAATGTAAAGATAGGAAGGACTTCGTACTAGTAACTTTTTTTAAAAATCTGAGGTTCTTGATCGGGTGATGAGAAGGAAATTAAAAAAAATTTTTTATAAAATTCATCTGACTCGACCTAAAGATAGTCTTAGGCTTGAAGCCACAATCGATCTTTGACTAGAACGAAGTGTTTTAGGAACCACGAGTACTTATTTTAAAATAGTCATAAACTTACACTGTAAACAAAAATCCGTTACTTCACACCAGGTTATAAGATATTTGGAAGTCAGTTAGGTTTACGGAGGTAATAGTCTTCTTTTTAGAGGTTAAAAAATTTTTATAACTAGTAAACCTTAAGGTATTACTGTAATAAAATATTATGTAATAATTTTATTGGATTAATTATAAAATCAAGTAAGTTATTAATTATCTCGTTGTATAAATTTAATACTACTTTGTACGTGTCGTATTTTAAATAGTAAAATTGGTAGAAATTTACATGTGAAGTCTCTGTAATTCATGTAAAAAATTACACGTTGACAGTGACGGTAGTTAAAGGTCTCGAAAAAGTAAATATTTATATTTTGACATGACATTAATTTTTGAGGGATAAAGAGAGAGTGGGGGTCAAGAAATCTCGGTGGTAAGACGAAAGACAGAGAATTAAATTGATGAGATCCGTAGAGTACATTCACCTTATATATTATAGACATGAAAACACTGACTAAATAAATAGAATTCTATTATAGAAGTTCCAACATGACACAATATTGAACACGGTCTTAAAAGAAAAAACTCCCACTTACTATAAGGTAATGTACATACAAGGTGTAAAACACATAGGTAAGTAGACGGTTTCCTGTAAACCCAATGAGGACAGAAAACCGATAAAATTTACTATGACGATACTTGTACCCACATGTTCATCGATAAACTCCGCACCGAAAGTTAAGAAAACTCATATATATTCACCGTAACGATCTAAAATACCATTTAAGTCAAGTCAAGTCAAAGAGTCAGTACATGTTGACAAACACTAAGGTTACCTGACATCGTGAGATCCGAAGGGACAGGTAGTAGTTGAGAATCTGGAATGAGTTTAGTACAGGTAACACAGTCACTACGGTACGTTGGTAGAGTAGGAGACAGTAGGGGAAGAGGAGGATGGGGGTTGGAGACGGTCGTAGTCCCAGAAAAGGTCACTCAGTCAAGAAGTGTAGTCCACCGGTTTTATAATCTCAAAGTCGAAGTCGTAGTCAGGAAGGTTACTTATAAGTCCTGACTAAAGGAAATCCTACCTGAACAACCTAGAGGAACGTCAGGTTCCCTGAGAGTTCTCAGAAGAGGTTGTGGTGTCAAGTTTTCGTAGTTAAGAAGCCGTGAGTCGAAAGAAATATCAGGTTGAGAACGTAGGTATACACTGAGGACCTTTTTGGTATCGAAACCGATCTCCCTGAAACAACCGTTTCATTACAGAGACGAAAAACATACGACAGATCCAACCAGTATCGAAAAGATGGTTCCTTGACTTAAAAGAAAGTTAACGTACCGGTGTTAGTAGTAGACGTCACTAAAACCTCGGGGTTTTGTGTTTCAAAGTTTGTTACAAAGGTAACAAAGGGGTGAACGGTACTTCACTACCGTTTATAAAGGGCTAGATAAACGGTACTTCACTTTGACTCGACGACCCGGGTCCCTGCACTAATTCTACGTGTGGGTCGGACCCTGTCACACGAGTGGTTCGTATACCAGTGGACTCGTGAGTCCGGACCCTTCCCACGTTTTGCGTACGGGTTGGTCCAGACACGGGAACGACTCATACCCTCTTGACTCGCCGAATCTGGACCCTTCGCGTGTTTTACGTTCCGGGACGTCTCGGACCCGTTACACGTGGACCCTTCGTGTCCGGTGGAACTCGACCCCGTTTGGGTCACACCAGGTATATGACACTCACGAGGGGTGTGTGCGGTCGTTACAAACGTCACAAGGAAGGAGGGGTGTTGTGTCGACTTGCTCACTCGGATTTATTCACTGGTGGAAGTGGAGGAACACAGTCCCGTCTTTAATCTGTGACTTCTCTAGACGTTTTTCTCGTTCGTTTTCATTTGTTTCTTCTCCCTTGGTGGTCAGACCTTCACCGTCCACGTTGTCTAGTTTTGGGACATCAATTGTAACTGATTCGTAAGTTCCCCGGATATCTGGAACTCTTGTTCATGTTCGACCTTGTTCCTTGATGGACTTTGACTTGACTGGGGTGTGACGGGTGTTGTCGAGGTCTCTTTAAGGATCTATATATAGTCATAATAGTGAAAAATTAAAGTAAAATTCAAGAAATAATGAGGAAATTAAAAGTGAAAATATTAGTTGATAATGGAACGTTTTTTTTCTGATAAAAATTTCGTTTAAAGTATACATATAAAAATATTAAAAACACTAACTAAACAAAACAGAAAAATCATAAAGAAAAACTCTCAGAGTGGAGATGAGGTCTAAAAGTTAGAAACGAAAAACCATAAACAATAGTTAAAACATGGAAATTCGTAGATTAGAAGTCATAGGTAAAAGTGAAACCGCACACTAATGACCGAACTAACGAGAGAGGGGAAAACTGAGAAGGAAAAGAGGGGGTCCAGTGGAGGTAGAGGACGGAGGGGGAAGAGAAGAGATGAATCGAACACTTAGAGAGATCCACAAGGCCCGTCACCTCTTGTGAATTACTTGACTAACGACCAATCTAACCAGAGAAGGGAAAACTGAGGGGGAGAAGAGGAGGACCAGTGAAGATAGAGGGAAGGGGGAGAAGAACAGAGACACACTGAGACACTTAGAGGGACCCACAAGGTCTGAGAACTCTCTCGGGAATTCCTTAACTAATGACTGATCTAACGAAAGAGGGGAAAACTGAGGGGAGAAGGGGTGTTCTCTGACTGGGTCTGAACGGGTACTCACAGGTCCTCAGAAGTCTCCTCCGTACCCAGTCGCCACCAGACCATGTCCCAACCCCCGTGACTCACGGACGTTCCTTTGAAGACTTCGTCCAATGGTAATAGAAGTAATGGAGATAGTATCAAACCTGAGTCCAGTTTGTCCTCCCTCCCTTGTGTCGGACGGGTAGTTGTCTTTTAACCTAATTTCTAAATGACTCGTACCCGGGGAGTGTAGTCTTTTTCTGGGTCAAAGGTGGAGTCAGTCAGAGAGGGTAGTCCTTCGAAGGTATTCGTAGAATACGAAGAGGTAGTCTCCCAGTCAGTCAGTCAGTCAAGTCAGTGATTCAACACAGGTTGAGAAACCCTGGGGTACCTGACGTCGTGTGGTCCGGAGGGACAGGTAGTGGTTGAGGACCTCAGATGGGTTTAAGTACAGGTAACTCAGTCACTACGGTAGGTCGGTAGAGTAGGAGGCAACAGGGGAAGAGGAGGGTAGAAGTTAGAAAGGGTCGTAGTCCCAGAAAAGTTTACCCGGTCAAGAAACGTAGTCCACCGGTTTTATAACCTCAAAGACTTTGACTCATAAGTCCTGACTAAAGGAAATCGTACCTGACCAACCTGGAGAAACGTCAGGTTCCCTGAGAGTTCTCAGAAAATGTTGTGGTGTCAAGTCTAGTAGTTTAGAAGCCGAGAGTCGAAAGAAAAATCAGGTTGAGAGTGTAGGTATGTACTGATGACCTTTTTGGTATCGGAACTGATCTACCTGGAAACAACCGTTTCATTACAGAGACGAAAAATTCACACGTCGGATTCAACCAGTATATAAAAGAAGGTTCCTGGTTCGTCCATCTCTCTTACATCTCCCATAAGTCTTACTTTTACTCACTTACTTTTGGTGTTAGTGTCTTTTGATTAGTTTGACAAGTGTACCTGGTGTCAGAAAAGATTTTTCACTATGTAATCTCTTGTGTATTTTACGAAATTTATACATCTACAAACCTTAATCTTTCTTTTAATGAGGAAACAAGTTAAATTAGTAAATAAACTGACACTGTGATATATACTACAATTTTTATCGTCCACTTAAAAGAAATAAATTATTTTTTAGATCAATTAAATTACCTACGACGACGACGATTCAGTGAAGTCAGCACAGGCTGAGACACGCTGGGGTATCTGCCGTCGGGTGGTCCAAGGGGTCAGGGACCCTAAGAGGTCTGTTCTTGTGACCTCACCCATGTTAGGTTAACAGATAAATCCATTTATAGAATTCTTAACGAACAAGTTTATTGGACATATTGATTTGTCGTAGACACTATGTAAGACTAAGTTGAGTTGAGAAAGAAAGAATACAGTGATTGGAATTTTTATACTTATAAAAGAGTACGGATAACACCGTAAAGGTGTTAAGTGAATTCCAAGTAAAAATCATATAGTCTCTCTCTCACGTCTTAAGTTTTACTGATACAGAACTTTTTCCATTCAGAGTTTTAATTTCACCAAGACCCAGTCTTTGACAGAACAAGGAATTTATCACATCTTTAGACTTGGTTGTATCTTTGGTTTCTTTCCGATTTCCCGAATATTAATATTGTCTGATATCTCGATAAACGCCCGGTGTGTCAGTTGGTTTAATATGAAAGATGCTCTTTTATATTGGGTCAAGGTTTACTGGTTAAACATTCGTATAAGTACATTGTATCAAATTAACACATAACTCCTGATATGAATTAACTTTTGTACTTATAAATAGAAGTTTAAAACACTACTTATGTTAAGTGTCAATAAACTACTTTAATGTGGATTACCTCATTATATCATGTTGTACGTATGTCACATTTACCCGAAATCGTAGTTCTAAAACAAATCAAAATTTAGGAGACTCTGAATATAATGCGTCGGTGAAGATATTACTGACATTTATAAGTTGTGGGACCCATACTGTTTGTACAGAATCCCGACATTTTATCGTACAAGTTAATCTACCGAGGAGAGGACCCTCATATCTCTCACACTCATACGTAAATTTGTCTGTCGGAGTCACTTCTTCTTAAATAAAGTTTATAATTTTCGATAAATTTGATCAAAGGTCAAAATATCGAAGAATTTAACGGTACAAATAGATGTAAGTCAAAGTAGTTACTTGTTAATTAAGTTCTTCGTAATCCCCTCTTATTCTTTACTTACGTGGACTTGTGTGACGTCTTGTTCTTTTTCTTTTATGAAACATTTTGTATTTATAGTTGAAAAATTAACTTATATTAAGATACTATGTTACTCATTTTTTTATTTATAGAACCCTTAAAACAATGACTCGTCCGTTATAAAATTACAGTTATATAAAAGTATACACGATTGATATGGGAATTTAAATATAAGAAAAAGACTAATAAAATTGTTTAAATCATCGGATAGTTTATTTTGTTTTGACTGTAAGTGGTCACTCTCGTTATTCAACTAGTTTATGTCTAAAAGTCCAGTGACGTCATTATTTATTACAATCATTATACTTATCTGCAAAAGATATTAAATGAGTATTCCCATTTGTAAACATAACATAATTCTTTTAATTTTGTATTATTGTAATTGTTATATTTTTTCCTTCAGAAACAAGGTATATTTTGATAACATTAAAAGTTACAACAATTGACACACACAAAAAAATTACTGTATACTTTTTATTTTTTCTTTAATTCATACGTTATGAAACTGAAGATGTAATTCCTTTAAAGATAGACCTTAGTGTGAATCCTATTAGTTCCCGTAAACTCATGATTGTCTATTTAAAAACATATTTGTAATAACTATATAAAAGTCACTACAACGAGGTCATTTATTTCGAGTCAATGATAAAATTTTATCATTTTATGATAAAATAAAGTCTTTAAGCCATATACAATTCTTGTACAAAAATAAGAAAAATAGGAAGTAGTGAAGTACCCTTTATCTACCCCTTTGTCACCTTTGTCACAGTCTGAAATAAAAACCCCCGAGGTTTTAGTGACGTCTACCACTGACGTCGGTACTTTAGTTTTCCGCGAATGAGGAACCTTCTTTTCAATACTGGTTGAATCTATCGTATAAGTTTTCGTTTCTGTAATGAAACGGTTGTTTCCGGGTAGATCAGTTCCGATACCAAAAAGGACACCAGTACATACCTACACTCTCAACCTGACACTTCTTTCGACCCGTGGATTCTTAACTACGAAAACTTGACACCACAACCTCTTCTGAGGACTCTCAGGGAACCTGACATTCCTCTAGGTTGGTCGGGTAGGACTTCCTCTAGTCGGGACCCACAAGAAACCTTCCTTACTACGATTTCGACTTTGAGGTCATGAAACCGGTGGAGTACGTTTCTCAACTGAGTAACCTTTTCTGACACTACGACCCTCCCTAACTCCCGTCCTCCTCTTCCTCTACTGTCTCTTACTCTACCGACTTACCGTAGTGGCTGAGCTACCCACACTCAGACTCACTTGAGGTCCTCTACCACTACCTGTCCCTCCGGACCGCACGACGTTAAGTACCCCGACGTTTCTGAGCCTGTGCTGACTCGTTGACTTGACTTGACTCCTTATGTAAAAGAAATTTTATAAATCAACATTTACGAAATTTTGAACTTTGTACATTATTATGACTATATTTAGTACCGTCATAGGGAATCACTAGATTTTTTATCATTAGACTACCCGGGCTCTAGGGTCCACTATAAACAACAACAACAAAAAGTCAGTGATTCAGTACAGACTGAGAGGTACTGGGGTACCTAACGTCATACGGTCCGATGGGTAGAAAGTGACAGAGGTTTAAGTACAGTTAACTCACTCACTAGTAACTCAGTCACTAAGATAAATTGGTAGATTAGGAGACAGTAGAGGAGTAAAACGGAAGTCAGAAAGGGTTGTAGTCCCAGAAAAGGTCACTTAGTTGTGAAGCGTAGTCTCACAGTTTCATAACCTCGAAGTCGTTTTCGTAGTCAGGAATACCCACTTATAAGTCCCAACTAAAGGAAATCCTAACTGACCAGACTAGAGGAACGTCAGTTTCTCTGAGAGTTCTCAAAAGAGGTCGTGATGTTAAGTTTTTGTTAAGAAACCACGAGTCGGAAGAAATACCAGTTTTAGCGCATAGGCATACACTGATGACCGTTTTGGTACACCGAGTCGACCACTTCTTAGGCGGACGTTACGTCCTCTAGACCTAAGCTAGGGACCCAGTCCTTCTAGAGGACCTCTTCCCTTTCCGATGGGTGAGGTCATAAGACCGGACCTCTTAAGGTACCCGAGATATCAGGTACCTAAACGTTTCTCGGTCTGTGTTGTCTCACTAACAGTGAAAGTGACCTTTTTGGTATCAAAACTGGTATCCATGAAACAACCGTTTCGCTACAGAGACAAAAATTATGTGACAGTCCTAAACAGTATCGTAAGGAAGGTTCCTCTTTCGTAGCAAATTAAAGGACCGACGTCAATGGTAGGCGTCACTAAAACCTCGGGTCCTTTTATTTTTGGACAGTGACGAAGGTAAAAGGAGGAAGATAAACGGTACTCCATTACCTTGACCTACGGTACTAGAATAAAAAAAATTTACAACTCAGAGTTCGGTCTCAAAAGTAAGATAAGAAAATGGGAATAGGTCTCCGACAAATAAAGGAGAAGTGAAAGACGGTATTCCTACCACAGTAGACGTATAGACTCTATAACTACAGAGAGGACCGTCAGAACTAAGGTCGACCACTAGGTAGGTCGGACTGTAAAGTGTACTCCATGAGAGTATCTTCAATTTATTCGTCCCACGGTCACATGTCGGAACTGCATGAGGAAAGGGTTAAACCTTGGTCAGACAACAATGTACAGACGAAGATCGACAACGAAGGTCTGCACGTACGTTCAAAGAGTCCTCTGTCCATTCCACCAGACCATAAGGGTATTGAAATTATTAAAAGGCGTCAAACAACACTAGGTGTGTCAGTTTCTAAAATCGTATCAATTATTTCTTCTTCATCTACAAAGAAGACCTTAAGAGAACGAAAGGAGTACTAGGTCACTTATAACCGTCAAACTAGAGACTAAGGAAACTCAGAAACTTTGGGTCGAACATGTAGACCTTCAAGAGTCAGGTGTATGATGACTTCCGATCGAACTTCTTAAAACTTGTATTGGAATTATCGTATACTATACTTGTATTAATATACCATCAAACTTGGAAGAAACGGTAAAGGTAAGAAACCCTGACCTTCCTTTTGACTGAAAAAGGTTCGGACAACTGAGACGACTTGAAAGGTTTAAATGTCTCTATAACTCACGTTGTGAAATTGTTGTAGTAGAAAATCCTAAGATTTGACGAGTCGACCTTAAGGTAAAGGAGGTGATCGAAACAAGTATGATTACGAAGAATTCGGGGTGAACTGAAGTGTGAAGTCTTATAGACCGAGATCCACTCATGGTGTGGTAGTACTTATAGGGTAGTAATTGTGGAAACAACATACCAAAAAGACACATAAGAACGGTAGAGAAGAACCAGAAAAGACGAAGACAATCTAGGAATTGACAAAGACGGGAAATAGTACGGGTAGAAACGTACTTTGTAAGGGAACTATAGAGGATAAAGAACTTCTCGAGAGATCAGAAAGGGTAATATAACAAAAGGAGACATAAAAACATGACAAGTAAATTCCTCCGGAAGAATAGAGAGGAACGATAAGAGAACATAGACGTAAGTCCACCCATATAGAAAGGGAAAGAGGGAACTGAAAACGAAGAGAAGAAGTGAGTCGATAAACATTTCGTGATGTACCATACCGAATGACTCAAAGTATTCGGGGAAGTGGTATTGTTCTGACACTAGGTACTTCCCTTAAGTCTATTAATAGTATAGGGTTAAAGTTGTTCTTTTGTATATATGAAAGGAAGATAAAGGACACCGATAAAAACAAAACTAAAAAAGGATAGAAATGGGGTTAGTCCGAAATGGGAGACTAGATTTTACCGGGTCTTATCCTCACAGAACTCTTGATTGTTAAAACTTTATTAACGTCTATCTCTGACACACACCATCTTACATTTTCGTTACTTTTCTTTTGTTTTAACTGTGACGATTTGTCAGTAGAAGAATAGACATTCTACCACCGAGTCTACCTTTTCTTGGAGGGACGTTATATCCTCAAGTCAAGTCAACTCAAGTCAACGAGTCAGCACAGACTGAGAAACGTCGGGGTACCAGACGTCGTACGGTTCGGAGGGACAGGTAGTGGTTGGGATTCTCAAATGAGTCTAAGTACAGGTAACTCAGTTACTATGGTAGGTTTATAGAATACGACACAACAGAGGAAGAGGAGGACGAAAGTTAGAAAGGGTCGTAGTCTCAGAAAAGTTTACTCAGTCAAGAAGTGTAGTCCACCGGTTTTATGACCTTAAAGTCGAAGTTGTAGTCAGGAAAGTTATTTATAAGTCCTGACTAAAGGAGATCCTACCTGACCAACCTAGAGGAACGTCAGGTTCCCTGAGAGTTCTCACAAGAAGTTGTCGTGTCCACTTTTCGGATTTAAGAAACCAGGAGTCGAAAGAAATATCAGGTTGAGAGTGTAGGTATGTACCGATGACCTTTTTGGTATCGAACTAATCTACCCGGAAACAACCGTTTCATTACAGAGACGAAAAATTATACGACAGATCCAATCAGTATCGAAAAGAAGGTTCCTCGTTCACAGAAAATTAAAGTACCGACGTCAGCGGTAGACGTCACTAAAACCTCGGGGGGTTTTATTTTAGACAGTGACAAAGGGGTAGATAAACGGTACTTCACTACCCTGGTCTACGGTACTAGAAGCAAAAGACCTACAACTCAAAATTCGGTTGAAAAAGTGAGAGAAGAAAGTGAAAGTACTTCTCCGAGAAATCAAGAGGAAGCGAAAGACGGTATTCCCACCACAGTAGACGTATAGACTCCAATAACAATAAAGAGAGTCGTTCGAACTAAGGTCGAACACGAAGTAGGTCAGGTCGTAAAGAGTACTATATGAGACGTATATTCAATTTATTCGTCCCACTGTTATATGTCGAAACTACATGAGGAAAAGGATAAACCTTGGTCAGACAACAAGGTACGGGTAAAGATTGACAACGAAGAACTGGACGTATGTCTAAAGAGTCCTCCGTCCAGTCCACCAGACCATAAGGGTAGACAAAGTCTTAAAAGGTGTTAAACAACACTAGGTATATCAGTTTCCGAAACCGTACCAGTTATTTATATCCTCTGGGTCCAAGTTAAGGATACACTCCTTCTATGGGACCTCTTCCCTTTCCGTCGTGTGAGGTCATAAGAACGGACCCTTTAGGGTATCCGTCTCCTCGGACCTCACGACACCAGGTACCTCAGTGTTTTACCCTGTTCTGACTTACTGATAACAAAGTGGGTAATTCTACATTTACAAATTTCTTACTTCGGACAAGAAATTAGATAATACATGTTGAACAGATCCCCGTCACTCGAAGTTGACGAGTTACCTACTTAGGAAAAAGACCAATAGGAAACCATTACCTCACAGAACAAAAAGAAAAGACAATTATATAAGGAGAAAACGGAACTAGGAGATACCAAAATGTATTCATCGATGATTGGGTTATCCTTGATAGACTCTCTTCGTCTCTTTTATAAGTTATATCAAATATAATAAGTAATTGTATTCTTTCGTAAAATGAGTTTCGGAGGTTAGTAAAATAAACAGAGAGGTCTAGCGGTGTTAAACCGTCAATGGGACCCTTATATCTTTAGTGTACTGTGTATAATTTCTTTCCCTTTCAGATACGAAATCTGGTTAGACTCACCGGGAAATTTCAAAATTAGTAAAACATAAGAGGGGAAACAACTCGTTCTCTAACGGTCGTTTCTTGGAATCCCTACCAACTAGAGTAGTATGGATTGTGATTTGTCTACTTTGGTTGTCCTTAAATAGTAAGTGTGAGGGTCGACTCCCCTACTCCTGTAGTGTACGGTACACCCCGGTGTACCGCCAATGTGAGACTCCGTCTCCCTTTCTGGTCTGAGCCACCGTAAACATCACAGTTCTCTCACTCACGTGATCAAGAGAATCCTCCCACTGAGCCGAAGAGACCTATTAAAGTCTCCTACCGACCCACTACTTTGGAAAAGCAGTTACTATTCATCCCTAACACCGACTATTCCATCCCCAAACAAAGTCAAGTCAAGTCAGCGAGTCAGGACAGGCTGAGAAACGCTGGGGTACTTAGTGTCGTGCGGTCCGGAGGGACTGGTAGTGGTTGACGGTCTCAAGTGAGTTTGAGTGCAGGTAGCCCAGTGACTACGGTAGATCGGTAGCAGGAGACAGAAAGGGAAGAGGAGGACGGGGGTTAGGAAGGGTCGTAGTCTCAGAAAAGGTTACTCAGTTGAGATCCGTACTCCACCGGTTTCATGACTTCAAAGTTAAAATCGTAGTAAGAAAAGTTTCTTTAGGGTCCCGACTAGAGGAAATCTTACCTGACCACCCTAGAGGAACGTCAGGTTCCCTGAGAGTTCTCAGAAGAGGTTGTGTGTCAAGTTTTCGTAGTTAAGAAGGTGCGGGTCGAAAGAAGTGTCAGGTTGAGAGTGTAGGTATGTACTGGTGATCTTTTTGGTATCGGAACTGATCTACCTGGAAACAACCTTTTCACTACAGAGACGAAACTTATACGATAGATTCAACCAGTATTGAAAGGAAGGTTCCTCATACACAGAAAATTAAAGTACCGACGTCAGCGGTAGACGTCACTAAAACCTCGGGGGGTTTTATTTCAGACTGTGACAAAGGTGACAAGGGGGTAGATAAAGGGTACTTCACTACTCTGGTCTACGGTACTAGAAGCAAAAGACTTACAACTCGAAATTCGGTTGAAAAAGTGAGAGGAGAAAGTGAAAGTAGTTCTCCGAAAAATCAAGGAGAAGTGAAAGACGGTATTTCCACCACAGTAGACGTATAGACTCCAATAACTATAAAGAAGGTCATTAAAACTAAGGTCGAACACGAAGAAGGTCGGGTCGCAAAGAGTACTACATGAGACGTATCTTCAATTTATTGGTCCGACTGTTATATGTCGGAACTACATGAGGAAAAGGATAAACCTTGGTCAGACAACGAGGTACAGGTCAAGATTGACAACGAAGGACTGGACGTTTATCCAAAGAGTTCTCCGTCCAGTCTACGAGACCATAAGGGTAGAGAAAGTCTTAAAAGGTGTCAAATAACACTAGTTACGTCAGTTTACGAAACCGTATCAGTTATTTCGTCTTTATATACAAAAAGACTTTGAGAGAACGAAAAAGGTACTAGGTCACCTACAATCGTGAAACTAGGGGCCAAGGAGACGGAAAAGATTTTGGTCGAACTTGTAGTCCTTTAAGTGCCAAGTACATAACGACTTCGGACCGAACCTCTTAAAACCCGTAATGAAATGATCACACACTCTACTCACGTTAACACGCCACCAACCTCGTAAGAAACCGTAACGGAAAGAAACCCTAACCTTACTTTTGACTGGAAAAGGTCAGGACACTGGTGACGACTCAAAACGTTTAAACGACCGTATAACTCAAGTCGGGAAAGTGTCGTAGTAGAAAGTCCTAAACTTTATCGAGTTGACTTTATGGTAATGGAGGTGATCGAAACAAGCATCACTACGAAAGATTCCGGGTGAACTGAAGTGTAAGGTCCTACAGACCGAGATCGATTCACTAGTGTGGTAGTACTAATAGAACCAGTACTTCAAGAAAAAACATCTCAAAAAGACACATAAGAACAGTGGAGAAGAATCATAGAGGACGAAGACAATCCAGGTATGTAAAGACAGGAAATAGCTCGGGTAGAAACGTACTTTACAAGGGAACCATAGAGATTAAAAGAACTTCTCTAGAGATCAGAAAGGGTAAGACAACGAAAGGAGATAAAGAAACAAAACTAGTGACTCGTTCCGAAAGAATATAGAGGAACGATAAGAAACCTTGAGACGTAAGTCTACGAATATAGAAAGGAATAGAGGAAACGAAAAGTAAAGGGAAGAAAAGTGTCGACAAACATTCCGGAGGGGTCTGTCGGTAAAACGAAAAAACGTAAAGAAAAGGTACCCCTACTAGAACTAGTGACAGAGGACATGTTACAGTGCTTGGAGTAAGGTATCAAGTAGTCCGTGAGATAGTCTAGATCAGGGAATTTAGATAAAGAGTGAAGGTGACATATTAGTATTCCTTAAACTAAATCCAGTGTGGACATACCAGATCACCAAAAGGGATACAAGAAGTTGAACTCAGACTTAATCCATTATTCCTCAAGTACTAGACTCGGTGTCAGTCGAGGGTCAGAACAAAGACGACTGACATATCTCGAAGAGGTTGAAACAGACGTTTCTCATATCAATTAGACTAAAGCCATAACTGGTAGACCACGACAGATACACATCTCAGAAGAGAACACAACAACCTTCTCCCACAAACGATACTGGTCACGCAAGAGAACCGTTTTGAGATAATCGGAAACGGGACGAAGTAAGACACAAGGTTCCAGTTTAAACGGACAATGAGGTCCACAAAGAACCGAAGGATGAAAACGTAAGGTCAGGGGATGTTACTTTTCCTGTAGAAAATACCCACAATCAAGATTTTCTAGAACATCCAGAAGTATCTTGGCAAGTTGAAGTCGAAGAAGTCGTAATGACCAACCCCGTATCTGAACTTAATGACACTATACCTTACCAAACGGAACCTTTACTTGTCTCTAATAAGACAGTAAAAACTCTCACGTAGGTTCATGACGTAAAGTCTGAGAAAACAACTGGTACTACCGATGAGGTAAAGAAGATTCCCTAAGGACGGGCGTCATCATTTATATTACCAGTAGACTCAATTTAAGTGGGTAAGGTCAGGTAAAATCAAGTGACTAAGGATCTTACAACTGTAAGTGAGAACGGTAGAGGACAAACTGACGAACGTTAAACGGAACTAAGTGCCTGGATTGTAAGGTCCAGGGATACGTTATAACGAGAAATGTCGTAGCCTGCAACGGAGACAGTGGTCAGTGTAGGTGTTGACCCATAACAAAAACGAAACCGAGTTAGGGAAATAAGAAAGACCTCAATAAAGAGGTGACTAGAGGTCATCGTAAAACCCGTGGATGACTGGACCCCTCAAGGAGAAAGTCATAGGATAGTAAAACGGAAAAGTATGACAAACACCCTAAGAGTTCCGTTCTTATGACTTCACCAAACGGTAAGGGAAGAGGTCATCTGGTGTAACACAGTCTGGAGAGGTGGTACGGGCGGGCAGAACCCACCGGGGTGTACCGTACCGAATCAAAGTAACTCAATCTGTTCCGACACCAGGTACACTAGTCTAACTGATCATAAGACACTAACACCAAAGTCACAAAGACGGGAGACTACGGGAGAACGTTGTGGATGGTAGAATGAACCCACAGAGAATGGAACCTGCACCCCATAGAGAAGTACCGACGATGTCGTTTTACGTAGGCCACGAGGAATGGAACCTCCTCCCTATCGAGGAGTGCGACTTGTGGGGGGGGCGTGGAACTTACACCTTATCGAGGAGATCCGGGAGAACGCGGGTGCGTCGGTGACGAGGAACCTCCAACCCAACGAGGAGGGTCGGCGGTGGGGACCGGAGCCCACCTCCATCGAGGAGATCCGACGAGGACACGACAGGGTCGGACCGTGAGAGCCACAAATATATGTCCTGAAGTAAGTGCCCTCACTTTTGCCTTCAAATACTATGGAATGTCACTTACTACAACCTAAGTGCTAAAGACTTCTTCTAAATCGAAGGCCTGATCCCTGGTCCGAACTGGTGAACCCCGAGAACACACCATCTTTAAAATAATGTCACTTTTCTCTGTATCTGTAGTCCACCTCTCACGGGAGAGTGATCAGAATTGTTCCCTCGATATATGAAAAAGTCAACCAATAATGTCATTTAGTTTTCTTACAGAGTTCCAACATAAGTAAATTGGTCTGGGTGTGGGTGTTAAATGTAAAATTCTTTTATCCTAATCAGTCTTCCAGGAGTTCCTCTTTGGACAGGAGTTCGTCCTATATAGGAACATATATTAGGAATCATGTCTCAAATTCGACTCAATAAAACAACACATTAGTAGTTGAGACCCTAATTTCCTTTTTTTTTTACAAAATACAAGATTCCGATTCTTTACATCTTTTTTTCAAACAAGAAAAGAGGAGGAAGTCTTGGGGTCTGGGGAAGAGGAGGACCTCTCAGGGTCTGGGCAAATAAGAGACGTCCCTTGGGTCGAAGAATAGTTGGAAGGATTCTTAATTGAGAGAATGAACATCAATCCAGTAAACTCCGTTAGGTCTAAAGTGGTCTACAGTTCCTTCGTATATGAGAATCTAGAATTAAAATCCGGAATGTGACATATATTGTTGTACTTTATCGTTCATTTCCGATCCCCATATTTTCCCTTAGTATACTTCTTTATCAGTTCTCAGATCGACTCATACGCACGTATATCTAAACTTCTACTTATCAGGACGTAAATACTGATTATATAAAATAACACAACATGTCTTAAGGTTATAGGTTTTAATAATTTTACACGAAAAGAGTCGTATTATCTGTCGTAGGTGTTCAATGTGTTTCGAACTGTTCTTCTATTTGACGCTCTTTGAGGTTTACCTTGATAAAAATAAAAGTAAACATACAAAATCTACACTACATTACTCTTAAATAAAACCCCCAATATTAACTAAAATACTAATTTAAAAACGAGAAGACAATGTTATTCTTTAACAAAGAAATCCTATCAACTATTCTAAAGTAATCGGTTTATTTACTTTAATTAAATGTTAGGTTGACGTAAAGGGAGGACTATGTGACTTACTGGTCCATAAACATCCATCGGAAGGGTAGTCGGGTCGTTATATCGAGATTTTAGTGAACCAATCGTTAATCCACAAATAGTCTAAGAATGACTTTTCTGTACTCCGTCAATAGACTGTGTTAATAGAAACTTTTAACTTAGGAGGTAAAGACCAGGACGACTCCTGTAAGTTTCCTTGTGACTTATCAAATTTCGATTTACGGAAAGTTTTTGGGAATGGAGGATCTTACGTACGTTGTGTTAACGGTCGGTGTCTGGAAATGGAGTCAGAACATATGTTTCTGAAAACACACACTTACAAAAAACAACGTCGAAACACGTACAACTGTCTAATTTTAATGTAAACCGGACGAAAAGACAATGAAGTAATCACAGAAAGAATAACATCGTAACCAATATAAGAGAGATTTTAAACTAACGAGGAAGACAGGAGAGAGACGATGATATAGAAGTATTTGATTGGGTCGTATGTACTTCCGTAAACGATTCTAACTGATCCGAGATACATGTAAAACCTATTACTATAAAGATTTCACTGAACGACAATTCGTCAGACTTTTAAACGTCGGGTAAATCCATAATTACACGTTACATAAGTGTTGAACCTTTAATTATAACTCGAAATTACACTTATCGACATTTTTTTATTAATAAATCCGTGATTTTTTAAGTTTGGACTTCATCATCTAAAATTAAATTTACAGTGTATGTAAAGTTTTACTACGACACTGAGTGGAGGGTTATCTTAACTTGGTTAAGATCCGAAGGAAAGTGTCAGTTCCGTCACACAAATTTTAGTTAAACAAATATTTTATTTCCGTTCATTGTTACTTTTGACTTCCGTAAGGAGACAAATTATAAGTATTCATCACGACTGAGACATTGGTAAGAGACAGAATTAGTAGTGTTAAAGAATGGATTGTATTACCGGTAGAAGTATCTGTAACTGAAGCACTTGCAATATCGAAAACACAAAAACGGAAGAGATACTCATGTAATCAAGTCTACGTAAAGTGACACAAGTATAGTAACACAAGTAAGTGGGTAGTAATTAAGTTGTTTATAAATCACAAAGGATGTATCGTCTACACCACGACCTACCGTCTTATGACGTCATCACTGGGTACGTCGGAGTACCAGTCAGAGGTTTTAAAGGGTAAAGTAGTAAGTCAAAAACTAGATCTTTGGTGTAAACGAGTAAAGTAAGAAGAATAAAATATATATATATATATATATATATATATATAAGTATGTTACGGGAAATGTAAAACCGGATTAAGATGAAAATGTCGTAGGACAGGTTAGTATCGGAGTGTGTACACATAGTAGACCTTTGGGTAGGTTTATTTTAATAAATAACAAGAGGTTTGTCTGTCTGTGTAAGGAAGTACGAAAACGTGTCAACAACGAAACAAATCTTAATACAAAGTGAGGTCGGGATTTGAGAAAACCGAGTTAGTTGTTGATAATAAGGAACTTTTAGGTAGACTTTACAAATGAAGACACTACTTGTGAAAGAGGTCAAATGGTTTTCCGACCAACGAAACAAGAGAGAAACTAGAGTATCTTTTTATAAATTAGAACAATACCTTTGGTACGACATGAATCAAATGGACCCAGAAGAAGAACGACTGTATGAGATTCAATAAGGACCCATTCCTGATACAGGATAATTATAAACTAGAATTCTACGGTGTATTCTCTCAGAACCTCTTTGTCATAATTTACTTAGTTGAGATCCCAGTACTTATAGTAGTAGAAAAACCCCCCTTCTAAAAACAAAACGTAACCGAAATATATTAGACTAGTACTGTAAGTTCAGTCAAGTCAACGAATCAGTACAGATTGAGAAACGTTGGGGTATCTGACGTCCTGCGGTCTGAAGGAACAGGTAGTGGTTGAGGGCCTCGAACGAATTTAAGTACAGGTAGGTCAGTCACTACGGTAGGTTGGTAGAGTAGAAGACAACGGGTGAAGACGAAGACGGAAGTTAGAGTCATAGTCCCAGAAATGTTTACTCAGTCAAGAAGCGTAGTACACCGGTTTCATAATCTCAAAGTCGAAGTCGTAGTCAGGAAGGTTACTTATAAGTCCTGACTAAAGAAAATCCTAACTGACCAAACTAGAGGGACGTCAGGTTCCCTGAGAGTTCTCAGAAGTTGTGGTGGTAAGTTTTTGTAGTTAAGAAGTCGCATTGTAAAAAAAAGTAATTGATATGAAAAAAAAAAAATTGGAGTATTATATAGAATAAAACCTTTAAATCGATCGAAATTCAGAACCACAGATTTCACTTTTTACTCAGTGGTCTGTAACAAAAAGTTAATCTAATTTGTCTCTTCTCTTACTAGTCGTGACTTGAAAGATTTTCGACTTCTACAAGTCTTTTACTGATCGAGTGAACGACATGTTATCCAAACTACAAGTAAGGTCTTTAACAGTCGTCTTGTACGAGCGATCTAGTTGACAAGTAAAGAGAGTAAGAACCCGAGAGAGTAGGGGACGGGAGAGATAGTAAGATGCAAAGAGGGAGAGGTGTATCCACAACTCGGTCTGGTCGAAGTATACATTGAAATGAAACTGGTTTGGTTCCGGGTCTGTTAAAGGAAATAAAAACAATAGTTACGACTCTATTTAGATTGTAGTTTCCGCTATGAATAAAATCCTATTACTTCGATAACTACAAATACAGGTACAATGTAATGACCTTTTTACTATAAAATGTCTTTTTATACAGACGTTGACCTAAGTGAAAGTTCCTCCTACTGGTTTGTAGTAGACGGGGTGAGTAAAAGTAGTTTTACTACTTTACTTTTTATACTAACTTCCAGTTCACCCGTATCTTAAGTAGACTGACTTCGTCACACTCGTGTCGTAAAACTTTTAACGAAAACAAACTTTTAACGAAAGAAAAACAGAAACACATGTACTCATATGAAAATTCCTTGGTCGAAACACTTAAACTCGTAAGTAAAACTTTTCTAACGGACTGAATATGTCGAAAGTACAATCGACGTTTTATTCTTTTCTTTCTTTCTTTCTTTTGGGACCATCTTAGGGAAAAATAAGATGTAGAAGTGTACGTCTTAAAGAAATGTATTTTAGTAGAAAAAATAAAACAATTAAGTATTATATCAAGGTGATAATATACTTATGTGAGAAAACATTTTCAATTTTTGCATCCAACTGAATCCGTTGGAATATTAATTTCACTTTTCTTCTATTTTTAGAGGTAATATGACATAAATGGAACCGGAAATACAATCGTGATGATTACTTGAGTGATACAAATCGCACTTTTTAACTAAACTTGAAAAGACGTAAATCATGACACGAAAAAGGGAGGTGAGAGGGGAATTCCTAAACACGTCAAATTAAACGGTAGCTAAGAAATTACTAATACCATCGATATCATCTCTTTGACCACAAATAGAGTAGTACGGGACACCTATCGTGTATTACAAATAAAAACATATATTGATGTAAAGGTAGTAAAACTATTGTGTCACATCAGTCACCAACTGTTGTTAAAATGACAATAACAACTAGAAGATAAAATTAGAACTTTGTGTATATACTTAAGAACCTTGTTTGATATAATTTTATAGATTAGATTTTCAGTACGATCGTACCGAAATTTGGGGACGACTTCACAGTCGAAGTTGTACGACTTTCTTCTCGTTCGTTATTCATCTTGAAAATTATTGACAATTAATCTGACAGACCAGACGAGTGTCACGAAGGAAACTTTTACAGTCAGTTATAAAACTTATAAGGTTCGTATCACAAAATTCTTGGTATATTACGAGGGTTAAGAGTAAAACATCGTTATTTTATTAATAAACAGACACGAAACACTACTAAGAGGATTTTAATAACTGTAGAAATCATGTGTTTTACCCGACCACTTTACTACTACAATTAAAATTGACGATTAATAACAATAAATAAAATTACAAAAGAAAAGTTCTTTATTATTGTTATGTAAGGTAACGATACAGAAATTTGTAAGATTAGTCACTTTACATGTTTGGTCTTCAAGTTTTAAAACCTTTAGAAATTTTTTTATATCGTCTGAGTAATATAAATGTATCAAAATATGCCGTTTAATATCTTGACACTGACGTCGGTACTTTAATTTTAAAGGAATGAGGAACTTTCCTTTCGTGACTGTTTGGATCTCTCGTATAATTTTTCGTTTCTGTAGCGAAACGACCGTTTCTATACATATCAATTTAGAAACCAAAAAGGTCATCAGAATACCTACACTCTCCCCAGGTATTTCCGACCCGTACCTTCTTAACTACGAAAACTTAACACCGTGATCCTTTTACCGAGAACTCTCAGGAAACCTTACATCCTTCCAGTTCGGTCAGTTTAGATTTCATTTAGGTGAGACTTATAAGTAACCTTCCTGACTACGACTTCCACTTCGAGGTCATCAAACTGGTGAACTACACCTCAGCTGAGTAAACTTTTCTGGAACTACGACCCTTTTTAACTTCCGTTTTCCTCTTCGTCAACCGTCTCCTACTCTACCAATCTATCGTAGTAACTGAGTTACCTGTACTTAGACTCGTTTGAGACCCTCTATCGCTTCCTGTCCCCTTTGCCCTTAGGACATGAGGTGTCCAAGCGTTTCTTACCCTGTGTTGAATCGCTGACTTGTTGTTGTCATACCGTTTTACGAATAACCTAGTCAAACAAGTCCCACGACATTGTTTTACAGAATCCGATCTACCGAAAATTTCTTGTCTTTAAATAAAGAATGTCTGAGCTCCGATCGTTCAAGTTCCTTCTGAAATACATATTACTCCAGGGTGAAGGATCAAGAATTTCACGATAGAAGAGAAGAGTGAAGATAAGACCCTAGAGAGAATATTCCTACGATCAGAACACCTACTCCTGAAGTGGGAGCACTGGAATAATGGAGGGTTTCCGGGGTGTAGGATCACCTCCAATCTAAAGTTGTATTCTTAAAACTCGTCTATGTTTGTCAGATACCTTCAAAGAGACTTAAACTATATCCAACGTCTTATTCTTAAGGTTTTCTTACACATAGAGTCTATTGAAAGAAATAAAAGATAATTAAATAACATCGTATAGACAGATGGACCCGAAGGGACACCCAAGTCTACCATTTTTAGATGGACGTTACGTCCTCTGAACCTAAACTAGGGACCTAACCCTTCTAAGGGGACCTCTTTCCGTACCGTCACAAGAATGGACCTCTTAGGGGTACTTGTCTCTTCGGGTCACTCCAACGTTTCAGGTACCCCAGCGTTTCTCAGTCTGACTCGCTGAATCGTGTGTAGACAGGTGGACCCCGATTATCTTCCTTATACAATTCACTTGATTCATTTAAATTTTTTTTTTTTCAAAGAAATTTAGAAGTAGACCTGAACTATTCGATAAAATCATGTAAAACCTGTATCTTATTTGGAGTAAGGAATATACGTTGGACTCCAAATAGTGGTACGGGGCTCAAAGGAGTGTCATACAAATTTTACAAAACAAAGGACCTTTAGACTATTCTTAATTAATTAGAGAACACTTTACTTATTTCGGTTTTAACCTATACCCCAGGTACTGGGTAAGTGTATCTTGACTACACACTTATCGTTACTTCGAAACGTATGTATAGGTCCTAGAAGTTCTTTAATCCACTGTTGGGTGACTCTTAGAACTTTTAAAAGAATAAAGACGATGAGGAGTAATTGAGAGACAGGTTAAAAGGTCCAAACAGAATGGGAATAGAGTACTGACAATATAAAAAGTGCATGAAATAAGAGTATCACTAAATTATGAATGAAAGATCTCAGAAACCAAAAATCTAATAAAAGAAAGGAAAAAGGGAGATGTTTATATATATATATATATATATATATATATATATATATATTTACCTCAGTCTTTTAATTATCTCTAATTCAATTATTCGAATCCTTAATTGTAGACCCCAAACCCTATAAAATATGTAAGGAAGACACTATCTTTACAAGGAATTCATATACTCCTCAGTTTACACAACATTTTATTGATATTAAATACGTATATACGGGATTTAGACATGAAATTCACCAACTGAAAACACACATGATACGTCAAAAGTTTATTATGTCAGAAATATTCTCTACACTCTTGAATTACCAATATTAAATGTTAAAAATATTTAATATTAAAATGTCAAAGGAACAGATAAACTTTTGTAACTTTGATATAAAAATGTGTCATAATATGTGGAGATTGAACAATAAAGTATAATTTACATAGGGTTTATTAGTCTTCGTTATTATTAAATATCATCCGAAGCCAAGCCAAGTCAAGTCAAGCCAGTGAACCAGAACAGGCTGAGTAACGTTGGGGTACTGACGTCGTACGGTCCGGAGAGACAGGTAGTGGTAGAGGGCCTCAAGTGGGTTTGAGTACAGGTAGCTCAGTCACTACGGTAGGTCGGTAGAGCAGGAGACAACAGGGGAAGAGGAGGACGGGGGTTAGGGAGAGTCGTAGTCTCAGAAAACGTTACTCAGTTGAGAAGTGTACTCCACCGGTTTCATAACCTCAAAGTCGAAATCGTAGTCAGGAAGGTTTCTTGTGGGTCCTAACTAGAGAAAATCTTACCCGACCAACCTAGAGGAACGTTAGATTACCTAAGCGTTCTCAGAAGAGGTTGTGGTGTCAAATTTTCGTAGTTAAGAAGTCGCGGGTCGAAAGAAGTGTCAGGTTGAGAGTGTGGGTAAGTACTGGTGCCCTTTTTGGTGTCGGAACTGATCTACCTGAAAACAACCGTTTCATTACAGAGACGAAAACTTATACGATAGATTAAACCAGTATTGAAAGAAAGATTCCTCATTTACAGAAAATTAAAGTACCGACGTCAGTGGTAGACGTCACTAAAACCTCGGGGGGTTTTATTTCAGACTGTGACAAAGGTGACAAAGGGGTAGATAAAGGGTTCTTCACTACCCTGGTCTACGGTACCAGAAGCAAAAGACTTATAACTCGAAATTCGGTTGTAAAAGTGAGAGGAGAAAGTGAAAGTAGTTCTCCGAGAAATCAAGGAGAAGTGAAAGACGGTGTTCCCACCATAGTAGACGTATAGACTCCAATGACTATAAAGAGGGTCGTTGGAACTAAGGTCGAACACGAAGAAGGTCGACTCGTAAAGAGTACTACATGAGACGTATCTTCAATTTATTCGTCTGACTGTTATATGTCGGAACTGCATGAGGAAAATGATAAACCTTTGTCAGACAACAAGGTACAGGTCAAGATTTACAACGAAGGACTGGACGTATATCCAAAGTGTTCTCCGTCCAGTCCACCAGACCATAAGGGTAGTGAAAGTCTTAAAAGGTGTCAAATAACACTAGGTGTGTTCAGTTTCCGAAACCGTATTAGTTATTTCGTCTTTATCTTCAAAAAGACCTTGTGAGATGGAAAAAGGTACTAGGTCGTCTACAACCGTTAAACTAGAGACCAAGGAGACGGAAAAGATTTTGGTCGAACTTATAGTCCTTTAAGTGCCAAGTACATAACGACTTCGGACCGAACCTCTTAAAACTCGTAATGAAATGATCGTACACTCTACTCACGTTAACATATCAAGACACATAAGAACGGTGGAGAAGAATTATAGAAGACGAAGACAATCCAGGTATGGTAAAGACAGGAAATAGCTCGTGTAGAAACGTACTTTACAAGGGAACCATAGAGATTAAAAGAACTTCTCTAGAGATCAGAAAGGGTAAGACAACAAAAGGAGATAAAGAAACAAAACTAGTGACTCCTTCCGAAAGAATAGAGAGGAACGATAAGAAACCTTGAGACGTAAGTCTACGAACATAGAAAGGAAAAGGGGAAACAAAAAACGAAGGTAAGAAAAGTGTCGACAAACATTCCGGAGGGGTCTGTCGGTAAAACAAATAAAACGTAAAGAAAAGGTACCCCTACCAGAACTAGTGACAGAGGACATGTTACAGTACTTGGAGTAAGGTATCAAGTAGTCCGTGAGATAGTCTAGATCAGGGAATTTAGATAAAGAGTGAAGACGACATATTAGTATTCCCTAAACTAAATCCAGTATGGACTTACCAGATCACCAAAAGGGATGTAAGAAGTTAAATTCAGACTTAAACCGTTATTCCTCAAGTACTAGACTCTTCGTCAGTCGAGGGTCAGAACAAAGACGACTGACACATCTCGAAGAGGTTGAAACAGACGTTTCTTATATCAGTTAGATTAAAACCACAACTGGTAGACCACTACAGGTACACATCTCAGAAGAGAACACAACAACCTTCTCCCACAAACGATACTGGTCACGTAACAGAAGTGTTTTGAGATAATCGGAAACGGGACGAAATAAGACTCAAGGTTCCAGTTTAAACGGACAATGAGGTCCACAAAGAACCGAAGGATGAAACCGTAAGGTCAGGGGATATTACTTTTCCTGTAGAAAATACCCACAATCAAGATTTTCCAGAACATCCAGAAGTATCTTGGCAAGTTGAAGTCGAAGAAGTTGCAATGACCAACCCCGTATCTGAACTTAATGACACTATACATTACCAAACGGAACCTCTACTTGTCTCTAGTAAGACAGTAAAAACTCTAACGTAGGTTCATGACGTAAAGTCTAAGAAAACAACTGGTACTACCGATGAGGTAAAGAAGATTCCCTAAGGACGGGTGTCATCATCTATATTACCAGTGGACTCAATTTAAGTGGGTAAGGTCAGGTAAAATCAAACGACTAAGGATCTTACAGTTGTAAGTTAGAACGGTAGTAGAGGACAAACTGATGAAGGTTAAACGGAACTAAGTGCCTGGATTGTAAGGTCCAAGGATACGTTATAACGAGAAATGTCAAAGTCTGTAACGGAGACAGTGGTCAGTGTAGGTGTTGACCCATAACAAAAACGAAACCGAGTTAGGGAAATAAGAAAGACCTCAATAAAGAGGTGACTAGAGGTCATCGTAAAACCCGTGGATGACTGGACCCCTCAAGGAGAAAGTCATAGGATAGTAAAACGGAAAAGTATGACAAACACCCTAAGAGTTCCGTTCTTATGACTTCACCAAACGGTAAGGGAAAAGGTTACCTGGTGTAACACAGTCTGAAGAGGTGATACTGGGCGGGCAGAACCCACCGGGGTGTGTCGTACCGAATCAAAGTAACTCAATCTGTTCCGACACCAGGCACACTAATCTAACTGATCAAAAGACCCTAATACCAAACACACAGACGGGGAACTACGGAGAGCGTTGTGGATGGTAGAATGATCCCAAAAGAGATGGAACCCGCACCCCATAGAGAAGTACCGACGAGGTCGTTTGGTGTCGGTGACGAGGAATGGAACCTGCTCCCCATAAAGGAGTGTCGGCGGGGAGGAGTGGAACTTGTACCTCATCGATGAGAGCCGGGATAACGCAGACACGTCGGCGACTAAGAACCTGTACCCCAACGAGGAGAAGCGGCGACGGGGACTAGAACCAACACCCCATCGACGAGGGTCGGTGACGGGGACTGGAGTCCGTACCCCATCGAGGAGACCGGCGGCACCCTCCCGTCCGAGTCCTACTTCCTCGTGGCGTAGGTGGCACCGACTCTTTCTACCACAAGCTCAGCCACTAGCACAACTTTGTCACGAACCCCCTGATACACCACTTGGACCTGTGTAGGGTCGAGTCAGACCCGTAGACCCGTCCTCGACACCGGGACTTCTTAGAACTTTAATTTCTTTTACGGGACGGAAAAATCCTGGGGGGTGTGATTGACAGTTTCTCGTTGGATAATCATCCCATTTGATATATATACCTCTTCCGTTACCGTGGCGTGAGGTCATGAGAACGGACCTTTTAAGGTACCTATCTCCTCGGACCACACGACGTCAGGTACCCCAACGATTCTCAACCTGTGCTGAATCGTCGTCGTATATATATATATATATATATATATATATATATATATGTGTGTGTGTGTATAGTAAGATCTCTTGAGATCTCATTTTCAGTTAATAGGACAGTGAATGTTTTTATTGTGTGTGTATGTGTATGTGTAGAATAATTTGAAAACAAAAGATACAAATTTAAAATCCTTATCGTGATATGTAAATAGTAAAAAAAAGAAAAAATGAAGGTCACAAGACACGTCGTAGTTTAAGGTAACGGAAAATAAACGTTACAGAATTATACATAAGGTAGAAAAATAGGTGAATCATCTGAAAATACATTCTAGGATAAGTGGTATGAATGATCTCGTATAATTATTAAAAGATGTGTCAAAGAAAACAGAATTAAGTGAAAGTAAAGGTTCGATAAATTGACATTGGTTCGAAGTAGAGGGAAATACAGTAGTGTAACACCTATTCTTTTCGAAACTTAATCAGAATGTAAGTTCTGACGTTAAGGAACTGTAAAAATAAAACATTATTCTTTTTATTACCTAAACTGAGGTCAAGTGAAGATTGATGTACGTAAATACGTCTATTCAGAGTATTTCTAGACTAAAGATAAGAGTGCACTTCCATCTTAAATACTGAATGAAAGGATTATAATTTAGGCTACTCGATTATTTTTTCATTTCATTTAGAACTTCATGATGTATATATAATACATAATAAATAAAAATGGAAAAATGTGTTTGGAAAGTGACATCGACGTGAATAGATGTGTGACGCACACAGGAGAGTAGTTTATACAAATTGGTCAAAAACGTCAACACATTGTTGTTTCAGTATTTGGTTCGAAGGTAGAGAAGATAAAAATTTGTACCTCTTATAGAGAAATAAGGTGTACACCCAAAGACTGACTAGTAATTGGAATGTCTCTATTTGACAAAACTCTTTGTCGACAAGGAAGTGAACAGTAGTAATAAATAAAATAGATTCTCACTCTCAACCTGACACTTCTTTCGACTCGTGGCTTCTTAACTACGAAAACTTGACACCACAACCTCTTATGAGAACTCTCAGAGAACATGACGTTTCTCTAGGTTGGTCAGGTAAGATTTCCTCTAGTTAGGACCCACAAGAATCCTTTCTGACTACGATTTCGACTTTGAGGTCATGAAACCGGTGGAGTATGCTTCTCAACTGAGTAAACTTTTCTAAGACTACGACCCTCCCTAACCCCCGTCCTCCTCTTCCCCTACTGTCTCCTACTCTACCGACCTACCGTAGTGGTTGAGATACCTGTACTCAAATTCACTTGAGGCCCTCAACCATTACCTGTCCCTCCAGACGGCACGAGACTAAGTACTCCAGTGTTTCTCAGTCTGTGCTGACTCACTGACGTGACTGACTTGACTTCTCTCTTTAGTAGTCGTTAATAACTAAAATGATATAACAACTTGTAAAGATTGAAAAGGGATTGAAAACTGAATAATCTACTATTAGTCAATTTTCACTTCAACTTATTTTACTTTTCTGACTCTTTTGTTCTGAGGTTTTTACACAACTAAGAAAGCTCGTTTTCATCATATCGAATCTCTTATTTAAACCAAATATTGTTTCTTTCGGAGTCATAAATACAGAGAAATTTTTAATTTTTTTTCTTCTTTCTCATCCTTCTACCCCTCCTCCTCCTCCTCGTTCAATGGATACTACTTCAGATCTTCTTAGACTTTTTATCAGTAGTAATCCGTGACTATATTCGACTCCTTTACAAGTACAAGAGAATTCATTAAGTTTTACACACGTATTTCTTTACTAAAAAATAACAAATCGGCACGTAAAAGGTTTTAATTAAAAATACTTTGTAAAAATGAAAGGTTCTTTACAGTAATCATTAGTCCCCTTGTACTAATAGAGTTTTATATAAAAACTTTTGAGAGAAACTCCATTAGTAGGAGGATTTTAATCCCCTATCTGGTCCGATGATGGAAATAAGAATAAACTTTTAGACGTATTCGTTGTATATGTATATGTGTCGTATACATACATTGTGTAATTGAAAGTTATAGTTCCGGGGACACTTTAGTAAACGTAGAACCAACCTCACCTTGAGTAAACGCAGAGATACAAACAGTTTAAACTTGGAACGTGTGAAATTCAGCCAAATAAAATAGTATATATCTATAGTGGAAGGGGAAATACCGAGTGTTGAACAGGTACCGTTTCCCCGAACTCATGAATAACTTCGATACTCGGTACGGTACGTACCGGTGGGTTCTCAAATAATGTTATTTAGTTTTGGTGACTACAAACGATTAATATAGACTTTGTATTGTGATAAGTTTACATTCACTTTTATAACTAGTGAGTCAGTACAGGTCGAGAAACGTTGGGGGACCTGACGTGGTATGATCCGAGAAGACAGGTACCTTAAGGGTCCGTTCTTATGACCTCACCTACCGGTAAGGGAAGAGGTCCCCTAGAAGGGGTGTGACCCTAACTTACCACAGAGGACGTAACGTTCGTTTAAGAAATGATAGACTCGGTACGTTTCGGATAAGTTTATATTTCGTTGGACATTTATGTTTAGGTTCTAACCCAAGTAGCAGTGACCATTGGAGAACCTACGTTAAAGTTCAATTATAAATATCCATAGTTAACTACTTCGTCTTAGAATATTGTGATACGTATAATCGAGTAGGTTATACCATTGATAATGTTGATGAAGTATAAAATAAATATAAACTCTTTCTACTTTGATTCTCTTGAGTTCAACAAACAAGTCTTAGTTTATTGTACACTCGACACCTCGACTCTTCCTTTACCGTTGAGTGAGGTCATAAGAACGGACCTTTTAGGGTACCTGACTCTTCGGACCATCCGATGTCAGGTACCCCAACGTTTCTCAGCCTGTGTTAGCTTGTTGAGGTTAAAAGTGAAAACACCTCGACTCTAAGTGTGAACTTATCGAAATAAGAGACTAGAATCGAATGTTTTGCGACGTCATATAATGAAGATATGTGAATAGTAAGTCTTCATTTAATTAAAAGTTTCGTATATATAATGATTTATTAAGACGTTAGAGTATAAATCACATTATAAAGTGTTGTCTTTCCCTATTTATCGAAGAAAGAAAAATAGTATAATAGTATCAAAAAACTTAAGTTTTGATACACATAAAAGTAAAATTAGGGAATTGTCACCCGTCGTATATATATATGTGTGTAGATTCCCATCTCCACGAGAATATTCCCTAACACCAACAACTGAAGTGATATAACATTATGAGTCTTAGATACGTGTTAATGTAGTGTAAGAAGTGATCGTAGTTAACAGGATAGCAATGATACAGTTTTCCACACTAAAATTTATTCCCCATTAACATAAAAGATAATTCGAATATAAAATGGAGTCCCATGAAAGGAAAAGGGTTTCTTTCCGTTACGGTTTCTTACGAGTTTAACGACGTGTTAACGTGAGTAGAGTGTGCGATCGTTTCATTACGAAGAGGTTCGGTTCGAAGTCGTCATGTACTTGACACTTGAAGGTCTACAAGTTCGACCGAAATCTTTTCCGTCTCCTTGGTCTCTAGTTTAATGGTTGTAGGTGACCTAGTAACTTTTTCGTTCTCTCAAAGTATTTTTGTACATGAAGTCGAAATAACTGTTACTGTTTCGGAAACTGGTGTTTTTTGAGACCCTTTAAGAATTTCTCTACCCTTGTTTAAGACCCTTTAAGAATTTCTCTACCCTTATGGTCTGGTGGACTGTACGGAGAATTCTTCAGACATACGTCCAGCCCTTCGTTGTCAATCTTGACCTGTACCTTGTTGTCTGACAAAGGTTTATCCTTTTCTTCATGTAGTCCGACATATAAACAGTGGGACGAATAAATTGAATATACGTCTCATGTAGTACTCTTTACGACCTGATCTACTTCGTGTTCGACGTTAGTTCTAATGACCCTCTTTATAGTTATTGGAGTCTATACGTCTACTGTGGTGAACACACCGTCTTTCACTTCTCCTTGATTTCTCGGAGAACTACTTTCACTTTGTCCTCTCACTTTTTTGACCGAATTTTGAGTTGTAAGTCCTTTGATTCTAGTACCGTAGGTCAGGGTATCGAAGTACCGTTTATCTACCCCTTTGTCACTGTCTAAAATAAAACCTCCCCGAGGTTTTAGTGACATCTACCACTGACGTCGGTAAATTAATTTTCTACGAATGAGGAACCTTCCTTTCAATCCTGGTTGGATCTGTCGTATAATTTTTCGACTCTGTAATGAAACGGTTGTTTCCAGGTAGATCGGTTTCGATGTTAAAAAGGTCCTCAGTATATACCTACACTCTCAACCTGATATTTCTTTCGACTTGCGACTTCTTAACTATGAAAACTTGACACCACAACTTCTTCTGAACTTTCAGGGAACCTGACGTTCCTCTAGGTTGGTCAGGTAGGATTTCCTCTAGTCAGAACCCACAAGTAACCTTCCTGACTACAATTTCGACTTTGAGGTTATGAAACCGGTGGACTACGTTTCTTGACTGACTAAACTTTTCTGGAACTACGACTCTTAATAACTTCGACCCACCTCTCCCCTGTCGTCTCCTACTCTACCATCCTACCGTAGTGGTAGAGTTACCTGTACCCAAACTCATTTAAGACCCTCAACCACTACCTGTCTCTGCGGACCGCACGGCGTTAGGTACGTCGGGGTTTCTCAGTCTGTGCTGACTGATTAACTTGACTTGACTTGACTTGTAAGGAAAAGTCTCTTCTAAACTTCTAGTTTTGAAGTTACATAACATTACACACACATATCGCTTATTACGTCAACGGTGAAACCTAAACACCCAGGATTGAGTTTCAGTATAATATTATTATCGGTGACTGATACATTTAAGTGTTTTAACAGGAACCTATTATTTTTAAACTCAAACTCGTTCGAGACCCTCTACCACTTTCTTTTCCTTCAGAACGTACGACGTCAGGTATCCCAACGTTTCTCAGTCTGTGCTGACTCACTGACTTGTTGTTGTAGGATTTTGTAAAATCTTTAAACTTTATTTATAGATGGAGAATGACATTGAATATCCTCAAGTTGGTTCTCAGTACAGACTGAGAAATACCGGGGTAACTGACATCGGACGGTCCGAAGAGACAGGTACCTTAAGAGATCCGTTCGTATGACGTTGTCCATTGGTAAGAGAAAAGGTTCCTAGAAAGGTTGGGTCCCTATTTTTGGTCCAGAAGACGTAACGTCCACCTAAGAAATGGAAGACTCAGTGGTCCCCTGGGGGATCTTCTTACGAAATATAAATGTGCAATACAGACCTTCTTGATTAGTACCAGTGTAACACAGACACATTGGTAACACTTTTTACACTGACATTCGGTTTTGTCAGTTACCTATTGGGACCTTTTCTCGGAGATCTGTTTGATTGTTGACGTATCATACTTAACTTCTCATCTTCACATATAGATCCGAACTCTTTAGATTAAATGAAAGACCAGAGTAAACTGAGAATTCTTTCTTTCTATTACACACTTTCTATTACACCCATATATTAAAGTAAACACTTACTATATAGTCCTATTTTTATCAACGTTTTATTTAGTTAATATCAGGTTATTGTTAATTGATCTTTTTTTTACAATGTTCCTGTAATTGGGGTTTGTTCCTTCTATTCTGTTGTTTATACTTGGATATCATTAACTCTTATAAAGAAACCTCCGTCTCAAGATCGAGTCTGTCATCAACGAACGTCTTAAAAATTCTCTCTTCTTTATTAGGAGTCTATAGAAGTCATGCCAATCTACTAACATCGACAGACCGTCCTCATCCGTCGAAACGAGTTCCTTTTGAACCGTTAATTGAGACGTAACCATTCATCATTTCATTCCTGTCGAGTCGAGTTTATCTAACTGCTATCGAAACACGTCTATTTGACTGTCTTACTTCAAACAGTAGGAAAAAAGTTCAACCTTGAGTCTCACAGTGTTTTTACTCACTGTCTTAAAATAAAAAGAAACCCTTATTTAATGTAAAATATAACGTTATCCAAATATCTATATAAAAACTTATTTACTTATTTACAAGAAGGTGAAGGATAGAGGGTTTAGATTAGTTAACGGTTCAAGGTGTTTCACATAAACGTATTACAGTGGATGGACGGAGGGTGGAGTTACGGACGTATATAAGACAAACCAGACGGTAACAGGAAACATTCGTAGGTAATATGTAAAGTCGTACCGGAGACACGATTAAAGGGAGTATTAAAGAAATAGGAAGTGTAAGGAGAGTCTCACTAGAAGATTTACGTCAGTGAGAAGGTATAGGTACCTGAGGTATTGACACCTAATTTGATTTCTAGTTTTTATAATTTCCTATGTAAATCTTTCAAGACTTTTCGTTTTGAACTTAAATAACACATGACCGTCACTAAATGTATCGTAAATGTGACATAAATGTTGATCAATGTATCGTAAATATAACATAATCCATAATATTCATTAGACCTCCACTAACTTTTATGTCCTTTACAATACGGTAAAAAAATATTCTATGAGCTCGTAAACGTCTAAAACCATAGGTACCCCCAAGGATCTTGTTTAGGTGACACCTATGGATCCCTGTCCACACCAAATCTAGTATAATAGTAATAGTAATTTGAGATATGACCGAGGAGTAATGGAAAGAAATAGAAAAGTTAAACTATAGGATAATATAGGACCGATTATAGTGTTCGATTTGTCGGGGAGAATCTCAAGGGACTTACATATTTATATGATAATCCCTTTTTGTACGTGTGTACATAACAACACCACCAACAATAACAAGAAGTCAGTGATAACACAGGCTGAAAAACACTGGAACACTTACGTGGTACGGTCCGAGACGATAAGAGGTGATAGAGGACCTCAAATGAGTTTAAGTACAGGTGACTCAACCACTACTGTATGTTGGTAGAGTTGGAAACGGCGGGGGAAGAGGAAAACGGTAGTTAGAAAGGGTCGTAGCCCCAGGAAAAGTTACTCAGTCGAGAAGTGTAGTCCACCGGTTTCATAATCCCAAAGTCGAAGTCGTGGTCAGGCTGGTTATATAAACTTCAATTAAGGAAATCACAACTGACCAGACTAGAGGTACGTTAGGTTCCCTGAAAGTTGTCAGAAGAGGTTGTGGTGTTAATCTTTCGTAGTTAAGAAGTCACGACGCAGAAGAAATACCAGGTTTAGAGTGTAGGTATGTGTTAATGACCTTTTTGGTATCGAAACTGAAATTCCTGGAAACAACCGTTTACTACAGAGATGAAAAATTACACGACAGATCCAAATAGAATCGAAAGGAAGGTTCTCCGTTCGTAGAAAATTAAAGTACCGACGTCAGTGGTAGATGTCACTAAACCCTCGAGTTCTTTATTTTTTTTAGACAGTGACGAAAGTGTAAAAGGGAAAGATCAACTGTACTTAACTACCTCGACCTACGGTACTCGAATCTCAAAATTTACAACTCTAAATTCGGTTAAAAAAGTCAGAAGAGAAAGTGGAAGTAGTTCTCCGAGAAATCAAGGAGAAATGAAAGACGGTAATCTCAACTATAACAGACGTGTAGACTCCAACAACTATAAAGAGGGTTATTAAAACTAGGATCGAACACGAAGTAGGTCAGGTCTTAAAGTGTATCTAATGAGACGTACATTCAATCTCTTCGTCCCACTGTTATATGTCGAAACTGTCGGAAAGGGTTAAACCTTGGTCAGGTAACAAGGCACAGGTCAAGATTGACAACGAAAAATTGGACTTATGTCCAAAGGGTCCTCTGTCCATTCAACAAGACCATAAGGGTAGAGAAATTCTTACAAGGTGTCATGAAAAACACTAGGTGTGTCAGTTCCAAAATCATATCAGTTACTTCGTCTACAAGAATACCTACTACGAACGAAAAAGATGTTAGGTCGTTACAACCGTTAAACCAGTGACCAAGGAACCGGAAAAGATTTGGGTCAAACATGTAGATTTTAAAGAACCAAGTGTATGAGGACCTCAGATCTACCTTCTTAAAACTCGTAATGGAACGATCTTACACTTTGCTCACGTTAACATACCATCAAACTTGTGAGAAACCGTAACGGGAAGAAACCCTAACCTTACTTTTGACTGGAAAAGGTCAGGACTCCGGTGACAACGTAAAAAATTTAAACAACTATATAACTCACTTCTTGTAGTAGTAGAAAATCCTAAACTTTATCGAGTCGACCTTAAGGTAGTGAAGTAATAGAGTATAGAGTTTACGGTAAAGAAGTTACATCCAAACCAGTCAAGAGGGTCCGTTTTACCTAGTCCGAATGGAAACATATAGACATCAAAATGAGACGGTAAAAAAATCGTAGTCACAGAACAGTTTTAGAGATAACTGATTTTTATGACAAAAGACGACGACGACGACGACGACGATTCCGCGAAGTCAACATAGACTGAGACACACTAGGGTATCTGCCGTCGGGTGGTCCGAGGGGGCAGGGACCCTAAGAGGTCCGTTCTTGTGACCTTATCCAACGGTAAAGGAAGAGGTGTGACAAAAGATGGTTCGTAATAGACCACAAAGAACCCGGGAAGTGTTAACTATGTGTCACGGAACAAATCGTATCTTGTCGTATCTTGTCGATATTATCACTAAAAAATTTAAACAAATATTTAACTGAATTGATTTTACCGGAGTGTAATATAAATACATGGACTTACTTCTGTCTTAAATCAAAGGAAAAAAAAAAGAAAACGTCATAGGAGTTCTTTCGTATCACTGACCGAAAAATACTTATCATACATTTATAAATAAATGACTTACTTATTGTCATCTTCAAAGATCCGAACTACTCTCGAAAGACTGAGTCCACTATCCTTTAGTCTTTGTGACTAGACAGTAGGGGATTTCTATCACTAAGGTCAGTACTTTAATTTTCTACGAATGAGGAACCTTCCTTTCAATAGTGGTTGGATCTATCGTATAAGTTTTCGTCTCTGTAATGAAACGGTCGTTTCCAGACAGATCAGTTCCGATACCAAAAAGGTCATCAGTACATACCTACACTCTCAACCTGACACTTCTTTCGACTCGCGGTTTCTTAACCACGAAAATTTGACACCACAACCTCTCCTGAGAACTCTCAGGGTACCTGACGTTCCTCTAGGTTGGTCAGGTAAGATTTCCTCTAGTCAGAACCCACAGGAAACCTTCCTCACTACGATTTCGACTTTGAGGTTATGAAACCGGTGGAGTACGTTTCTCAACTGAGTAACCTTTTCTGGGACTACGACCCTCCCTAACCCCCGTCCTCCTCTTCCCCTGCTGTCTCCTACTCTACCGACCTACCGTAGTGGCTGAGCTACCTGCACTCAAACTCACTTGAGGCCCTCAACCACTACCTGTCCTTCCGGACCGCACGAAGTCAAATACCCTAGTGTTTCTCAACCTGTGCTGACTCACTGACTTGACTTTGACTTGACTTTCCTATCTCTTTTGGTTCCTTAGTAAACGATAACTATAGACGATTTTTACTTAAAAGTTTTGATTATTAATGATATGAACAAGTTTTCCATATAGGGTTTTATGTAAAACATATTCAAAATAAGTAAAATTGATACAAAATATTAAAAGTATTTACTGTAAAATTTCCATAAACTTGATACTAAAAAGTGTTTTATAAAAATTATAACAGAGATAGAGTTGTATTGATTGGTACTTTTGTTAAGACAAAAAAAGAGGGGGGGATCTATTTTGTATAGACATATTGACCGACCCACATTACGTTCCTTCCCTGTTTCTACTTTACCTGTGTACGAGGAAAAAACCGGTATTATAGTGAGGAGTCGAACAGTTTTTCAGTGAACAAGGACCGTGTCGAATAAGGTCCATTCACGGTACACAAACAGAGTAGTTTGGAACTAGTGGTAAAGAAGAAACGAAATTTAAGTAAAAATAAAACACACAACATTTAACTTAAACAAACAAAAGAAACCTTGAACATTCAGACACACTTACTAAAGAATTCATACACACGACTCTTTAAAGTCTTTAGTTTATAATAAGAACTCATATCTCGTGAAACAATTAAAGGATCTCTTTGACTCTTCAAAGTGTTTTTAGATGACAATGATTTTACACAATTTTTAATAATTCACTCAATCTCATCACCTTCTTGTCAATATCAACCCTTGTTTCATGAACACACCCACTGTGTTTTTCTTATCGTTTCAGGGACATGTACAATCATGGTATCCTTTCTTTGTAGTCTTTTTCCTTTTATATGGACTTTGAGGAAACCTCATCACTATACGATTAAGTGTCCGACTTGTTACAGTCTTATTTTTACTTTGAACGACACACAACGACGACACCAAGGACAACAAAGAGTGTTACAATCTTTAGAACAAGGACCTATAGTATTAAAGTAATTACCAAGACATATTTCGAAAGGAATTCGAGAAAATATCCTTGAACTAATTTAAGGTACAATTCCATCTCTTTTTATTTTTTTATATAATTGTGTGATTAGTCTTACATTACAGTTACAAGGAGTATCAATTTTCATACCCTTTTACTATCAATTGAACCTATATAAGATTATGTAGTAGTATTAAATCGGTCCAATAGACATTTTATTACTGTAAACCACAAAATAATTTGGTTTTATACTTCGGACTCAAAATAAAATAGAAAAGAGGAAGAAAATTATGAGTATTGATAAACATTGAATAGTACGTATAGGTGTATGTTTTGTCTAAAAGTTTATACATACTAGAACCTTAAACTTAAGAGGGAACCACCCAATTTTAACTATAAAAATAAAACTTCTATTCCTCAATAATTGTTTTTCACATAAATCTAGACAATTTTCATAAAGGTCTCCCACCTTCATACATCGTTTAAATCAGACTACATCGTTTCAGGTAAATCGACGAACATGAGATTATCCAACTGAGACTTTAATGATGATTTGGTGATTTCAAAATTTAAAATTGGACAGGTAAGATAATAACACGGTGATAAAAAAACTCATGACTGATTTCAATGACATACTTAGGTTATATTTTTTTACTGTTATACTTTTTTTAATTTGTAAAAATTCACATAATTTTCACGTTTATATTCATATTTTAACAAACAACATAAAGTTTCATAGTCCTAATTTTTCTAATATACTTTCACAAAACATTCGACACTGATATCAAAATCCATGTCACAACTACGTTAACAGGAATAGTCCATTATTGACGAGGTCCAGTTGTTTAAATCGGGTATTATATCAAAAACTGGTCCATTAGTTTAGAGTTTTACCAGATCACACCACAATCAGTAGAAATAATTAGATCTATACATCTAATGAAGATGTGTTATACATCTAATGAAGATGTATAGATCTAACACACAAGTTTCATATACCATTCATTCCCCACATTGTAAATAGACACCTTGTATTTCAATGGAAAAGTCAGTTCTTTTATATATTTAAGTCTCTTCTGTATAGATGAGTTTGTGAATTAAGGTTTTAAATAGTTTTGAATGATAGAATGTACCTTTGTAAAGTTTTGATTTCTCTCGAATTTTACGTACTCAAATAAATTATGTCAGATATCTAGTCCATGTGTCTACTAGCTAACCGATCGTCAATCGTTTTTATACAATATGACTAATCTTTGAGTTCTGGATAAAACTCTTTTACGGAACTTTTCTTCGTTCCTATGGGGGTTTTGACCCTAAATATTTGGATTTGCAGAAAGGACAAGTCCTGGTCTCTCAAGTTCTTAATAAAGTTTCACTAAATGGGCAGTTTTCTTTATGCGACAATCGAAACTTTTCCTTGTAGACGTCTTACCTAAAAGAATTGACGGAGGTAGGTCTTCGTAACCAAAGTTCGATTCCTCTAATCTTTTGGATGACTTTCTCCAGTAGTCAGAGTCTTAGAGAGGAGGAAATGTAATTTCACTTCACTCTGGAGTGTACTTCACTCTAGGACTAAGAAGGACAACGACAAGATCGAAATAATACAAGTCATCTCCGGGAACGGGACGTGACTCAAATTGTATCGAGTCTTCTAGTTTCTGTCTTCTAACTTATGATCACTGAAAAAGTTTTGTGTCAAAGAGTAAGTCGGTTAAACGAAGGTTAGAAAGGGAATTCTTTCTTATAGGAGGAAGTATTCTTTAATTAAAGTTTTCAGTCTATTCATTTTATTTTGTTGTTGTTTTTTTTCCATGGTACAAAGATTTTTTGATTCCTCCTCATATGCCAGAAATCTTATATTGAACCACTCGACACTCATCTCGCAGATGGTCGTATTCTAGGGAGTCCCATGTTCTACGGATTAATTTTTCGATACTTCTGTCGATAGTATTACTTCTAATATAGTGACAGTGGAATTATTTCTCCAAAAGCCAGTGTGACACTACTCCAAAACAACAACAAATCAACTATTCAACGCAAGTTGACAAACACTGGGTACCTGACATCAGATGGTCCGAGACGAGAGGTACCCTAAAGGTTTCGTTCTTGTGTCCTCACCCAATGGTAAAGGAAGAGGTCTCTTAGAAGGACTAGGTCACTAGTTTGGACGTGGAGACCGTAACCTTCCGTCTAAGAAATGGCGACTCGGTGGTCCCTTCAGGATCCTACACCAATGATCCACACTAAGTTATAATTTTCTTACGAACTTAACTACCTAATGGGTCGAGTCGTAAAAAAAGAAAAAGATAAAAAAGGGGTATATTGCGTAAAAATTTTGACGACAATACAAAATTTTATAACAGACTCTTCACCAACCATCTAGTCTTTACTGACCTTTAATGTACAGGCAAACTTTACTTTTTTTATGAGAATATTCATTTTTAAATTGGGTAAAATTTTCTTTTCCTTATTAATTCTTCACCTAGGATCCTTACTGACTGGGAGAGGGTAAACTCAACAACGGAAACCACTTATCTCTCGGGTAATTTCCGAGACATTATTTGGTCAATTTACAAGTAGAAAAGTTAAAAGGAGTAGAGAATAAGTGTATATTTTTCGAGAATTTGGTTGACACCAATAGAGAACTCCGTACGAATGGACCTGATTCGGTCTACAAATAAATTAGAGACGATGTTTCTTGGGACTGTCAACGGTTAGAAGGCAAAACTTATAGATGGAGACTAACGTTGCTTACAGTCTTTTTGTTACTTTCTGTTAACAATTTACTATACAAAATTTTCATATGTAAAGTATATATCACCCGACTTAACTTTTAACCTTCTTTAGTCACTACTTTTACAACTTAAGATTCATATATAACATTCTAAAATTTACCTCTATACACTCCTACCCTTCCGTGTGTCCCAACGTAAAGAGAAACTTATTTAGACTGTCGGTGAAATCTCAATTTACACTAAATAAAAAGGGAGAGAGAAGAGACTTACACGTCGTCACGACAGGAAGTAATTTCTACGTCCACGACTGTCCCAATAAAGGAAACGGGCCGGAGTACAGTTGTTCGGAACTCACACTTTAACAGACTTTACTAAATGACGAATGGGAGGGGTGGGTAGGTGGGTAGGGGTCGGTGGTGGTGAAGTCAAGGAACTACGAAATCAGCTTCCTACCATTAACGTCCCTCGATTCACAATAGACCCGAACTTAGTAGGTACCTATTCAACATTTACAATTACTTTATTAAGAAATGTGTTTTAAGATCTATATTATCCTTCATACATGTATGTTGAGGTTTTATAGGGATTCAAAACACTAATTAAAATAAACAATTTACGGGTCATCTAAAAGTTATCTAAACTCCTTAATAAAGTTTAAAATTTTTAGAAGACATTTACGTTTTTTTTCTTCTTTCATTCAAAGACTGTAATTTTATACTATCTTAGAAAAATAGACTGATTAAATAAATTGATTCTTACAAAGCAAATACGTAAGGTGTTTCCCAAAATAGGTGTTAAAAAAAAAAGTTTTCAACAATAATCAAAGATATCGTGTCATCGGTACCCTTTAACTATTCTTTTTACGTATAATAAACCTCTTATGTCGTAACGAACAAGAATCCTTAAAAAAAAATTCAACGTGACTGGTAAGTCTTTACATAGTCAATTAAAATTTTTAAATGTTTCCACGAACAGAGAAGATGATCTTATTTTATAAGTCTGAATTTTAATGAAATTTTACAATAAATTGAGAAGGTTAATACGTAACTATCTTAAAAATGATAATTTTTGTACCAAACTAATATTTACGATGAGTTATTTAGACATACTGGTCTTTTCACAAAGAGTTAGACAAAAGGTATAAAAAAAAATCTTTATATAAAAGTCTTTATTTAAAAAAACTTACAAATAATTTAGATTTCAACGGTTACCGGGTATTATCTTAGTGACTTCGTCTCTCGGACCAAAACTGGGTTCCTTGGTCTTCAAAATGTTTATGGGAGATAATTACATTTCTTGATATCGAAAACTCTTTCAAATTCAACTGTATTATCAATTTGTCCAAGTTTTGATGAACAATAGACATACTTCACTTCACTTCAATGAGTCAACGCAGGTTGAGAAACCCTGGGGTACCTGACATCGGGTGGTCCAAGGAGGGAGGTACCCTAACAGGTCCGTTCTCAGGACCTTACCCAACGGTAAAGGAAGAGGTCCCCTAGAAGGACTGGGTCCCTAGCTTGGACCCAGAGGGCGTAACCTCCGTTTACGAAATGGTAGACTCGATGGTCCCTTCGTTTGTTTACAAGACTTGTGAAAACAGTAGGACCTTACTGCATAAGATATCGAGACACGAGGTACAGTCCACAACGAATGATACGTGCACACTGACACACATTCTTACTGACACACACAAACATACAAGATTTTACCTCTATTTCCATCTTTTTGTCTCTCTACCGTTACACCCCCTCTCTGTCTGTGTGTTTGGACACTTCGGACTACTCTTGATCCTGACCTAAAGATATAAATTCTCCTTTGTCGTAATAAACAACCCCAAAGACCTTTCCAAAGGGATGTTTCGGTTTATTACAAAGATTAAACAGTCCAAGATATTTGAGTATAAAATTCCTAAATAGGGTATCTGGACTTTAAAACGGAAAATAGGATCAAAGTATGGAATCACACTTCGTCAAACGATATTGAAAAAGATAAAAACGTGTAAATCAATTAAAAGTATCTTACGAGAAAGGGGAAGAGAATAAGGGGTGTGGATTACCAATTTATGGACCAAATCACAGAAAAGGGTAAAATTTGAAAGAGACTTAGAAGAATACAACTTTAGAAAGAAGAAACTCAGTACAAATACGTACCATAACTTGAGACTATTAACATAAATAGTATACTAAATAAAACATAGAAAGAGGGACAATCTTATACTCAATAATTCAAGTATTAAATACGGAAGACATAGAATTATTAAGATCGTAGACCGTGAACTGAGAATGTTTAACAAGTAACTTACTTATGTACTAATTAACTCAAACACAACAATCTCTTCCCCTTTTGAAGTTCGTAATTCTTTCGAAAGTCTCCTCCTCTCCACTTCCTCTTTCTGTGACGACACACGTGACTTTACTTAAAATGACAGAAGTGTCAAAGTAAATCCCGAGTGGGAAACGCAGTCAATGGTGGACCCGATTCGAGACACATGGATGTTAGTACGGGAACTAAACGTTGGTTCCGACGACGATAAGCATAATAGACATATTTCTCTACTTTTATAAACTTATAAACATAATAGACATATTTCTCTACTTTTAAAAACTTCTATAAATAAAATATATATAACGTTCCTTAACCCCCTTGTCTAAATTCCAATTACGACAAGAAAACGTAACAAAAATGAATGTAAAGAACGATAAAACAGAATATTATAATGAATATCAAACTTTTTATATTAAAACTCCGTTATCGAGTTCTTTTATCGGTGACTCCTTTAGTTAGTACTTTTAATTGGACATATTAATTTTTACAGAAATGTCCCAAGATTGAATCAAAACGGATTATCCATTTTCCAAAGGATTTGAAACAGGGTCAGAATTATTTCATAACAGAGTCTGTAATTCACCGACCCTTAAATATAGGTTTAATCTTATTACATAGTCAATACGTTTGAAAGACTTTTTTTCTCCGATACTTAGTCTCAACGTAATACTGATTACCCTCGGTATCCATGAAGACAGAAACGCTTCAAAGAACCGTACTTTCTCATATTTTGTAACAAATAATTTTAACACAACCATAGTTGTACTTATATTAGAAACTGACATTTACAAATAAAAGAAGAAAACTAAAAGTTTACTTACTTTATAAAAGTACTCGGGGTCGACTTAACAACCGACTGTGATACGGTGACACAAATCACTCATTCAATCAAGATAATTCCTGAAACAGATTTCTCTGTTTCATACTTAAATACTGAATACGTACTTATACTATCGATTTTGGTCATCAGTGATGTTTAATTCCTCTTATTTTCCAATTAAAATGTGTAAAGATATTCATAATATCTTATGATCTTCTTTTAGTAATTTAATTTTTTCGTCTAACAAAAATATGACGAAAAGTTTAAAACAAATTTTTATCATTTCCTTGTGTGGGTATTTCTCTTCCCATCTACCGTTCTTCTTTTTCTTTCCTCCTTTCTACCCTTTCTTTCTTCCTGCTGAGTCTTTTGTAGTTCTTATAGTTTTCAAGTATCGTCTCTTTTCCACTGAAAACCGAGTCTTTCCGACATATACTTGGTACAGAAACGATACATAATTAATACAATGAAACAGGTTAATGAAGTAGAGAGGAATACAGTCAAATGGACAGTCCCTCTTACAGTCTTAATAGGGTACAATAAAAATAGACTTAAGATCTAATTACTAGTTTATTAAGCCTATAGAAATATTCCTCAATGAGAATGATTGTAATTACTATTAGAGTAATAACAGATTTTAGTTTACAGTGATCGGATCAGACTTGATATAACAATATCACCCTGTCATCGATTAATGTTCACGGTAACTCCCCTTTTTTCTGTACACGTTATTCCTCCTCGAATAGACATCTTGTTAAGCTCCTCGAGTACTTTTTGGAGTCCCTCGTCCACTTGTTTTTCTCAGGTAATTAATTCAAGGATGATACCCCATCCATGGATTCAAAATCCTCAAGAGAGACTCACCCCTTTCTTTTAAACCCCGAGTACGGTCCTCTGTCTCAGTGCCACTGACCCTCTTGAGAACAATCCGACCATCTTTCCTTTTCACATATAATTCCCTACAAACGTCTGTCAGGTCTCTCATTAAACTTTAAGTTTAAGACTCCTTCGAAAATGTGACTCGACGACGACGACGACGATTCAGCGAAGTCAGCACAGCTGAGACACGCTGGGGTATCTGCCGTCGGGTGGTCCGAGACGGTAGAGACCCTAAGAGGTCCGTTCTTGTGACTTCACCCAACGGTAAAGGAAGAGGTTACGTACTTTCACTTTTCACTTTCACTTCAGCGAGTCAGAACAGACTGAGAAACGCCTGGGGTACCTGACGTCGGATGGTCCGAGGAGGCAGGTACCCTAAAAGGTCCGTTCTCATGACCTCACCCTACGGCAACGGAAGAGGTATATGACTCGATTCGTCGAAATTTATATTTGAGACCAGTTTTCCCTCCACTACCCTCTCAAATTCCACCCTTCATCGGTTTATTCTTCCAAAAACAAAAAAAAAAGAATTGACATTAAGTCACCTTTACACCAGGTAGATTAACAAAGTAAATAAATAGTAGTTTAATAAATAAAATGAAAATAAATAATTAGGTTGTGGATAAACTGAAGATTGTGACGTGTCATGAAAAATTCCAACCTCCTCCGTTACCTTTACATTTGCCCGTAACATAGCAGAATGAATAGAAAGAGACATTTCCTTTTTTATCATTTTTTTTTTTTTAACATGTAGATTAAAAAATTACTATTTAATAGTAATACTATCTTCTCTCCTTTCGTGACAACCCCCAAACATCTTAATAATAGTATTGTTTTTTTACATTCGTCACGTATCCTTAATAAGTACCTTACAAATAAATATCTACTCATTTAATTGTTCTCCTTCTCTAATGATTTTGATACCGTCTACGGAGTGATATGTGTGTTGTTTCTGTCCTTTCCCTGTCCAAACTTTTATTTTACACATCCTACATCTCAGTCTTTTTGACCCACTACTATCTTTCACTCTTCTTCCTCTCTCTCTGTAGTACTTACTGAGGTTCTGAGTAACAGTCTTCTATCCGGTTACCACTGTAATTACTTTAATCCGTCTGTCCTCGCATGATACTCCACTAAAATAAAAACACATAAATAACAAACTACTGAATGTTATATGTCAACAAAATATTCTAGTTTATCTTTTCCATAAGTCCATATGAAGGTAAACCAAAAATCTTGGTTATAAACGAAATACAAAAAACGACCTGAAAGTAACTTACTGAAATATTATGATAAATTTCAGTGGTAAGTATATATGTGAGTACATATATACGTATATATATGTAACAAATGGTAATAAAAAACATATCTATAATTACGGTAAGTTTGTAAAAACCTGTTAATTTATTCAATTTCAATTACAAGTATTCTAGTTATAATGTCAGTTTGATACCTTATTTAGTAACAATTCTACAGATCATATATACTAAATAAGAGAATCACATTAACACAAAGAGTCCAAAAAAGGAGTGAAGTGACTGTGTTCGTGTAAATTTTATAAGGAACTGACTCACAGTAAACCGAAGTACTACACTGGAAACAAATGAACAACAAATATATACACACAGACACCCACGATTTATCCTAACCTTTAGAATAAAGATATCCTTTATCTTCCCAGTTCAGATTTCTCTTCTTTATGAAATTTTTCATTTTACGTAAGGAATAAAAGTTCTCTTACAGTGAGTTGGTTTTTACTCTAGAACTCTCTTAAACGGTCGACATGAGTCAAGGTACGAGACGTAATCGGAACCAGATGATCATATTCCGAAAGAGATTAACAAATTCATCTACCTTCGTCTGATTGTCTGGAGTAATCGATATCCCGTGAGTTACTTCTTCGAGTAGAAACATTAGATCGACATCTCGGGTCCTGGTAAGACGAAACTACTATGCCGGAAACACTACTTGGACCGAACTTTTTGGGGTACACAGTGTGCGAAGTGGATTAATTCGGTAGTCTTACGTAACGTCGTTTGTCTCACAGAGTATACCTGACCAGATTCATTAAAACGAGGAGATAACGAACCAATTATCTTTCTCCGCGACAAGATCTAATACTGACTATCTCCGATATAGCATGTCGACAACATTAACACGGTCTCCCATCTTTTTCGGACAGCATTTTTTAAGAGATAAACGGTCTCTGTGACAGAAATGAAGTAAGTCGATAAAAGGGGTCTAACGGATCATTCGTAAGTAAATAAGAAAGAGAAATGAACGTCGAAAAGAGACAAGTGTGTGGACAAAGGAAACAATATCTTTGTCTGAGTCGGAGACGATTTAAAAGTGTACCCTGTTAACGAACCATCTACTAAAAAAATTAACTAAGTTATTAACCATTTATTTTACCCATAGGGTCTGATAATTTTTCTTGTATATTTATTTCGTTGTATTTTTCAACGTACACCCGGAACTTTCATATTTTTGACTGTAAGAAGGATTTTTTATTAGGTGTCCCGTTTAAAACTTTCTGTACTGTAAATTACTATACTGTATCGATATATGTATGGATACTTTATTAACAGTATTGTGTGTATACACACTTACTTACATATATATATTTTATGAATATAACTTCATGTTTAAGTGTATATTTTATCGTAAACACAAATAATAAGATTTAATAAGTATCTCTGAAATATATGTATTTCCGACGATATCCAATTTTTAATAAAAAATAGGAGAATCTTCTATTTTATAGTACTGTACTGTAAAAAAGGTAGATACAATTATCAGTAAGACATTTAATTACAAAATGAGAATATCTAAGTGTCGAACTGTACGTTAAGTTAGTTTTCGTTTCGTACCATATTGACGATGGTATCGTACTATATTCATCATTCGACACCCATCACCAGGGTGTAGGATACAACAAAAAGAAGAAGTACTACAGTAATAAGTGGAACAGTGACCCAGTCTCTAAAAAGAATATTGAAACACTGCGATTAGTGAAGAACAGAGAAGATAACCTGGATGAAAAAGAAAAGGACCTAAAAACAAAAGATTATACTCTTTTAACGCCAAAAATCCATCAAAGTCTTCTCCTTCACAATAAATAAAAAATTGTTAAATATCGAATAAAATACAAGAAATTTATTGGAGTTAAAGAGGTCAAACTGTCATCATAGAGATAATAGATTGAAATTTCTTTTTTTACATAGTGGTTAATTCGGTACTGTGTTACAGAATTCCTATAAAGACACACTACGTAATTAGTCTGGTTGGAGAATTATGAAAGTTCAAAACAAGTAGGAAAGACTTCCTTATCTGTCAAAGAGTACGTAAATCAATCCACCACTGTTTGTTAGGAAAACTTCATAGAGTCCTTAGTCCGTGAAAAACGATGGATTCACAAAGAAGGAAGAAAATAATTTATCGAATTAAAAACAAAGTGTCTTTTATATCAAAGAACCGGTAAAGAGACTGTTATTTATGAAAGAGTCGTCACAATTTAGATACGGGTTTAAAAACAAACATTCGAAGTTTATTGTTATCGTAAATGACTGTTACAAGTTAATATCTCCTTAACCCCCTCTGTAAAATTTAATATTAATTTGAGTTGAACATGTAGGGGTATTACTTGCATCGAATTGACTTTACTGATGTCACACTTGTCAAGACTGCTTTCTTATCGCACTGTCAGTTACAGTTAGTATAGTTTTAGTGACAGACCGAGTATCGATAAGATTTTATGGTAGTTGACATTATTAAATCTTAGTTTTATACTTTTTTACTGAAGTCCAACTACTTTATACTATATACCTCCCTTTAACTCGGACTACATCGGGTGTACGAGGAGATCCGATAAAATACATTTCCATGTTTATGAGTGACCGTTGGTCCATAAACATTATCTCGGAATAAAATTTCGGTGTTCGAACCGTTTGTATTTCCTTTTTTTTATCATATTATTCTTATGTTTGTACTAATTTTAAATAGGTAAATCTCGGAGTATCAAAAAAAGAAGGTCTTCATCACAGAAAGATTCCAAATCTTTAGATAATTAGTCTTTTGATTCTGATAAGTGAACGTCAGGATGACGGTATTACTCTCAACTGTAAAGATTCGTGAGACATGTCACGACTTTAATTACAATATGCAGAAATAATCGTATTGACACATAAAAAAAGTGACTTCAAGAATCCATCTTTTTTTATCATCTATGACACGACAAATAGGTGTTCAACCACTCTATTATAGTTACATTACTATAGATAAGATTTAGACTTAGAAAATTATTATTAAGATATATTATTATTAATAATACTTATTAATATAGTTAAGTTATATTCTTACCCGAATATTATGAAATAAAAGTTTTCATATGATTTTAATACATGTCTTCTCATCAAAGATTCACAATTTATCACCTATATATTAGTTTCTAGTTGATTGTGACTATTCTTCAATCACAATGAGGAATCAGTTGTACGATCAGTTAGTTAATGAGTATAATCTAATAAAGTGAACGGTTTCCACATTTTGAACATAGTAACTTAGGATAAAAATCGTAGTGGTGGCTTATGAACAAAACAATTTTGATTCCAATCGAAACATCTTTTTACGGTTTGACAGGTACATGGTGAAACGGAAGGAGGGTCGCCACTTACTTTCAAGTCACAACGAGGTAAAGGAAGAGTCGTAAACCACAGTAGACACAAGACCTAAAATCGGTAAGATTATCTACACATTACCATAGACTAAAAACGGAATTAAACGACAAGAGATTATTATAGACTACAACCCGTACAAAAGTATACAGATAAACGATATATATAAAGAAGAAGTCACCCCACAGACAAATCTTAAAAACAGGTAAAAAATTAGTTCAACAAACAAAAGAATGACAACTGAAAATTCTCACGAAACACATAAAACCTTTGTCAGAAAATAGTTAAGACAGAAAATGTTTATAAAAGAGGGTCATACACTGAATAGATAAATAAGAGGATCGTGACAGAGAACACCTCGGTTTCAAAAATTAAAATTACTTCAGGTCGTATATATACATAAAAAAAGGAAATACCTAGTACGAAAAATACAACAAAGATTTTACGTAACAGTTTAGGTTTTAGTGTATCCAAAAGGGTATTCTTGAAAATTTAAACACTGTAATGGGGTGTAAATGTTTTCTCAAATAAAACTGATATATCTTATCATAAAAGGAACATTACAAAAGTGACATTTCTTTATTACAACCTCTCCTATAGTAGACTGACCACTTTAGTCTTAATATACACTTTTACCATTATAATTACAATAAAATCAGTTCAATTGGTATTTTATATTAAATATACAATTAACCTTTATTATCAGATACAGTAGTGATTTACTAAAAAAATAGTAACATTTTATAATTTACACCGACCTTTTTTTCCTCTTTGTTTTAATTCAAACTTTTCTTTCTGGTCTCTTTTAAATACACTTTTCCTTTCTGAAGAAAAAAATTATATTTAAATAAATAAAATTAACCTCCAATTAATGAAATGTTATAACATAACCAAAACGGTATGTAGTCGTACTCCCTACCATACCCTTCCCTCCTCCCTCCCCCCAAGTCCTACCCCTTGTGCACATATGGACACCGTCTAAGTACGACTACATACCTTTCTGAAGAAATTCTTTGGTTATCAAAGTACCTCTGTCCTCTCTTTTAAGTCTTCACAATAAATCCATCTTGTTTAAGTACACCCAGTTTAACCAATTACACAAGACCCACGTGTTCCTTCGTCAAGGTGTGGGAGACCCTTACAGACCTTCAACTAAAAATTCCCAAAGAGACCACCTAGTCTACTATTACTTAGACGGACTTCACGTCCTCTGGACACAAGTTAGGGACCGAACCTTTCTAGGGGACCTCTTCCTTAACCGTTGGGTAAGGTCATAGGAACAGATCTCTTAGGGTACCTGTCTCCTCGGACCACCCGATGTCAGGTACCGTAACGTTTCTCAACCTGTACTCATTCACTGATCGTGTACTTTAGTAATATTCCATCTACCAAATAAGTTCAAAGTTGGTGTCCAAATTTGAATTAGAAAGAGAGTTAAGTAAAAGATAGACACAGTACGACGGAGAAAGTTCTTCTCGACGGAAAAAAGGATAAAGTAAAAACAATCTAAATAGTTCATATACATCCTTAGTTAGTAAAATTGTCTAACGAAATAACATCATTTATTCGATCTACTATAATTTGTTTCTTAACCTAAATCACAGTTCGAATAAACCTAAGACATACGTTACACACTTAAACCCCTTGTAGTCTTACCAAAAAACCAAGCAAAACAAAAAATTCAAACCAAGTCAAGTCAAGTCAGTGAGTCAGCACAGGCTGAGAAACGCTGGGGTACTTAACGTCGTGTGGTCCGGAGGGACAGGTAGTGGTAGAGGGTCTCAAGTGAGTCTGAGTGCAGGTAGCTCAGGCACTACGGTAGGTCGGTAGACTAGGAGACAGCAGGGGAAGAGGAGGACGGGGGTTAGGGAGGGTCGTAGCCTCAGAAAAGGTTACTCAGTTGAGAAGCGGACTCCACCGGTTTCATAACCTCGAAGTCGAAATCGTAGTAAGGAAGGTTTCTTTAGGGTCCCGACTAGAGGAAGTCCTACCTGACCAACCTAGAGGAACGTCAGGTTCCCTGAGTTCTGAGAACAAAAAATTTCCTTTATTATAAATGGAACATCACGTTGACATTTCCAATGTATTTCTCCCATTTCATAGATTATACTATAGAGTAAATGTCTCCCGCGGGTCACTTATCATCGATGACAGTAAACTTTTGTACACAACGGTCACTCAAAAACCTTATGCTTCCCAACGACAACAACAACAAATCAGTAATTCAAAACAGGTAGAGAAACGGTGGGGTACTTGACATCGAACGGTCCGAGGAGACAGGTACCCTAAAGGGTCCGTTCTTATTCCCTTACCCAACGGTAAAAGAAGAGGTTCCTTAGAAAGACCGGGTCCCTAGTTTGGATTCAGAGGACGTAACCGTCTACTTAAGAAATGGTCACTCGGTGTTCCCTTCGGAATATACTTCCCAGGTCCACTATATCTACTTACCTTTTAATAGTCTATTAAAACTCGGGTCTACTACTATAATTACTAACTTTGGTTGTCATGAACCACTCAACGAGGTCTACGTACCTTCTTAATTTTCTCTTTTGTCACACTGGACTTTCTCTACCTAAAATTACACCTATTACCTACACTCTTATTAATTGGTGAAAAGGTCTTATCACCTAGAATGTGTCACGGAACTCAGGGAGAGACTCCAGGGTAATCACACACTACAGTCTAAGTCATAAGTCCCTATTCGCCATATCCTTTCAATATTAAACGACACGACACTATTTGTTTACACTATGTTGAAGTAATGTTTTTTTCCTTTCCTTACGTTTAACTTGTCTGATACATATTCAAACCAAATATTTATATATTCAGTATTTATAATCTGTAGGTTGAGTCTGTCATTACGAAATCCCTTTTGTACCCCTTTCACTGGTAACACTTACGAACATAACAAGTGACACTGTATAAAAGTCTGGTGTCACCACTAAAACAACATTAATAATCACCTAACAAATTATGTTACTCATAAAAATTCAATATTTATACAGTGGGTCTAGAGATCAAAAACTTTCCCACGGTGCTTTGTTGGTCTTCCCATGAGTCTTCAATCGTAAATAAAAGAGTCCATAGAACCATTATCCTCAAAGTATTAAAACATGACGAAAAATCACTTCATAAAATGTTGTTCTTTTGATATGTGTATGTGGTAAACATAGTAAAACGTACAGGAGCAATTCTTTGTGTTTTTCTGTATTTTATATATGATCAACGTTTTTTTGAAACTTTTAATGATCAGATTTTTTCGATCTCTTCGTATGTTACGTTGAAACTTTATAACTGATCTTAACCTGTTTCATATCAAATCGGTTCACGACAGACCATCCTCCATTAAAAAATCAGAATAATACAGACAAATAGTCACACATCGATAAACACAAATCAGGTACACTTAAGACCTCTTCAAATTAATAACTTTGTTTTAAACTAAGTGAAAACACCATATAGTATTATATGAAACTAAAATTACTTACCTTTCTTTGATATGAAATAATTTTTACCGTAAAAAATCGATTTAAATAATACACTAATTGGACTCACAAGATTAACTACATTTTCAGTGTCTAGGTGTTTTGAATTTATAATAATTATCTTTCCTCCTCTTGTGTCATATCCTCCTAGAAACTAAATATTTATCAGACTAACTAATTTCATCTATTATTTTTCATTCTCATTTCTACTGATGTTATTAATACACGAACCGTCTTAAAGCTAACTGAATTAATTTAAAAATACTGGGACAATATTTTTAATCTTTTATTATGGTAAAAATTAACTTACTGGTGATTTTCTCCTTCTTTTCATATCAAATTATACTTTCATAATTAATCATGTCAATCAACTTTATTGATCTCAACAGTTTAAAGTTAGTCACGACTTTTTTCACAAATCACGTGTTGTGTGTTTTTGTCCATCATTGTACCTACTTATCTCACATAGTTTTACGTGTTTAGTAACCCTTTTAATCTTAGTGACCTTGGTGAAACTGAGTAAGTCAATTTTATATCTTTTACGACATAATTTTAGTACTTTGTAACTGGATTTTTACAATAATAAAATATATAATATTTACATAGTATAATGTACTTTTCGGTTCAGTACATTGTTGTTTCGAATACTCTTTGCTAAAATGTATTGATGGACTTGCTTTGTTTTTTCCCTGTTCCGAATAGACAATATGTTAAGAAAATCATGCTTTTTTTATTATGACACCTACTCACCTTTGTTTACTTGTGTACAGAGTCCAAAGAGACCTATCAGGAGTAAAAAACGATTCACAAGGACGTATTATATTATATATACAATATATTATATATAAGATAATATGAATATTGTAATACACATTCATATATATACATGTATATGTGTGTATGTGTATATATATTACCCCGAAGGTATAATATAAATATAAAGGTGACATTCAATTCAATTGGTTTGTTTCGGTTTAGGGCATTGTATAAACCTGTCACACAACGAGAAGTAGACCAGAAATATATCATCTTAAACGATACACTATCCACAAATAAGATATAATCTAAAAATTAACTATTTTATATGGAACCTTTAATAAATTCACTCCTAAATTCCGTTAAAATTACTCCACTGACTCTAATAAACCCACTAAACGTCTTTATTTATAAACTTTACTTTTGATTTTCGACTAAATCTAACTTATACAACCATTAAACAGTAAAAAGAAATTTAATAGTTATTAAAGTATAATTATTAATTTACTGTTCAAACATTGTAAAAAGGTTTTATTGTAAAGGTACTTAGTGGAGAGAAGTAACAATGTGACGAATCTGTGACCGTCAACTATTTAGAATGTTTGTTTGAAATGCGTAATTATTATTGATACTCATATTAAATAGATCAAATGACACAAGAATTAAACACTCATTGTTTATTATAAATAGTAGTTACCTATAGTGATGAACTCGTGAGTGAAACACGAGAGAGACGTGACTAAAGTAAGTTAAAAAATTCTGAGGAATACTTTCTCTTAATTAAAGAAACGTTGTCAATTGTTTTGGTCCTAAACTTGACGGAACCAAACAGACTGAGGTTTTAAGTACTACTATAACAGGTAGGGTACAGTCAGGTAAGACATAGAGAGTCATACAGTGTTTCCTAAAAGGTTAGAACAAACTATGTGGATTGACGTCCATCCTATCCTATATTAGATATGTCATATAATCTTTCCACTTTCTAAGGGAGGACCCGATTTAGACAGAGAAAAGAAGATCCCCTTTTTTTTTTTTCTAGTACAAAGTAATAAAAATTGACCTAAAGGATTAAATACACAAAGAATAGATCTTTGGATGAAAACACAAAGATTGAAAATGAGAAAACAAAATGATGAAGAAACAAAATGATAGAGAAGAAATCGACCTGTTACCCATAATATTAACTCTCATGTGTCCGGAATTTTATGAAATACAAATTAAATTCTATCGTAAAACACTAAAGTCTTACGATACACAAAAGGGAATCTATGGTAAAGTATTGTTGAAATCTTTTTTGATAGTCGTATCAAAATCGATTTAAAAATATTAGTATTATTTGAAAGTAACGTATCTTAAAAGGAATGGATTAGTATATAAAAGACAGTAAAATGTTTAAGTTGGTATCGTTACAATCATATAAATAGTTTGTTGACACTGAATTGTAAAGATCTTAATACAGTGTTTATAAATCCAGTTATAAATACTAATGTACCTAGTTTAATTGTACAAAGTAGGTTAGTTTGTTCCCAACACAACTCACGTAACACACAACTTATGTGTATGACTATGTGTCATTCCAAAAAGTAAATTATAATGTACAAATCAGAAAAACTTCTTAGTATAATAAAATTACATTGAAAAATTGCAAGTTGTATACGATAAACTGTATATAAATATATAGTAAACGAAAAAGATAGTTTTTAATGAAATTTTACTCTCACTGTGTAAAATAAAGTGTCAAAATAAAAGTGTACTTTTACATAAAGAAACTAATTGGGGGTGGGTGTGTGTGAAAAAAAATTAGACGATTGAACATAATTCGGCAATTCAGAGGCCATAGTTATGTTTTCCGAGTTTTTAGTACAGTTTGAACCTTTCAGATGTTTTTATGACAGATACTAAAAAGTCTTATATGTCACTTAAAACAGTCGTCCATAGTATCACAACAATGATCTTCATTCAACCGACAGGAAGGTGACTCCGAATTATTAACTCGTACGTAGTGTATCTGTACACGTAATTAAAATTAAATTTTATCAGATCACACATTACTTGGTTAAATTTGACTTTAAAAACGATTTGGTTTTGTACAAACCCCCGTAAACATAGTGAAATAAAAGACTTTGATTGACGGTAGAAAAAGGTAAAAATATTTACTTCATTATCATCATATAAAAGATTTAGTTGAAAAGGTAAATAAAAGTATTAAAATCTTTTGACGTAGAAAAATATTTAAATGATAAACTTAGACTTAACGTGATTTAATCGAAATCAAAGGGGAAACTCAAAATTTTCCATAAATAGAATTTTTTATCAGATATTACAAATTGAAAGATGTGTACGATAGTTTCTAACCGTTGTATAAACTACGATATAAATATCTCATTACCAAGGATTTATTGAATAATATATTAAACTCGAGTTTTGATATATAATAAGGTTATAGAGTGAAAATCATTGAATCCAAAGTAGACCTCGGGATCTATCTGCCATCAAAATGGAATCTTAATGAACACCGGAAACCTTCCAGTGAGTAAATGTGTAATAACGGAGAGTATTTAACTAGATTAGAAGACTTATTACCGACCTGTACGAATACTAGTTATAAAATAACGAAGATGTTGGATTTTGTGTGGTACTTAATGTCAGTTTTAGCAATAGTGAGTTGTGACGTCTGTATTGTTATTATATGTACACTATAATCGGGAGTCGAACACCATGATAAATACTTTGTTCTAAGACGAACTGACTAAAATAAAGTCGTGATAATATTAGAAATTAAATATCGATCCTTAAGATGACTGTCAATAGTGAGTCAAGATAAGTTCCGGTCTTTTCATTGAGTAGTACCCAAACGTGATATTATTAGTTTAGATTTAAAAGGAAACTAAGTTTAATAAGATTTTACTTAGTGAAGTAAAAGTTTCCCATCACACTTAATTGTTATTAGTCGTCACATTAATATTTTTCCGTGTATGATCATGATTATTAAACATTATCTCTTGTAATATTTGATTACGTTTTGTGTCACAACTAAGACAGATCAATAAAATAATGGTATGTCAATATAAAAGAATTAGTTTTCGTTACACATTACGAATAATATATGTAAAAAAGAAAAATGACGACATAAAAATATTAATAAATGAAAGTGAGAAAAGTGAGAAAAGTATTATAAAATTAAATGAAAACACTCTAAAAACAGAAATAAAAAGAAATTAAAATGTGTGTTTACGAGACTAGACAGAATGAGTATTCTCTCTAGACAACAGGTACGAAGTGAATAATCACTCAAAGTTGTAAACGGAAAAACTACACAATACCGTTAGTTATAAACTACCACACTCACGCAGATCATTAGGCGTGAAACAATCGAAGTACTGAGACTAGTTTTTTACTTTTGAAAGAGAGAACCTCTGATGTGTACCTATATTTTTGTCGACGTTAGTCTCTTATCTAAAACGTATAATATTAGGATAATTGACATTAAAAGTTAGTCCATATGAAGGTGTCCGTGTGTTCTGTGTGTGTGTGTGTACGTGTGTCAAGTCATCAAGTCAAGAGATCTTCATTATCTTTTATCGAGTAGACAAATTCATCACTTAGATCAATACGTCAGTACTCCTCCTACGAACCGTAGTAAAAACCGACGAAGGAGTCGAAAGTCGAACGGAGGGTCTTCAGACCATGTCGTCTGGAAGCCCTTCATAGATGCATGTACTCCACTAAGTCCACTCAACCAAACTAGAATCATAAAAGGTCAAGAAAGTAACCAACGTAACTGGATAAAATGAAATTTAACATCGTGGAATTTTTTGACAAAACACAACCCGTTTTATAATATACATATTTGTAACTTTGTACCCGTAAATTCACTGAACTCAAGTATGTCATTGTGACTCATAAGAGATCTATACCTTTATATTATTAAAAATTTATATTTTTATTCCGACTTTTGAGATGATATTTAACTTAATAATAGGATACTCTTAAAATTACCAAATTAGGTAACAGTCGTATATTACTTTCCGATAATCATCACGAAAGTGTAAAGACCGAATTCGAAAGTGTTGGAAAAAGTTAAGTACTATCAGGGATCAAAATTATTTTTCCAAAAACTGAGTCTTAATCAAAATAGTCGAACTATCTGATATATAAATTATTTAACAATCGTTTTCTTTAGTTGGAAAATTTTTAAAATCTGAAACTACTTATTTATCACGTTTATTTGATTTTATAAACTAATTATGAAGTTAGTCTTCCCACGGGTTGATAGGGTTATACGTAACAAAAGAAAGTTTTCCACACACCTACACACACACACACACTCTCTCTCTCTCTTTCTCTCTCTCTCTCTCACTCTCACACACACGACCCCCAAAGTCAAGTCAAGTCAAGCCAGTCAGTACGGACTGAGAAACGCTGGGGTACTTAACGTCGTGCGGTCCGGAGGGACAGGTAGTGGTCGAGGACCTCAAGTGAGTTTGAGTACAGGTTATTCGAAATCGTAGTCAGCAACTTTTCTTGTGGGTCCCGACTAGAGAAAATCTTACCTGACCAACCTAGAGGAACGTCAGGTTCCCTGAGAGTTCTCAGACACAACCCCCCAACCGGACTAATTATTTCCTCTCTTCTTAAATATCTAGAGGTTTGCGTTCCGATAACCTCGTTTAAATTTTACACTATGATGACCCTCTAACCCTAACTGTACTTGTGTAAGGAAATATATTTTATCTAATGATTATTCCTGGATGACATATCGGGTCCCCTGAGATGAATTTTGAGACATTACTGAATATACCCTTATCTTAGAATTTTTCACACCTATACGCATATACATATTGATTAAGTGAAACGACACGTCGTCTTTGATTGTGTTATAACATTTAGTTGATATAAGGTTATTTCTAAATTTTATTCGATTTTACACTATGGTGTAAGAAGACTTTCTACATTATCGATCCATACATCGGATTGAAGAAAATTATACAGTATAATAAGTTTTTCAACTCAATTTTGTATTTTATTTTCATAAAATTCATAACGTTTGTGGAAAAGATTTAAACATCGACCTGAAAGACAAACATTTTGAGTCTTATATTTTGTTATCATTAATTTATATGATATAAATATTGGTAAAATTAAATTTTCGGTTTAAGGACAAACCCTATTGAATTTCAAATGAAAACGTCACTGTACCGTTCAGTAAGGTTGAAGAACGGAAAACCCCCGTCCCTAGCTACGATTAATTTAAGATCTTTGACACAAAAAAAATTAAGGTCTTGTTTCCTATAAGTCCGTACTAAAAAATGTTAAAATGTATGTTAAAGTTCTCCTACTCTCTAACAGGATTTCAACCAAGTACCTGGGGGGATAAATAAGTTACTACTCAGTCTCTCTTTCGATCTCAATTTTAATCTTTTTTCAATACGTTCACCAGACTAAAAAAAAGTACATCTTTTATCTCCTCTTTTTTGAAATACCCGATCAGTTGTGACTTTAACTTCAAGTCCGTAGTTGTTAGTGGTTTAGGTTGAAAAAGTGAAAGATTAACAGACTTCTGAACTTTATCTTACTAGACCAATCCCAAGTAATTCTGTAAGTCTAGTCAAAAGGAAAACAGGAAGACATTCAGGTAGAAGAACAGAAGATGAAACGACTGACTGTTCTTTACTAAATAGAAAGATAATTAAAAATCACGTACTTAATGAATATCTAAAATAAAGATAAATTGACGTCCAACTGACACAAGGAAAAATTTTATCATTATTGTAGACTCAGTCAGATGAAAGATTTCGTATAAATATATCTCTCTACCCTAACAACTGGTAAGTGTTATATTACTTAGTCTAAATACAAGTGACGTAGTTTGTAATGTGAATTGTCTTGGTAAAAGTAATGAATACTTTCTTCAGGACCCGGTGAATTACAGATTTTATATAAATACATCTGAATATACTTTACCGTTGCGTGAGGTCATAAGAACGGACCTCTTAGGGTACCTACCTCCTCGGACCACCCGATTTCAGGTGGTCCAGCGTGTCAGCCTGTGTTGACTGACTGAAGTGAAAGTGAAAGAAAAGTATACTTATTTTCAGTGTGAAAACATCCTTCTTTATCAACTAGTTAGAGAATTAAATTTTTAAGACTTACTTTGTATAATCTTCCTTCCCGTAGTTTAGGAAACGGGATCGAAGAATTCTTCAATATTATTAGGTACCGGAATTACTTTTCTGAAGTTCATCCTGGTTTTATTAGTTAAATCAAACAGTTATGTAAAATTTCACCATTCTTGTGGTCCTATATAGTAAATTACTATAAACGTCTTTTATAGTGTACTCGTGTCAATAAAAAAAAGTTATAAGTCTCGAAGGTTTAATCACTACTCTTTTCTCCCATTTATAAAGGGGAAAAGTAATACCAAACACAATCTCCCGAACTTCTAATAACAGTCAGACAAATTTGGTTTATCACGACTAAAAAATATAAGGTAATTTAGGTCTAGACCGTTTATATAAATGATCCAATCAAAGTAATCACTTTATCTATTGAATTTTTTACTTTCGTATAATATTAAAGAAAACAAAAAGATGAACAGATGAATGTATAAACAAAAGGTTTACACATCAACAACTCCAGACGACACTTTATGAACTACGATGTACTAATCTGAATTCAATCTCACCTATTGTAATACTAGATTCAACTTAGTTGATTGTACCAATTCAACAAGGACTAGTGAGATGTGTTCTCTTTTATAAAAGAAAACAATAAGTAACAATAAGTTAAACAAAACAACAAGTTTTCCTCAAAGTTCTCCCTCCCCTATATAAATATGGATACCGACTAAGTACAACTACATATCGTCTTTGGTTGTGTTATACTTTCTATTTCGTTAATAGAAAGTTAATTTCTAATTATAATTTTTTACAAAAAATTTTTCTTATTTGACTCTCGACCTCTCGTGAGAGAACTGAAGTTTGTGAAAACAAAATTAATTAAATGAATAAAATTAACCTCCGATTAACGAAATGTTATAACATCACCAAAATCGGTATGTAACTGTACTTAGTCGGTGCCAACATGTACACAAGGGGTAGGACTTGGAGGGAAGGTGGAGGGAGGGGTAGGGTAGGGAATCCCAGTAGGGTCACGTGGTCGGGACTCACGGGACAGAGTTGGTAGTTTCGACCTGACCGTTAGACAAAGTGTATACTATTATATGTACAAAGTTACGATAAGAGAGTTTAGTAGGGTGGGAGCGGAAGAGGGTCTCAGATTTTTAGAAGAAAAGTAGACACAGAGAAAACGACAGAACGTAAATTCCCGTAACAATGGGTAAAGGATTTAAGGTATATATACACAATAATACGACATAACTTCCAAAAGACTGAATGAAGTAAGACATAAGAACGGACCTCTTAGGGTACCTGCCTCCTCGAACCACCCGATGTCAGGTACCCAACGTTTCTCAGTCTGGGCTGACTCGCTCAAGTGAAAGAGAAAGTAAGACATATTATCGAGGTCAAAGTAGGTGCACTAATATTGACTAAGTTTACGTAAAAAAAATTTATCGACTCTTTATAAGGTAACACATATACATGGTGTCGAAAGAATAAGTAAACAAACGGCTACCTGTAGATCCAACAAAGGTACAGGATCGATAATATTTGTGACGACACTACTTGTAACCCCATGTGTACAGAGAAAGTCAAGGTCAAAGGAGCCACACATACGGGTCGTCACCCTAACGACCAAGTATACCGTCAAGAAAAAGGTCTAAAAATTCCTTAGAGGTGTGACAAGAGGTATCACCGACATGATCAAACGTAAGGGTGGTTGTCACATTCTCCCAAGGGAAAAGAGACGTGGGAGAGGTCGTAAATAATAAACATCTGAAAAACTATCGTCGGTAAGACTGACTGCACTCTACCATGAAGTAACACCTAAACTAAACGTAAAGAGACTAGTACTCAATACAACTCGTAGAAAAGTATATAAACAATCGGTAGACATACAGAAGAAACCTCTTTACAAATAAATCAAGAAACCGGGTAAAAAACTAACCCAGTAAATAAAAAGATCTTAACTCGACGTGCTCGACGAACATATGAAAACTCTAATAAAAAAAAAGAAAAAAAATCAAAATAAATAAATGAATGAAATGTGATAAAACCAAAACTGTATGTAACTGTACTTTAAGAAACAGTCAACAAAGTAAACGATAATAAAAGAGTGTAAGACTTCAGACAGATAAGTAGAACGAATATCAAAGGAAGTAACACGTTTTCGAAAATTCGAATTAATCCAGGGTAAACAAATAAAAACGAAAATAAAGGTAATGAGGCCCTCCACCTAGTATCTCCCAGGACGACACCAAATACAGTCTCTCACAAAACGGATACAAAAGGAGATCCTCAAAATATCAAAGACCAGAATGTAAATCTAGAAATTAGGTAAAACCCAAATAAAAACACATACCACAATCTTTCACAAGATCAAAGTAAGAAAATGTTCGTGGTCACAAGCGACGTGGTGAACAATTTCTCTGACAGAAAAGAGGTAACATATAAGAACGGAGGAAACAGTTTCTATTCCACAGGTATCCACGTACCTAAATAGAGACCCGAAAGATAAAACAAGATAACTAGATACAAAGACAGAAACACGGCCATGGTATTACAAAACTACTGCTGAAGTTTGTGAAAATTATGAGTTTTCCTTTTGGGTTTCCAAGTACAAACAAATTTTTCTTGTTCTCTGTTCCCAAGTTCAGTTTATAAAGATATCCTCAAGAAACAACATCGTGAAAAAAGTCAGAAAAGAATACAGAAGACTGAAATTAGTGAGATCTTAATTCGTCTTAAATCTCCTTTATAACAGTGAAGTCGTTTTTAAGGTTCTATCGAGGTATAGTTTCACCAGGGTACTACAAAAGATGATCGTTTCCTTTTCAACAGGATTGTCTACACCAAACTAATACTCACACCGGATTGACGTCACGAAATACGACCGACCACACGTACACCTACACAAGAACGTTGGGGTACTTGACATCGGATGGTCCTAGGAGACAGGTACTCGTAAGAGGTCCTTTCTTACAACCTCACCCAACGGTAAAGGAGGAGGTCCCCTAGAAAGACCGGGTTCCTAACTTGGACGCAGAAGACATAGTGAACGTAACCGTCCGTCTAAGAAATGGTGACTCGATAGATCCTTCGGGTATACCACCGACTATCTTATGTTTCAAAAGTCCTCGAACAGGTCGGAAAGTCCTAAAGAGTTGTCTACACTGTAAAAGACTCGTCTCGTGTCTTACTTAAAAGTCAGAGGACTCAGGGTAAACCAGAACTTCCACACAAAGGAAAAAACGACAAAAGTAACATACTATCAGAAACTATATTTCGTTAAACGTCTAAATAAGAGATTCTGGATAGAGATTTCTGTATTTCGTCTAAACTTGTCCACACACAAACACTGGGATATGAAGTAGGTGGAGTTTAAAAAGTGAAATCCCAGTAGTATAATTATTGATAATAGTCGTAAAAAAAGTTAGTGAACAGTACACAAGGTTCTCCGCAAAATATATATCGAAGTTTAAATTAAAAGGTTTAAGAAGATACATAATTCATAATCAGAGAATTAAAACGTAAACTCCTTTGACTTCAATTTGTTATGCAGTGAAAGGTTCTGTGTACCTCTTCTCCACCTCATCACTTTACATTACTCAGAAAGACTATAATTATCGACTCTGACACGAGTAGGGTGGTATGAGACACGGAGAGTACAAAGAACAAGAACCACCGTCTCTCGTTCTACTGATACGTCACGAGAAGAGATGGTAATTGTCCCTAGGATTAGGTTATAGAACTATCCGACCTGAGATCCTCAACTTTTATCTTAAAGAGTTAGAGAAGACCGTCAATTTACAACATCAACCACGGTTGAATCACCGATTTCGAGACGTTAAAAGATAACCTAAACCAGAACTAATCTAATTAAATTTTTATAATACTTCGTATTTATTCAATTGTACTTGGATTAGTAAGAAAAATCTTTGAACTTCAAGTATCCGATCGTAAAATCAACTGTTGACGAAAAAGTAGAAATAACTACCTTTGGATCGTTTACTACACTTAAGATAGGGTAACTGATACGAACGGTAGTCTATATAATGGTCCCGTAATAAAAAAAGATATATGTTTGATTATGGTGAACTATTTATAGACATACACAATTTAAATTTTCGTACTTTATACGTCAATTAAATGATCATACAGTCACAAGAGTCTAGAGACCGTAAGATAAAATTCACTTAAACATGAGTATGTTTCGTCGTACCAAAATATGTTTTTTCCTAAAACATTTTAGAAAGGGTTTCCATAGACTAATGTACGAAAGACTTTTGTGTATTCAAACGTTTTAACGTTGTCTTTATTAAAACTATGTCAGAGATTAAAGTGTTAATGTCACTGGTCGTAATCTATATATTTTCTAGTGGAACCACCTTTTAGACACAAATTGAAACCGGAAGGTAGAACGTTATGTATAAAAGAAAACTGACTTCTATAGACTGTTTGGCTTTGAATACCACCTTTACTGGAGAGTTGAAATAAATACTTTGACCATCGTTTTGTGTCGTCATCTAGTGTCTTACTGTATACTAATGACAAAGAATATTCTCCATGTCATCGTCCGTAACGTCACTTGGTACGAGGTATGACTTTTGGGTGTACAAGAAACGATGGGGTCCCTATCTGATGGACCACATTTCCCTTTAAACCGTCCTAGTCAAGTGGCGTCTTTGGAGTCTCAAGATGATCTTTACACGGTACAGGGTACTTTTTAACGTCTTTTTTTTTATAAAAAAAGTCAAAACGGAATAGGTGACACCAACATTTCGGACTAAAAATATTAATATATATTCCTGTTAAAAGGTGAATTCACACAAATGACACCGTAACCTCAGGAACGGTTAAGAATGGTGAAAAGTAATAAAAAAGATACAGTGTACATAGAAAACTTACTGTAAGGTGACATATTAAAAATAAAGTTTCAAGTCATGATTAAAAGATTCTAGATATAATACTTTATTTATAACTATTTCCTTACAATTAAAATTTTTACAGTATTTTAGTTCTGTTTGGACCAAAAGACGGTTTTTAATTTATATCCGAATTAAGTATATAAAATGAAACTGTACTCCACAAAAAAAATACATTTTAACAGGTTTAAATGAGGGACATATAACACGTTACGTACTTTTTTCATTAAAACATTATACTTGTTTTTACTAAAGTAAAAGATGTTACTATAAAAAATTCAACATACTAATTCGAGATTTAACATTTGTCATTAAAGAAAGAATAACCGATAAAATTGTCTAAAATGACTAAAAAATTTTAAAAAGATGAGATAAGTTATTAAACGTAATACAAATGTCTTTCAGATACTGTTCGGATCGATAAAAAACTTATTTCTATCATTTTTCAGTTTTACTGAAAGTCACGGTTGCTTTATTTAATGATAGTGGTTTTCATATTCGTCATTTGTGACTTCGTATTCGTTCTGTCATCCGTATTTACCTACCTGAACGAAAAACTCCATAAAGACTAATGCAATCAGTAAATATCAACTGTAAGTAGAGAAAACAAATTTTTGGTACTTCCCTCCACCCTCCCCCCAAGTACAAACCCTTGCGTACATTCTTAATTTCTAAAATTTTAATTTTTTTTTGTTTGTTTGTATATAGGGAGATCCGAAACCCACAATGTGATTCATATCCTACTTATAAAACCCCAATTCTCAAGGGTGTCAGATAAACTAATAATTTGTTTAGTACATTGAAAAGTCATTATCTATTAACGAGTTACTAATGTTTATTTTTGTATTTTTAATACTTTGATTTATCATTAGTTTATTTAATTTTGTTGATAATTTTAATTTATTAAAAAATTTGGATACTTTAATCGTTTCTAAAAATTTGACTTTGTAGGTCCAAACAGTCTATATCTCTTTCCGTAAGTACTTTTCGAATAACCGGTCACTCTAACATTTGACTAAGGGAAACCAGTTAAACCTGTATTTATAATTACGGACTTTAGATGAAAGAGAAACTCGGTCACAAATATGAATCTCTTTACATAGGATTTATTTATTAATATTGACACCCTAAGACCATTTCTAATTACTGTTTTTTACAAGTCGTTATAAATATGATTCTTTCTTTCTCTTGTTAGAGTTGGACTTTTTTTTTATTTTTATTTATTTTTGGTACTTGATTAAGTAGACGTAGTAAAAATACTTTGAAGGACAACAGTCAAAATAAATAAAACATGGAAACTTCTAGTCTAAACACACGATGTTCACCTTCCCTCAATGTTGTCTTGTCTTATTCGCTATGGTCTTTCTTTTCCTACACTTTACAGGTCCCTGTCAGAGAACGAGTGTCTACCAGTACGGGAGTATCTACTAGTTCATATCATTAAGTGACATCGGTGTAAACACAAGGGTCCACTTTTACAGACTTGGTACTCTACGGTATATGACTACTTTACTTAGTCTATGACCCTTATGTTAGAGTTTGTGAAAATATTGAGAATAAAAATTTCACTTAAAGAAGTTTATATAGTTTCAAAGACATTAAGTGAATAGTGGTTAGACGATGTCTATGAACATATCTTTATTTGATAAACTCCATGTATCCTTCCAGTTTTGGGTGACCTTCGAACAAAAAGTAAACCAAACGAAAAACTTTAATTATAATGGAATACAATGATACTCTTTAAGTCAGATTTACACCTCCACAAATGAATGGTGTAAGTCAAGTTAGTCAAGTCAAGTCAGCGAGTCAACACAGGTTGAGAAACTCTGGGGTACTTAACGTCGTGCGGTCCGGAGGGACAGGTAGTGGTAGAGGGTCTCAAGTGAGTCTGAGTGCAGGTAGCTCAGACACTACGGTAGGTCGGTAGAGTAGGAAACAGCAGGGGAAGAGGAGGACGGGGGTTAGGGAGGGTCGTAGTCTCAGAAAAGGTTACTCAGTTGAGAAGTGTACTCCACCGGTTTCATGACCTCGAAGTCGAAATCGTAGTAAGGGAGGTTTCTTTAGGGTCCCGACTAGAGGAAGTCTTACCTGACCAACCTATAGGAATGTCAGGTTCCCTGAAAGTTCTCAGAAGAGGTTGTGGCGTCAAGTTTTCGTAGTTAAGAAGCCGCGAGTCGGAAGAAGTGTCAGGTTGAGAGTGTAGGTATGTACTGATGACCTTTTTGGTATCGGAACTGATCTGTCTGGAATCAGCCGTTTCTTTACAGAGACGAAAACTTATACGATAGATCCAACCAGTATTAAAAAGAAGGTTCCTCATTCGCAGAAAATTAAAGTACCGACGTCAATGGTAGACGTCACTAAAACCTCGGTTTTTATTTCAGACTGTGACAAAGGTGACAAAGAGGTAGATAAAGGGTACTTCACTACCCTGGTCTACGGTACTAAAATCAAAAGACTTACAACTTGAAATTTGGTCGGAAAAGTGAGAGGAGAAAGTGAAAGTAGTTCTTCGAGGAATCGAGGAGAAGTGAAAGACGGTATTCCCACCACAGTAGACGTATAGACTCCAATAACTATAAAGAGGGTCGTTAGAACTAAGGTCGAACACAAAGAAGGTCAGGTCGCAAAGAGTACTACATGAGACGTATCTTCAATTTATTCGTCCCACTGTCATATGTCGGAACTGCATGAGAAAAAGGATAAACCTTGGTCAGACAAAAAGGTACAGGTCAAGATTGACAACGAAGGACTGGACGTATGTCTAAAGAGTTCTCCGTCCAGTCCACCAGACTATAAGGGTAGAGAGAGTCTTAAAAGGTGTCACATAACACTAGTAATGTGACTCTCTTGGTTACTCTTTATTTAAACCGTGGAATTTTTATTGGTCAAGTCCTTAGACAACTTTGTCATAAAACAACAAAACTAACGTACTGACAAAACCAACGTAGGGTAATGATAAATTAATTTGACTTATAAGTAACTTATATAAGTAGGTAGTTGAGTCTTCTCCTAAGTTGATAGAATTTAAACAACAGAACCTGTATAAAGTTAGATCGTGGGAAACAGTCTACTAGAAATCTACAATATATGATTTTTTATCATTACCTATAAGTTTAGAAATACAGAAGAGGACACGATAAAAAGACCCAAAAAATTTTTAAGGAACACACACACACACACACACACACACACACATGTATATATGTATGTATACACTTTACAAACGGTGTAATGTCTACTCCTATTAAAATCCTTTTTTATTTCACCGTTTTCATGCAAAGTGAATACCGATTCACTGTAGAATACTATTGTCGTGTACTGATATAAGTCTATCTTGTAAAACCGGAGACTGAAAACAGTGACTTGGCGGACTGTTCTTCATTGATAAATAGCTTCATATTTCTAATTACCGACTCAAATAGATACCTCCGGTGCACATATTTCGAAATCTAACCCTTCAATTCTTCATTTCGGTCAACAGTGGATTCCCAATAATTAAGATTAGTATATCTTTACTGCAACCAGGAGTCCTCCAGTTGTTTATTGGGACTCTACTATCTCTAGTAGAAACACGAGAGCGGAAACAAGAGTGGAGTCCGTAAAATACAGATTATCTGTTCACCCTTAGAAGATTTGGGGTCACTAAACATAGTGACGTCAGAAGTAAATCGACAACAACTTGTGTTACCGGGTTTGGAGAAAAGAGAAGTAGGTGTGACTACAAACAAACAGAAAATAGTAAAAAGTGAACCTAAATGACGTTGGACGGTAGACAGAACAAATTGAAGTTGAGTAAGAGGTTTATTACAGTGTCCGTCAGAAGATTTTGATATTTAGGTTGGTTCAATGAAAGGACAAGTTTTAGTGAATGACCGGAGAACCTTGAAATCCCTATTTTATACGGTAGGTATCGTGCTGAATGTTACAGGACTAGAGTAGATACTAATTTAGATGTAGGAGTGTAAAGTGAGAACGGAAGTTAGGTTTGAGGTTGTCGTCATGTGACTACTTTCGAGAGTTAGGGTTGAAATACAAGAAATGAAGATCCCGAAGTGTATTGGACTATGAGACGGAACTTATAGAATGGTACGGGGGTAACAGTGTTCTGAGTCGAATCTACCGAGAATAACATTCTCTATTGAATGTTAGAATGAGATTCGGAATAGATAGAAAGTCCTCCAGGTATAGTAATTCATAATTTAAAATCATGAAAATTTAGATACATAGACGAGTTTTAAAGAAAAGTAAACCATTATATTGTAATACATTAAATTTCCAGACACAAATATTGTATCATACTGTTTAATCCACATAATTACCAGATATTAATCTATAGTTAAAGGACACAACACACCGTTTGTTTACAAAGTGAGTTTCCCCCCTTTTACCATAAAACTGTCTACACATTGAATCCACAAGACATGTAAAAGAAGACGTATACAATAGGATTACACTATTGTGTCATTATATTAAAATAAACTTTAATATAAACTAATATCATATCTCAAAATTAAATTGGGTTCTGGTATAAAATCGTCTTTTCATACTAATATATTAAACTTCGTTATAATAAAATTGTATGGATTACGTCAAATTTATACTTTTATGTCGTTATAAAGAGGGATTCTAGGTCAAATGAATCTCGATTATGATCTGATACAATCGACCTTTAAGTGTGTTAAATGTCTAAACTGTCCGAGAAGATTAGTCCGAGTAATAATGTATTATTGATTCATTGTTACTTAGTTTGTAACTTACGAACTTACTTCTTAAACTTCAGACAATTTCGAATATCTAAGTTTGGTACTCAGGGTACCTAACGAATAGTTTCTACTCTAAATTGTCTCGACACATAGAAATGGAGTAAACAGTATGACAGTGACCGAACTCCCGAGACTTTTTGTAAAGTATCTTTTTTTTATGACAGAAAAGTTCAGATTATCCTTTATATCTGTTTCAACGTCGTTTCACTAAGAAAATGTAAAACATAGACTTCTCGGTGATTCAGTATACACTTATTATTTAAATTTCGGTTTCACTTACTTCTACTGTCTCTTATACGGAAAATTTAGGCGTACTAAAAGAGATATATATATGTCTATTAACTCAATGTGTGATCTGATTTGTAACCAGTCTTTCTAGGAGATTATCATACTAATTCCATACATGTTTCTATGAAGAATTTTTAACTCAACGAAATAAATAACTTTGTAGAAGGCTGTAACACCTGAGGAAAAAAAGACAAAGTTCTAAAGTTTAAAAAATCTTATTTTTTACAAAAGGAAAAAGTTTAATTCTTTTGAGGATAACTTCAATCACAAAGAACACAGTTAACAACTTTGTAACTTTAAAGGACTGGTTTCTTAAACTATAGTGTGTCTATATCATGGTCCATAGTTCTCTCCGTTTTTGAGATCTCAAAATAAAGTAAAAAATATCTTATTTTGTCGAATTTAAGTTGATATCCCTGAAATAACAAAGAGATTGTTATTTTCCTTTTACTTAGTAACTTTCAGAAACTCAATTTTCAGTACCTGTCACCAATTTCTCAATACCCTTACGAATTCACTGTTTTAGAACAACGTGTTACTAATTAAAGATATGTTGTAATCTCTATTGATTCTCAGGTATCATTGTGTATTCACTCTATTTGTTATCAACATTTTCTCTGACAGATTTAAAATATATACCTCCTCTCACTCCTCAACTAATATTAAATCACCTTTAATTTTATATTCAAGATTTAAAATAATTTTATACTTATTGGACTGTTTTTGATAGTCATCTTCACCCTTCATTGTAAGTAAATTATTATCTTTCCTATGACAAAATGATTAAAATATAACTTACTCAAAGTATAACTTACTTGTTCTTTTGAACGGATCAACACAGGTTGAGAAATGTTCGACTACCTGTCGTCGGACGGTCTCTGAGGAGACAAGTGTCCCTAAGAAGTCCGTCCTTGTGACCTTACTTACCTAACGGTACGGGAGGAGGTCCCCTAAAAGGGTTAGGTTCCTAGTTTGGGTCCAGAGGTCCTAACGTCTACCGAGTTAGCCTAAGAAATGGTTGACTCGGTGGTCCCTTTGGGGTAGAAATAAGATGACTTAGTAATTACATTTACTCGTTTGGATCAGAAATAAAAGAGAAAGACGAAGAAGAGGGGTATACATACACACACGAGTCATCGAGTCAGTATAGTCTAAGAAACGATTAGGTACCTGATATCGAGGAGACAGGTACCCTAAAGGGTCCGTTCCTATGACCTCACCCAACGGTAAAGGAAGAAGGGTACGGTCCCTAGCTTGGGTACAGAGGACACCGAGGACGTGACCGTCCGTAAGAAATGGTGACTTGTTGGACCCTTCGGGGAGAAAAGGGGGATGGTCGAGATACAAAGTGTAAACTGTAATTATGTTTATGGGAATGATCGAACTAATCAATAATAAGTACGATATTAAACTGACGGGTTATTAGTCAAAGAAGGACGAAGTATATCGAAACCGGTAGTTCCCAGTAGTTCTTACACTAGTTAGAACCGTAAAGAGGGTTGGTACCAAGACTCGAGTCATACGTAGGACTTCGACCTAGTTTATTGTACTCCATCATCCTCCCCATTAGAGTTTATGTCAGATTAAATATAAAAATTTTATACAGTTTGCAACCCCTCGGGACCACCGAGTCACCATTTTCATACATTTTGTAACGTATACCGTTATATACTTTATATTAATTATTGTTTAATGGAGAGAACTTCGTTGTACTTTGACATCACTGATTTCCGAAACATCTGTGTGTTATCATCATAAAAATAAAAGAAAACGGTAACATTATGGTTCTGAATCCTGGTTAATTGGGGTCGCAGAAAGACTTGGGTTTAAGTCAGTAAGGTATGGGATGTCCACTCAAATTCATAAAGTTCCGATTCGAGATTATGTAAAACTCTATATATAAGAAGTAACCTTAGTTGTAATGTTATACATTTTAATACAACCGGTATTATAATAATTCTTCAACATTAAAAAATTACAAACTGTGACTTTTCCTTTGACAGGAAAATTCAAAATAACATAAATCATCATTACATCCCGAATTATTTACAAGGTCATGATCAATAAGAATTACTGTCAGGACAAATGTAGTTAACATGACAAGTTCTTTACTGAATACCATGTATAGACTGTATCTCGTAAAAGACTGGTGTCTCACTCTTTCAAAAGAAATATACGATAAAATTTAAGGACCTTTGACTATAATTCTAAGTAAAAACTTACTCGTAAAATGTATATGAGATTATCTTATTCACAAGTATAAGAATAGAAGAGTCTTTCTTTAGTGTACTTTACTCTTTGGACATAAGATAAATACACCGTACTATATTTAAGTTATACACAGTCTTACGGTGTAACCTTTAGACTAGTTTCTCATCTTGACGAGTTTCTGACACAAAATTTTCACCTTTAAAACAATACTGTTCAGTAGTCCTGTCTTCAGTGGGGTCGAACGATACCTTATTTGTGTTAATTTCAGACAAGTTTAAATTTTGGATGAGGGACTGTTTATTTGCTTCCACAGCTTAGAGTAACGTCAGTGTAAGTTATCACTGAAACTTATGTACGTTTCTACTCTAAATGAGTTACCCCGAGGCACTGTCAAGAATTCTAAGTTGACACTTTAACATCATCGAATTTGGATTTCACCTTAAAGTGTGTATGACCTCTCGTCAGACAAAGAAATCAATACCACCAATCTTTTTATTACGTCTCCAAACATAAAGGTAATCAAAGACACTCGGTATTATCGAAATTATTATCATTACAAGTTGTATATAAATACAATAATATAAATAGACAATAATATAGGAAAATTGATTCATGACTGACATCGTCATTATTTATGGACTTGGGGATCCTTTAACGTTATACTTTCAAATGTTTTACGTATATGACTCGTAACGACGGAAAAGAATCCCAAATTGAGTCTGTCCGTCCTTAGTTTCGGATTGTTTGTCTTTACTAGACGAAGAATAAAAGATGTATTTGACGGTTGATAGACGGTTACGGTTCGATTGCAAACCCATTGTACTTGATAATTTGACCTTTTATAAAGAAAAACCAAGCCTCTTAAGTCAACCCTTACTTATAATCTTACAAAGCGTACCAATATGAAACGTATAAATTTTACGGACGAAGAAATAGAGAGGTAATTTAAAGACTTAAATAGTAAGCCTTCCCCTTATCTCGAACAAAAATATTTTGAGATATAGTTCCGTCGCAAGAAAAAGACGAGTGTAAGTTAAATTTTTCTATTTTACGTATTCTTAACTAGACTCTCACTCCCTTATTTATGAGAATAACGTGTTCAGTATCTTTCTTTTTTTAGTGATCAAACACACTTACGACGAAACTTAGAGTGTCCACTTTGAACTTGGTGTCTTTATTTATATACGTATAAAAACACAGTGTTTATACGATTATAAGTATTACTTGTAAGTACTTTGATACATAAGAACAACTTTGTGTAAACTGGTCTTCAGATCACAACCCCCCTTCCCCGACCCCCGTGTTAATAACACGACGTCTTGTTTAAAACCCACTGTCACAAATCACTGAAAAGGTAACGTCATCGATCGGAGAATTCAGTCTCATGTCAACATTCTACTTTCTTCCGGGAAAAACAATGAAATCAACATGAGATACCCATTTATCAGAGTCTAGGAAAAGAAGAATCAGGTCTCTTCCTAGTGTCCTACACTCTACTTGATGGGGTAGAAGGTAAATAACAATCAAATATCCTTATATACTCCCGTTTTCCCCGAAGGGTCCACCGTGATCACCATTTCTTGGGTGGACGGTAACGTCCTCTACATTCTCTGGACCCAAGCTAGGGACCAAGTCCTTCTAGGGGACCTCCTCCCGTACCGTTGGCTGAGATCATAAGAACGAACCCCTTAGAGTACCCTGTCCCCTCGGACCACCCGATGTCAGGTATCCCAGTGTTTCTTAACCTGTGTTGACTACACTGAATCGTGTGTGTGTACTCACGTTTTTCTCTCTTTTTATAAAGTTAATGATACACGGGAGTCAAATGAGTAGATATTTTACTCTACTAAGAAGGTGGAATATACAAATTTTCCTCTCCCAAGTATTTTAGAAGGAAAGTTTCTAGAAAATTGAGGGCCAAATGTATTGTAAATAAAACGATGTATTTACTGTTCCACAAATACGTAATGACAATGAAGTCCCTATAGTATCAGTGATTCTTGAACGAGAAGACGGTTATCGACCTATGGTGTTTACCCCCCGTATGTAGAACTTATCAATTTAAAAAAGAAACAGAACTAAGTATGACAGAAAGAGAGGGGGACGGGTCTGTAACGAACAAAACGATAGGTTTTCCTAGACGTATCAGAGGTAGGAACTGACCTCCACTTCTCATTTCTATTGAGTCGTTATGTAAAATGAAATGTTTTGAATCCTATCATATTTAGATCTTATCGTAAGTGAGAAATTGACGTTTCACTTACATACAGAATCATTCACTTAGATGAAAAACGGTGGGGTCGAGGTTTTAGGTCAAGAACTAATCTTTTATAAATATATAATAGTTGGGAAATCCTCCTCCTAGAAGAATACACAAGATAATTAAGAATAAGGTTCTCAGAACGAAATGCCACTGACTTGATAAGTAAAGTCAGAAATGGACATCATCCTTACTCAAAAAGGGTTATAAAGTGGTAACACGTTATTTATTAAGTTTAAAAGATTCGTACATAACTTTGTATTTGGTATTGAAATCCTTCTTCCACCAAAAACAAATGATTTTATTAATTTATACAAGTGTAATGTTTCTGACGTCTGGACTGACAACTTATTTTCAATAGAGTACAAGGTTTATTGTAGTTACTGTAGATATCTCTACAAAGGATTTCACGAAGGGTTAGAGAAGTATGACATTCTCTCGAGATATTTTCGACACGAACAATACATGAAACCGAATGAGTCAGGATGACTAAGTCTGTCGTTATCGAAAAGTCACTTTAATCCAACACGGATCCTTACAAAACCTCATCACAAAGAATATATGTTCTACTTCTTCTTTTGTCTAGGAATTAAAACTCTGGGATAAAAATAACTTAATATTAATTACATATTACGATATAATGAAGGTCCATATGTTATATAATGATCCTATAGTCATCACTAAACTATAAAAGAGTTTATACTTTTCCCAGTAAATGGCAGACAGTGGCATGTTTCGACCATGTATAACAACCGATATAAGTGATACACATGTAATGTAAGTGTATGTAAACAAATAGACTTCCTTTACTTTTATGATTGACCTTTCTGTATACATGGTAACACAAGTAACATTGCGATACATACTATCAGTGTTATACCATCTATCGATTCAATCCACGATATAGACACAATCACATATATCTATATATATATGTGTGTATGAGTTGTATATTATTTTATAATAATTGTATAAAATAAAACACACACAAGATATAGTTTTTAACATATCTAAAGAACTTCCGTCACACAGAAAGGAGAAGAGTGAGGGTAAGAAAAGAATAGATTCATATTAACGTGTACACGACGATTCAGCGAACCCAGTACAGGCTGGGAAACACTAGGATACCTGACATCGGGTGGTTCGAGGTGACAGGTACCCTAAGAAGTTCGTTCTTATGACCTTAGTCAACGGTAAAGGAAAAGGTCCTCTAGAAAGACTGGGTCCCTAACTTGGGCGTAGATACTATAGAGGACACAACCGTCTACCCAAGAAATGGTGATCGCGGTTGACCCTTTGGGGATTTATATGCACTACGAAGTATTTCTATGTTACTTAGTTACCTAAATTATGTTCATTTTAGTTACATGAGTTTTAACGAGAGGGACTTTAGAACTAAGAGGGGGGAGTACAAATAAAACCATGTCGACCTAACAAAAATGTCATAAAGAACCGGTTACTCTCTGGTCTTAGGAAAGATTTCGTTTGGAAGGGAAGTTTCTCGTTAAGCTAATTACTGTTACTCATGTCTTTGGGACAGAGTTATAGGTGACCGTTACTGGGGTCTGAGAGGTGGTTTGACTCTTCTGCTCGTAGTGTTCTTAAAGGAGTGTCGAGAAGGAAGATGAACACGTGCCCGGTCGTGAGAGTTGAACGACTCGAGAACGGGGAGTTACCACCTCCGTCTGTTACTAAGTTTTAGGACGACAACGGTTCGTACTCATGACTGTAGGTTCAGACCAGTGGTGAGAGTTTCTCATCGTCTTTTAGTAAGAATGCTTACCGGTGTAACCTTAATCTCTTACACGGAGAAGAAAAGTGTCTTAGATCACGAATATCCATTTACATATGTGTTGGGAACCTCTTCCGTTACCGTGAGGTGAGGTCATGAGAACGGACCTTTTAAGGTACCTACCTCCTCGGACCATCTGACGCCAGGTACCCCAGCGATTCTCAGCCTGTGCTGACTCGCTGAAGGGAAAGTGAAAAGTGAAAGTACATAACCTCTTCCTTTACCGTTGGGTGAGGTCACAAGAACGGACCTCTTAGGGTCCCTACCCCCTCGGACCACCCGACGGTAGATACCCCAGTGTGTCTCAGCCTGTGCTGACTTCACTGCGTCGTCGTCGTCGTCGTATGTGTTGGGTCAACCGTGATTACCATTTTTTATTTCGACTGACAGTCACGTCCTCAATATTCTCGACACCCGACCCAGAGACCCAACCGTTCTAGGGGACTCCCTCCCTTACCGTTCAGTAAGGTCACAAGAACGGACCTCTTAGGTGTGCCTGTCTCCTCGGACCGTCCGATGTTAGGCATCCCAGTGGTTCTCGACTTGTTCTGACTTCTCTAAGTGAATCGTGTTGTGTCGTGTGTATATGTTGGGTCAGGGCAAGTGTAGTTTATTCAGAAGTTGGAACGGTGGTATTTGCAACAGAATTGTAGAAACCACAAATTAAAAAATATAACTTTCAATAGTAACTCTTTCTTCATGGTTAAAACTACATGATAAGTAAAGATGTCCGAAGGGACCACCCAGTCTGTTATTTCTTACACAGACGTTACACCCTCTAGACTCAAACTAGGGACCTAACCCTTCTAAGGGATCTCTTCCTTTACCGTTGGGTGAGATCATAAGAACGGACCCTTTAGGGTATCCTGTCTCCTCGGACCGCCCGATGTCAGGTACCCCAGTGTTTCTCAGTCTGTACTACCTCCTTGATTGAGAAAGTGAAAGTGAAGGTAAATAATGACGTACTTACGTGGGTAATCGGATATTATTCGTTCTCAAACAATAAGAGTCCAGTAACGATACGAGGAGTAGAAATGCTTCGTGAATTGTCACACCAAGGTGAAATCAACAGATTAAATACACTTGGTACAACCATCTAAAGAGTATGGGTCTCTTTGAGATATTATGTACGAGATCCGACTCATAAGTGCGATGTACCCCTGTACCCTTTGGGTAACGTGTCACACAACGAAGACAAAATACTGATGAGTTCGCTCGTAAACAAATTCTCTAAATTACTTTTTCCTTGTCTAGTTACTTGTATGGCTAGTCAACACTTGGACCACTACCTAAGAGTAAGGATTGTGGTCTCAGAGTACCTGAACACGTCACTCCTAGTTATCTCCCCTCCTTCCCTTATAATTAGAACTCACTTTTGTAACAGACGACGATAGTGTATTACTCACGAAAGGTGAGACTATAAAATTACGGATGGGTAACCCGTAAAGTGATCACTAAGTTAGTTCTCACTATTACTTATAAACTTTGACAAAGATGTGACTATAATCCTTCAGAGTGAGTGTACAGAAGTTGTAGTCACTTTAGTGGTATTCTAAAGGGGACCTTTAGAAGTAGTGGGACCCTTTCGTCTACCCTTTTTTTACAGTACGGTAGTCTACAACTAGTAGAACTCTAAATCTATGATCAGGAGGAACAACTTGAAGTTGAGACGATTTTGTTGACATGTCTGTGGACCCTTCTGTCATACCGTATACGATAAAAGTAATATTTCGTAATTAAGTTCTTACACTAATTTTTCTGTTTAAAGAGTAAAGGAACGCGGGATGGTAGTTCTTATACATATATATATATATGTGTGTGAGTGTGAACCTTTAAAAGATTTTAAAACATTAGAGTGACAGTAGTAAACGTTCCATCTTAATTTTTATTGATGTAGTCTTAATCTTCTTTACTTTACATTCTTCTATACCTTCCTGGAACTAGTTGTGAGCTATTTGAATGAAGAGTAAAAGGAGGTAAAATATCTTTTTTTTTTATGGGACGTTTCACGAGGTTTAGATCCAGTTTTGGGTAGTAGTGACTTAGTAAGTGATGGAAAATTTGGACACAATCGTTGACGGTATTACTTGACGAACGTAAAGAATGAGATTTAAGATTTGATTTGTCTAAACCAAATTAGGGTTAGTTCATATAAGATGTGACGTATTATTTTAAAATCACATAATTTATTAGAATCATATAAATTCATTTTAGAATCGTACAAGATAAACCGAAGGGATCACTGAGTCTACCATTTTATTTCTTAGGTGCACGTTACGTCCTCTGGACCAAAGGACCGAACCCTTCTACGTGATATCCTCCCGTACCGTTGGGTGAGGTCATATATGACGTATTATTTTAGAATGGTTCTAATGTCAATCGAGTCTCAAGTCAAAAAAGGTATTCGTGAAAAGATAAAATTAATGAGAACTATTCATAAAGATTCGTATTAACAATATTTTCCTCGTAAGATCAGTATTGGACAAGTGACGGAGTTCCGGTAGTAATTTATTGGATAATGTCACTAGACGACAGCTGTCGGACTTGTATTACGACTCACCTGTGTAGGTCATTACTAACGGGACCTGGAACCGAAAGTTTCTGTTTAAAGGGTATTAGTCATTCTTAAAGTCAGTAGAAAGAGAAGGACTCTTTTCACCTCACACGGGACACGTCGTCATCCTACGGATCAGTACTTTATTACGTTTGAAGAATTTCTGAATGGGTTAAAACTGAAAATGTTTAGTACAAGATTATTAGTAAACTAGTCTTTACTTTTGAAAAAGAAAAGAAAAAATGAAAGGTTCAGTATAAAAGAAGGATAACCTGCTGGTCAAGAAAGTGACTTATATTAGGATCATTATCAAGATAGTATACGAATTAAGAATTGAACCGGTTCGGGAGATACTTTTTGGGACACAGGAGTTAACGACAGTACAGACTAAGAAACAATGGGTTACCTGACATCGGGTGGTTCGAGGAGACAGGTACCCTAAAAGGTCCGTTCTTATGACCTCACCCAACGGTAAAGGAAGAGGACCTCTAGAAGGGTTGACTCCCTAGTTTGGGCACAGAGACGCAGAGGACGTAACCGCCATCCAGGAAATGGTAACGCGGTGTACCCTTCCGGTACGTTTGGGGGTACGTCCGGAATACTGTCTGAGACGAACCCAAATCACTTAAGTCTAGCAAAGACTTTCATTTCTTTATTTTAGTATTTACTGTAGTAAAAGTATAGACACCGTCGATGTTTTGGGAATGGTAGGGTTCAAAACATTAGTACACCTTATACGGATAGGGGGAGGAGAGATAAGTAGTAACTGATTTATAACAATCTTTTAGTATTAGTGAATAAATTACGATATTTCACAACTCTAATTTTAAGTACTTCTATCGGAGGGTACTATATTAGAGGTGAAGTGTCTACCTTCTACAAACAAGTCTTTCTAATTCACTATGTCATTCTAGGGAGGAACCACAGTACACTGCAGAAGACGGTTCCCGTCGTTCTCACTGGTACTCCTCCATGTCCCTCGGATAGAGGAGAGCGGGTTTGACTTCCAAATTTAAAGAGAAATAACAAATCGGAAAATAAGAGTCCATATCATTATACGTACGGGTGGTTAGAGAAAATTAGTAAGAGTCACGTTTGTTTCCAGAAAGAGAGGTGTAAGACGAAAAAAAGAAGTGTAAAACACCATAGTCAAAAGAGTAAGAAGAGGTGAAAGTGTTTTTTTACGAATCAAATAGACGATGTTCAGACAAGTGAATACAGACACAGAGGTAACGACGAGACGTATATCCAAGTAGTCATGGTAGAAAGCTCTAAGGTATGTATACATAATTATATGTTGCCACCTGGACCTCTTCCTTTGCCGTCGGGTGAGGTCATAAGAACGAACCCTTTAGGACACCTGTCTTCTCGGGCCGTCCGATGTCAGGTATCCCGAGGTTTCTCAGTCTGTACTGACTCATTGACTCGTATGCTATCACCGCCTTCCTCTCTCACCCTGTTTAACTCTGTCATCGTACCTTCGTATATGTAATGGTATAACTTTTGTCTATCGTTCACCCTTAAACGACATACTACGTCCCTCGAGTTTAAACCACAAGACACTGTTGGACCCCAACCCTCCCTACCCTATCCTTCACTCTCCCTCCCTCTCCTGTGTACCTATGGACACCGACTAAGTACGACTACATACCGTTTTAGATTGTATTATAACATTTCGTTGATAGGAGGTTAATTTTATTTGATTTAACTAAAATTTTTTCGTAGATGGTTATTCTGTTAAGTAAGAAAAAACGTGTCATTTATTTGACAGTTTACTGTGACATACACTCAAACAACGAAAAATATGAAACGTTTACGGTTCGAACGACACCGACTCTCATATCTTCATAATAAAGTAATGAATTAAAAAACTCTCCTACACCTTCTAATTAGTGAAAATACAGGCTTAGGTTAAAGGTTCTGATTCCAGGTCTTAAGACAACAACAATAACAAACATTAAGTATTGTAAATAAATAATTGATCAAGTCATGTGTAAATACCTCACTAATGATATATGATTCGTGACCCTTTTTATTGTTTCCTGTTCCGTTATCTCATCCAACGACAGTACTTTAAATGTAGATACGCTTTCACTTTTAACGAGTCAGCACAGCCTGAGAAACGCTGGGGTACCTGATATGTCAGGTACCTTAAGAGGTCCGGTCTTATGACCTCACCCATCGGAAAGAGAAAAGGTCCCGTAGAAGGGTTGGGTTCCTAGTTTGGGTCCAGAAGGCGTAACTTCCGTTCAAGAAATGGTCGACTCGGTGTTCCCTTTGGGTGTAGACACTCTCTTTATCTATTTTTTAGACTTTCTGTCTTACGTTCCATCAGTCAAGATCCATAAGTATTCACGACATTTCTTTGATTTCGTCCTATTACACTATACTCTCTCCGACCTCCTCCAATCCCCAGTCGTTCAGACCGTCTCCTACGACAGAATCATCTCTTGGTTTACTTCTTCCTGGTTCGTTCGTGTCCGGGCCTCCTTCACAAGATCCGTTTCTTCATGTGTATCTTTCCGTGGTTCTATCCTTTCTCGTTGAACACCAGGACCTTGGTTTTGTTCGGTTTCTCCGACCTGAGATGATTCGTTTTAACTGTCATTACGTAGTACTACCAAACCCCTGGACTTAGGATATACAGACGATATCTGTCTTAATACAGGTACTTTTAAGTATAAACTTCGGGATTGACGGTTATTCCACCATAAATTTCTAATACAGGAAGCCTGTCTTAAGTTAAATCTACCCCAGTTCTTCCACCCCAAGAGTACTACCCTAATCGCCTGAGTATCCTTCTCTTTATGTGTTTTCTCCTGTGATATACTCCTATGTCTCTCTTTCGACTGTAGGTGTTCAGTCCTACTCACAAGAGTGGTCTTAAGTCGATACGGCTGTGGGACTAAAGTCTAAAGGTCGGAGGTTCAGATAGCATAAAATAATCTGATTCTGTTCCCGGAAGTTTTGGTATAATTTCGGTGACCATAAAATAATATTCATCGTTTCTTCCGTTACTCTACTAAGAGGTACTATTCAAAGACCAAATTACTGAAAGTACTTGAGATTACTAAGAGTCGTTTACCTCTCACATCTGACTCTGTGTTCGGTTAGATACTAACTTAGAGATCTAAAAGTAATTTTCAAGTTATCGTGAATAATAACAACAATAATAATAATGAGACTAATCACGAGTTTACGAACGACCTTTTCATAAAGTCCGAAAAAGTAGTTTTTAACAGTAAGGTACGAACAATTTGCCTTACTAGAGTAAGTAACGAGAGTTACTTACGAGAGTAAGTAAGTTACTAGAGTTAGTAACGAATCAAGAATTAAATATGACTTTTACTTACTTTTTCAATATTTTTAACACTTTTATTTTTTTTTACTTGTGAAAATATCTACATCGTAATCAGGTATTCAGAAGAATTTAGTTTGTACAGTAAGTGTTTCATCTAACAAGACAAGGAATCATTAGTTAGGGTCCCTTTATGCTCTTTCATCTTGATAACGACATAAATAATTCTTTTATTTTTGTTATTTGTGATCAACTATGAAGACACAACAAAACTAACTCTTATCCTTTTACATCAATAAAATTTTAGGTGCACATGACACTTTTTTTACTGGTAACTTACACTGAGGGTATCAATCCATCTTAATAAACAATTTACCTAATTCGGACCAAAAGAATATAGTTCAGAGATTAATGGTTAACCTGAACAAGTCTACTAAAAGGGTAGTAATGGAGTAAGAACCTTAGACATTAAGTCATAGAAGGAGGTGAAGAAAAAGAGGAAAGAACTCGGGGAGTTTTGATCCCGGAGTGACCACATAAGTTCTTGGTCTGTTTTATGTGTGTAAAGTACATCGTGTTTATGATATATAAGTACTTTTATCCAATTTAAATGTATTATTTTTCTGAACCTTCTTTTTAAGATTGTTCCCTTCCCCATCCACTGTAGAAGAATGACAGATTAGACACGTAGGGTAGACAAACACTCCTTTATCTTTTATCGTAAGGGTACGTCTGACGAAATCACCAACTCTTCTGATGTCTAACCTTCTTATGTACATATACTGAAAGTCCTGAAATAAACTACGTATGAAGAGGAATAGGTAGTGACAGAAAGTCAATAGTAAGGCAAGAGACATCACCAAGTAAGTCACTGGTGATCGTCAAAAGAACCTCGAGACGTCAAAAAACAAAGACGAGTGTACGACGAGTAACTCATTGTAAACGAAACACATAGTTAAAGATCTCTCTACAATTATAAATCTATAGATACATTCAATCTTTATATAAAATAATTTATAGTCAAAGATTCTGTGGTAGTGGTTTATCAAAAAATCTCTATTCTTTTGTTATATGTTATATTACACATAAAATGGTAAAGGAAACTCAAAGGAAACACAAAGTCTTTTTCGGATAATAATCCTTTTAACCTGTCTTTATTACAGTAAAATCTCTATCTTTAAATTCCAAATACGATTAATTGTTATGTTTCAGGTTCCGATTCATTAATCGAGTATTGAGGATGGAATGAGGAATAAGACATGGCACTGTTCTTCCTCATAAATCTACGTTTAAAAAACCGGTTCTTTTATGTTAAACGTTATAAGTTATATACATGTAAAAATCTAAGTATAAAGACATTGAACTTTTATACAACAAATGAAAAAACCTTTTTATATAACTTTTAAATCCTTCGTATGTTTCATATTAAAGATGGGTTGTATTCGTTACATAACGTAAAGTTTTCAAAGGGTGTTATCTATAATTCTAAACACTTGTATGGGTAGAGACGTGAACATAATTATAAACGTTACGACAAATGTTCACTTTATGAAATATAATTTGTAAAAAGGATTAAATAATTAAAGTTCAGTTGAAACGTTTGTTTCATTAGATATACCCATCCAATTTTAACCGAATTTAAAATAAATCATATTTGATACCTAACTCATAAGTTTAATAAGTATATTTATAACTTTAAAGTACTTATAACTTTATTAGATCAACTGATTTTGGTATTTTTCCTTTTTATTCAATATCTAATTTTGGAATTTTACTCTGTATTTTATCAGAAGAGTGTTTTTTTTTGGTAATAAATAGTATGAAAGACTCTCTTATACTATTTTAAAAAGAAATATGAAGAAGTTTCATCGGAAATACGATACGACACGATTCAGTGAAGTCAGCACAGACTTAGAAACACTGTGGTACGTGACATCCGGTGGTCCGAGGAGACAGGTACCCTAAGAGGTCCGTTCTTATGACCTCACCCAACGGTACACGAAGAGGTCGTGGAAATTCATCCAATTTCCCCCTTTTTCTTTGAAAATATATAATATTTATACTTAAAAAAATAAATAAACTTAATGATTATGATGAATACAAGAAGTCAGAAGTCAACCCATTCAGATTACTTTTGGGTTCACTTATGACGACGACGACGACGACGACGACGACGATTCAGCGAAGTCAGCACAGGCTGACACACTGGAGTATCTGCTGTCGGGTGGTCCGAGGGGGCAGGGACCCTAAGAGGTCCGTTCTTATGACCTCACCCAACGGTAAAGGAAGAGGTTACATACTTTCACTTTTCACTTTCACTTCGGTGAGTCACCACAGGCTGAGAATCGCTGGGGTACCTGACGTCGGATGGTCCGAGACGACAGGTACCCTAAAAGGTCCGTTCTCATGACCTCACCCCACGGTAACGGAAGAGGTTGACTTATGATGTAACATGATATAATTTATAAGAAGTTACGTCACACATGGTGTCCCAGAGTGGACTATCACACATTAAAGGTACGTAAGACCTTAGTAAAAAAAGAAAATAAGATCTATAAAAACGAATAAAGACGAAAGTAGTTCGATTGTTCCTTTCTGTTATTTATATTATTTATATGCTTTCTTGAGACCTTACTTTGACATTTTAGGTGGTGGTGTAAATGCATGTGTACTAATACGACTTAGGATCTCAGATAAAGGTGTTTATCTAAATCTTTTGGAGTACCCCTGAGGTTTCGTTATCTTACTCTTGATCTACTCAAGGAAGAAACTTAGTACTCAACGAATCTCACTTCCTAAAGTCTTCAGTCTCAACTTGTGACGATTATTTTTCCCGAACGAAGACAACCCCCTGTTTTATATATACATACGAAAACATACCTAATTCAGGTCTAAATAATAAGACTTGATAAGTGGGTCGTAATTAGTATTTAGTTAAATCACTGTTGAAATTTTATACTCTTTTAAAATATACGTCGAACTTATTAGGTAAATTGTCCAGTTTAGTTACTAAAACGAAGTGCGAAAGAAAGTTAACCCAAAAGGTCAATACGTGATAGAGAAATGGTTAAAGTAAGAGGGTCCGTTAGTTCGCGTCCCCCATAGAGTGTCATTAAACTACGGGGACTCAGTCCCTTGTGTTTAGTTGACCTTTCCTTGTCGTACGGACCAAATTACGGTATAAAATACGTCTTGTTCTCTTTACTGTCAAGGATTCCGATTTGAATTTCGGAACTTTTTTCATTTAGGTCTTTTAGAGTGGGAAATCCTAACGATATCGGTAATACATATGTATATAAAAGGGGATCTTTTTATAAGGGTTTTCACTGAGGTTCATACAAGAGGTCAAATATTAATGAACCCCTTTTACTATCGATTACTTATCGAAGAGAGGGAGGACGGACACATTTGTACTTGTGTACAAAAGGTTCGATTTAGACTTTATACGCTAAGTAACATACTGTATTTATGTGTGTCTCCAACCATAAAATTAGTTTATTTATAGTTTTTTTTAAAATTAAAGTCAAAATGTAGAAAGAGGACCTATCAATACTTAACAATATGAGATAATACACCATATAGGGACACTTTCCAGTAATGTAAGTTTACATAGAATAAATCGATTACAAAAAATTATATAAAAAATTTAATATCCGACTAGTAAACCGTATATCTTGATAGACTTTACGGTGAAGATATGGAAGGACCGATGACTTTTTATTTCGTTACCCCTTCTTTATTTGATACTTTAATCTGGTTACAGACTCAGAACCGAGTAGTCGAATGATCGACTCACTGACTCTTGAGTCTCCGAAATTTAGAGTCAATGGAGTAGGTAATTTACGTTTATTATCTCAAAAGTACTCCTAATTTACTCTGTACGACAAATTAACTCATCGTCCATAAAATTAAAATATTCATTTTAGTACGTAATAATCATCATTAAAATAAATAAAATTTTACACTTAGTTGACGTTCGGAGACTTATATATAATACATATCTACACCTACTGGGAACTTTCTTAAAGTAAAGTAAGATTAATCGATTTAAATGGAACTTTTTTTCAGTTCTAAAAAAATTACGTAAAGACCATTTATCGAAATAAGTCTTTCAATGTCACTTTTAAAAAGAACCGTGTTAAAACATTGGACCTCTTCGTTTACTCTTCATACACTGTCATGTGAACACTACTGTCTACTATTTATGAAATTCAAACCCCTACAGAGTTTAAAAATTTAATACATTTAAACACCCGTTTATATTACCATGTCTGAGTATGTGACTTCGTCTTTTAATCTTAGACACTAAACTCTGAGAAATTATTATTTAGAGCAATTAACGATGACTGTTAGAAAATCTCTACTTTCTAGTAATATAAAAGTCCAAATCGGGTTACCGACACTTTTTTATAATAAGAAGTGGTCACCTACTAGATTACATCGACTTCTCGTTTGGGATATTTTAGTCTCAACTACTGGAGCAACTAATTACACGAATCATTACGATAATTTCACATTAAATCCTTTGGTTGGTGATTTTTAGTGGTAGGAATTAAAAAATTGATCTTTTAGTATATATAAAATTTTATTATACATTTAATTATTCATGTATATAATATCCATCAATATCCTCAACGTATATCTCTATATAAAGGAGATCCGTTACGTGTCGATTTGACCCTCCTCCGTTTTCTTTCACCTATTCTAAAAATCGTCTTAGAAAACGTCGAAAAATTGGAGTTGAAAATTTTAAACTATTCTATGTAATATTTCCTTTTATAATATAAACGTACATATACTGACGTCGGTAAAGTCAAAGAATTTTACTTATGATATAGAGAGAACTTCGACACTTTAGTGTAATGGGGATAAGAATTTGTGTGTAAGGGGAGTTTGTGAGAGTGACAGGTGGGTCGAGACACAGTCTCTGTGGTGACCCATTCCCCTCCTTCGTACAAACTTTGTAACAACACCCATTAAAGTTAGTTTTATTTCATCGTCTTTGTTCCAGTTAAGTCAACGAACTTAACTGGACAGTGAAGTGAATTTAATGTTCCTCACCAAGTTATTGGGATACTTGGTCCATCACTTTACACCCACTTACATACACCTCAATCTAGTAACCTTAAACATTGACCATAACGACTACGGCAAAAATCTGTCATATCAAAGTTTGCATTTAAAACTAATTTCACTTCGGTCATACGTATACTGATGGAAACATAAAAATATTCGTTATTCTTCAACTATGACGAAATATTAAAATAAAATCGGTTCTATAATTCTACTTTTTAATAAGTGTCCTTTAAATAAGTTTATGTCCATATAAAGTAAGTAATGTAGATTTTCTCTTTACATTTTTTTATTTTCTCTTTATGTCATCTCTCAAAGTACATGTAACAATGTGTTTTAAATTATTTATGACATAATAATTTCTAAACACTATTATAATTTATAAACACTATTATTGATTAAGTTTGTGAAAACTTGGGACTCACAATATGTGACTCTTAATTTTGCAACTGTCCTATTAGGGGTACCGGAAGTTATTCGTGATGGATTATTTTCGTATCACACACAATCGTCGAGTCAGTACAGGTTGAGAAACATTGAGGTACTGACCTCGGGAGGTCCGAGGAGACAAGTATCTTAAGAGGTCCGTTCTTATGACCTTCCCATAGGGAAGAGGTCCCCTAGAAGGGTTGGGTTCCTAGTTTAGGTCGAGAGGACGTGACGTCCCTTTAAGAAATGGTAGACTCGGTGGTCCGTGTATTTTTGACATTGAATTTTGTCACTTATTGAAGTTTTACGACTCCCCCGTATAATTTCTTGTATAAACCAAAAGTCCAGTATGAAGAGTTTCTTCTATTTTCACTTTGATTCGTTACCGTGGGGTGAGGTCTAGAGAACGGACCTTTTAGGGTACCTACCTCCTCGGACCATCCGACGTCAGGTACCCCAGGCGTCTCTGTCTGTTCTGACTCGCTGAAGTGAAAGTGAAAAGTGAAAGTATATAACCTCTTCCTTTACCGTTGGGTGAGGTCACAAGAACGGACCTCTTAGGGTCCCTGTCTCCCGAGGATAGATACCCCAACGTGTCTCAGCCTGTGCTTACTTCACTGAATCATCGTCGTTCGTCATTTCTTTAGAGGACTCGACCTTTATTTCTGGACTTTATCATTTTCGTGAAGTCTGTATTTAATCATATTCTTTACAGACTTTACGTACACAAATAGTCTTTCACCTAATAATACTGAACTCGTACTCATAAAGAATCACCCCCTACCCCACCTCACCATACACCCTAAACTCAACTATTAACAACTATAACTCCTTACCTAGGTACTCCCGAATAATGTGTTAGGATATTTTAAAAACTTTAACGTTATAAGTCATGTCTATGTGTGTATGTGTGTAAGTGTGAGTGTATGTGTGTGAGTGTGTGTGTGTGTGAGTCCCCGTGGTCCTTTGACCTAAATCGATAACAGGCATAATCACAACACAATCAGTGAGTCAGTAAAGACTGAGAAACATTAGGTACCTGACATCGGACGGTCAGAGGAGACAGGTACCCTTAAGAGGTGAGTTCTTATGACTTCACCCGGCGGTAAGGTGAGAGGTACCCTAGTTAGACCGGGTCCCTTAGTTTGGGTCCAGAGGGTGTAACGTTCGTCTAAGAAATATCAGACTCAGTGGTCCAAATCAGGGCAGGTACAAATCAACCAAGAGTTAATGATGTCACTGTACACAGTTCATCATTCGGGTACGACTCTCTGTTTCGTCTATTCTTATAGAGTAAACTGTAAATGTCTATTTTTTCCACGTCTTCATGTAAGTACCTTCTCAGTGTAGTTGTGTAAAAACGATTACTATAAGGACTTACTCGTCCGAGTATGGTCTGGAGGACTTTCGAGTAGAGACGGGGTGAGGGTTCGGGTCAAAATACATCCGTCCTACACTCGACCTCGGGTCCATTAGATGTAGTCCACGTCGAGTAGTTATAACCGTCTTAAATTTTATGTTGTCCTGGTGTCATAAGTCATCTTATATTAGTTGGTCCTCACTTAAAGAGTAACAACTTGGAGAAGGAGGGGAAAAGTTGGATCAATTCTAGTTCCGTCAGATCAACCTATGTCTTTGAGTGAACGAGAATAACAACTTCTTTATCTTCTTCATCCGTAAGATTCTTCAGTACGATCACACATAGATATGATGTATAACCCGGATCTCGACTTTTCATTTTTGAACCTATGTAAATATGTTAATTTCTCCAAACTCCTATGGTTTTTAGGACCTTTTGGAAGTGGAAATCCTACGAAATTTACATTGTACATTTTTATTTTATTAAATTGGTTATAGATAAAATAGTTGACTTGTACGTAACGTAATAATAATCTGTGTAAAAACTTAAGTATCAGCTACCTGTTAAATACCAGTTATACATCGAGAGATCAAGACTCGAATATTCGATTTAGTATTTAACACTTTTATAATGACTCATGAGAATTTGAGAGGAAAGGTAATATAAAATATCATTTTTATGTTCTATCTTTGAAAAACTTGACGACACAATAATATCAAAATAGTTGACAACATTCTCATCTGAGACTTTTAGAAACCATTGTACACGATTTAAAGTTCAGAGACTTTATTCAGTAGTGAAGTTAAATAGTTTGTAACAACCGAGTACATTGATCTTAATGTCATTGGAGATTCCTTAATACTTTTCATTAGTATAATACCTTTCTTAATAACATTCAAAGTTTCGGGTCTAAATTTAGGTTGAACTACGGTGTACATTTTAATCGGAAATCTAAAAACATCTTAAGGAGACCTGTTATCGGATACAGTATTTTAGTCTGTATTACTACTCATCTGTGAAAAATGAGACTTCTTCAGGTCCTTTGTTTTAAAGTGACGTGCTAATCCATATAGACAAAACATCTTAAATAGAAGAAGAATTCGTACTTTTTAATAGGGTATACACTATAATTTAATTTTTCTAATTATCGGACTACATGATACTTTTAGGATTATATTTCGAGTTTCTTTATTGTAAAAATAAAAAAAGGTTTGAAATTTACTAAGTTCATTTGTCGGAAATGAACAGGTTCGTACTATAGTTAATTGTTTCAGAATCATAATAATGGTATTTCTTAATTTTACGTATGAAATAAAAGAAAAAAAAAAAAAAACATAAATAGACAATTTTGTATATGAAATTTTAGGTCCAATATAACGCCGTACCAAGAAATCGTTTTCTGGATTTTAATATAATAAGGAATTAATGAGACCAGTGTCGTATAAGTTGCACAGATTTTACTATTGTGTGGTATATAGAAGGGATTTTGTTAATTATGTTTACAATTAAATCATGAAAAAAGTTTTAAAAAGGTGAAAAGACAAATAGGATTTTACTTTCTCCATAACTTCTTACAGAGGTACTATAGATTATTAAGTTATAAAATTTTGAACGTTTTGTACTTTATAAAGAAACTTTTCTGAAGTATTGTCTTTTATGTAACCCTCAGTCGACAATTCTACAAGGCTAACTAAATTTTTTAACAAAACAAAAAAAAAAACTCTTTTTAATAGTGTCTGTTTTATAACCTACTTTTGTGGGTGGTTGTGATGTGGTAACAGGAAACCATCCGGCCCGGAAAAAAAAAAAAAATTAAGATTACTCGTACCATACGGAATACATATTTGTGATCGGAGAGGATAAACTATACGTGTCTTTAAGTTAGTCTACAAATTAATGTAGAATTGTACTCAAGGTTTGTCGACCGATTAAGGGAACAAAGACTAATTTCTCTAATGTTTTTTATTTTGGAATGTACCGTAAATGTATGTTGAGATTTTAATTTGTAATAATTATTCAAAATCCGTAAGTTCTTTATTTTTCCGTAATAAAAATTCGTGACCTTGTTGCCAAAGACTTTTTTTTTACTATTGTAAAGTGGTTCACCGTCCCTTTCCCCTGTTTTAGCAAACCTTCAAATCGTCAAACTTTCCTCTCTAGGATATTTCGACAGTCTATCCTAAACAATTACGTCACATACCAGAATGATAGTGACTACACGGACCCAGTCCTTGTATGTAAATCCCAACGTCAACGGGTCGTCACTTACATAATCTTCGTACTTCCATTGACGGATTCAACTCGTGTCGATTGTGTTGAACTAAACCTAGTACGGAAAAACATCACGGTCAATCGTATACCCCGAAGGGTCCACCGTGTCGTCATTTATTAGGTAAACGGTTACGTTCTCTGTTTTCTCCGTTTGCGTTTAAACTAGAGACATAGCCCTTCTAGGGGACCTCCTCCTTCTCTTTTGGGTGAAGTCTTAAGAACGGACCTTTTAAGGTACGGGTTACCTCGGACAGTCCGACGTAAGGTACGTCAGTCTTTCTCAACCTGTACTGACTCCCTTTAATACTCCATAAAAATTGTAATAGTTTACTATATGATAAGAAAATTTTATAGGAACACTACGTAATAACTTCATATAGAAGTGACGGAAATTGTAGAAGTTTAATTCCCTTACACTTGGTCCGTGAGAACCAATAACACGATGAAGATCGAATACTTAACCTATTTAGACATAATTGAGAAGGTCTTTACTTTGACAACTCATAGGCTTCAGGACTTCCGATAGTTTGTGTCTACATTCTTACAATGTAATACATTACACACATTAGAGACTGAAAAAAAGTACAAAAACTATAATAAATACCTTGAATGAGGGAGTCTTTGTAAAGTATTTCGATGTCAAGTACCATGACTGTGGTCTGATTTATGTCTGTTTATCCTGAACCCTGTTTGATCAAATACTATAAGTCCATATAGACCTACGTAAACACATATATACATACACCTACATACGTACCCACACATAAACATAGTCATATATGTCTAGTATAGTTAAATCTTTCGAGAGACCCTATATATAGACTTTACACTTTTACACTTCTCGGAAATTCTTATTAGGACTAACTTTTTCTTGAGAGTGGATATGGTTATTCTATAAAACAACGTATATATATAAATATGTTTCGATAAAACTTTATAATGCATCGTCAAAATTTTCATATACCCACATATGTATAACTACCTGTCTAGAGGTCCTATATAATAATTGTCTTTTTAGTTCAGTATCTGGTTCCTGACTATCCATCATAAATTAGAGTTGAGTAATATTTTTTATATATGTATATATTATTTACATATGGATATATCTGTTTCTATTTTTTTATTTAGTGGGAGACAAAATCCGATAAATTCGACGATATTGTCTTATGGTATCTGTCCCACCGAATATTTGACCTTTAAATAAAGAGTGTTAAGACCTTGAACCAATCGTGTTCTAGTTCTAAGATCGACTAAACCACCGACCACTCTCGGGTGAAGGGTTAAACATCTGATAGTAGAAGAGAAAGACTATAAGACCCCGGAGAAAATATTCCCGAAATTAGGGTAAGTACCCCCCAAGATGGAGTAGTAGAGGATTTCCAGAGTATAGGATCGTGGTAGTGAAATCCCCTACTCCTAAATTGTATACTTGAAACAACAACCCCTCTCCTGTGTTTTTGAGTCACGTATCGTGGGTGTTTCACTACTTTCCTCACCATAACTCTCTCTCCTTTAGTTCTCGGTTCTTAAACGAATAGATCAGAGGACTGTAAGGGAGTATCTGTGTTTACTGACGTCGTCGAGACCCGTAGTACAGGAATAGACAGTTGTATGAACACTTGTTACTCTCCCCTATTTAGAGGATGTAGAAAAAATAATGTCTTTGTATATGTTATACTCACACATACACATATATATATACATATAAAGACTCTATGGAAGTCGTGTCAAAAGGATTTTAGGGTAACTAATATGGGTTAAGATACTGAAACAACGTTTTTCTCTGATCCTTCCGTTCATTGACCCTTAAAGTTAGAGGTAGTAGTACTCCTTCGAGACCGTTGTTCTTTTGTCACTTCTGATCAATAGTTTAACCGGTGGTCGTTACAACAGTATAAAGTAATGATAAAGTATGTGTAACTCTCCTTCTTATGGTCAAAGGAGAGAGAAGACACACTGGAGTCATCGAGTGTGACTTAAAACCACAGAATTTATTTTACAGATTTACGTGAAAGTCTCTTCCCCATTGACGTTAAATGACATTCTTTAGGTTGTGGTTTGAGATGTTATCTTAAAATTTAAAATAATCACTTAAAATTTAAAACGAAACATTTTTACACGGACTTAAAAAATTACCTAGGGATTTTACCTATCGTTAACCTAAGGGTGACGTAGGGAATCTCAAACCAATAACTTTCACCTATGAAGAGATTTATAAGACTTACCAATAAATTCTGAAGACCAATTTAGAAGTGATTTGAGGAATAAATTTTTTTTTTTTAAGACCTTTTATCACTACTTGGAGTACCTCATTCTCTAAACTCTCAGGATGTCACAGAAGATCCTCTCTGACATATTTTCTACTAAATGGAATTGTAAATTGATTCTTTTCATATTTGTTCGTTATGTTATCTAGAATTCTTGGTTTTCTGTTTACTTCGTCTCTTGGCTGATTTGGAACAGTCTCCATTTCGATATCAATTATCATACGTATGAGTCCCTCAGTTTACGTCTTAATCTTTCTTCGGGGACTAGTGCCCAGTTCCCCTCCAGTCCACTCACGGACGTCCTAGACTAAGTTTAAGAAGAACCTCTGTCCTTTAGATCTTCCGAATTTAAAATCTTATCGGGATTATTTAGACAGTTATCAACCTACTCGACAAACTACTCCCTTGTCGTCGGGGGTTCCGACTCCTGACTTATACTCACACAACATGTAAATTAAGAAACTCGGTGGGTTTTCTTTTCGTGACTATAAATTCCTTTCTAATTCTAAAGGATGGAATCTCTTTCGTGGTTCATTGTATGTAAGAAGGAAAAAAAAAGGTAAGAAGGAAAGAAATTTCGTCTCAATTTTATAAAAAGTCCGAGATAGATTCCTGTCTTACCTTGTTATATGAGTAATTCGGAATCGAATCGACTATAATCGTCTTCTTAACTCGTCAAAGATGATCTGAATACTTTGATTAATAGGTCCCTTTTTGATCCTTCCTGTAAGTCCTTGAATGACTCTGTTCGTCTGACGTGTCACGGTCGACACCTTCTATGATCTTAAGGAAATGCGAGATGTACTTTACTACTACACAATCAAAAGATAAGAACGACACTTTTTAATGGTTGGTGAATCACCGGAATTTGTTGTGTTCAAATGATTGAATACGAAGAAATTTAACTTTACGTTATACCGAAAAGAACCCGACTTGAGTCGAAATAGTCATCCTAACATAAGGAAAAACTTCCTAGTCGACAGTACGGAGAAGGTAAAAATCTCAGACGGTTTGGGTATAAAGTAGAAGTTTGAGTTGTTATCGAAAACTCAAAAATAGAGTAGTGATACTGTAAATGGAAGACGAAACGAGGTAGGGACCGCCACGTCTCCAATTTTCACAGACGGACGTTACGCCCTCTGGACCCAAGCTAGGGACCCAGCCCTTCTAGGGGACCTCTTTCTTTACCGTTGGGTGAGGTCATAAGAACGGACCTCTTAGGGTACCTACCTCCTCGAACCACCCGATATCAGGTGCCAAACGTTTCTCAACCTGTGTTGACTCGCTGAAGTGAGAGTGAAAGTGAAACGAGGTGTAAATTCCTAGGAACACTCATATGACCTAAATGGTCTATTGGTCTAATAGTCCATTGGATCCTACCAGAGGAACAAAATTCTAGTCGATCTATAGTTGGAATTAAGGAATACGATGATGGAATGAAGGGTAAAAGGTACATTATATCGTTAGTATCCAAAATCCTTAATCTCCCCTTTACAGAATTATGAAGAGTGCACCTTTTTGACGGTTTTACATTTGGAGATAAGGTGTAACTCTCTTCCGTTACCGTTGGATGAGGTCATGAGAACGGACCTCTTAGGGTCCCTATCCCCTCGGACCACCCGACGGTAGATACCCCAGTGTGTCGCAGTCTGTACTGACTTCGGTTGAATCGTCGTCGTCGTCGTCGTCGTAATGGACAACAAAACTTTGAACTTATCTTTTGACATGCATATTATTTCAGGATATGAATTTTATGTAAAGACATAAAGTTTTCTCGAATGTTTAACTAATTTTATATAATACTCCCGGTCTTCATTTCATGTAACAATAATAAATGACTTCCCGATAGTATAGATGTCTTAGTACAATTTATGAATTCCCCTAACTTCCTTCAAGTCTTAACTGGGTTATAAATAGGAATGCAAGATTGTCTGTATTTTCATACAAAGGTCAAAAGAGATCTGTACATTATGTTATCTTCTTAACAGTGAGAGTATTCATTTATACAAATGGTCATTATACTATAATAAAGTTTGTGACTAAATGATATTCTTTTTTTTTAAAATTCATTCTTTTAAATTTATTGAAATAGGATAGTGTAGTAGTACAACTTAATCTTTGATAACCTCTGCACTTTATTATTATCCTATTTACAAAATTTCGCTCACCCTTTTTTTAGGATGTATATTGTATTAATTACTAGTGTACGCACCGTATCTTTTACAAAGTTTATAAGTATTTCTAATTATTAGTACCAAGTCAACTCAAGTCAGTGAGTCAGCACAGACTGAGAAACGCTGGGGTACCTGACGTCGTGTGGTTCGAAGGGACAGGTAGAGGTCTCGAAGGAGTTTGAGTACAGGTAGCTCGGTCACTACGGTAGGTAATCAGAGTAGGAGACAGCAGGGAAAGAGGAGGACGGAAGTTAGAAGGGGTCTTAGTCCCAGAAAGATCACTCAGTAAAGAAGTGTAGACCACCGGTTTCATAACCTCAAAATCGAAGTCGTAGTCAGGAAAGTTACTTATAAGTCCTGGTTAACGGAAATCTTGACTGACCAAACTAGAGGAATGTCAGGTTTCCTGTTCTCAGAAGAGGTTGTGGTGTCAAGTTTTAGTATTTAATAAATCGTCAATCGAAAGAAATAGTAGGTTGAGGGTGTAGGTATGTACTGATGACCTTTTTGGTATCGAAACTGATCTACCTGGAAACAACCGTTTCATTATAGAGACGAAAAAATATACGACAGATTCAACCAGTATCGAAAAGAAGGTTCCTCGTTCGTAGAAAATTAAAGTACCGACGTCAATGATAGGTGTCTTTAAAACCTCGGCGGGTTTTCCTTCAGACAGTGACAAAGGTAACAAAGGGGTAGATAAACGGAACTTCACTACCCTGGTCTACGGTACAAGAAGTAAAAAACTTACAATTCAAAATTCGGTTGTGAAAGTGAGAGGTAAAAGGGAAAGTAGTTCTACGAGAAATCAAGAAGACACGAAAGACTGTATTCCCAATACAGTAGACGTATAGTCTCTAATAACTATAAAGAGGGTCTTTAGAACTAAGGTCGAACACGAAGTAGGTCGGATCGTAAAACGTACTCCATGAGACGTATATTCAATTCATTGGACCAATTGTTACATTTTGGAACTTCATCGGGAAAGGTTTAAATCTTGGTCCGACAACAAAGTACAGGCCAAGATTGACAACGGAGAACTGGACGGATGTCTAAAGAGTCCTCCGTCTATTCCACCAGACCATAAGGGTAGAGAACTTCTTGAAAGGTGTCAAACAAAACTAGGTATCAGTTATTTGGTCTTCATCTACAGAAAGACCTTGAGAGAACGTCAAAGATGCTAGGTTGCCTACAACTGTTAAAGTAGAGACCAAGGAGACGGAAAAGGTTTAGGTCGAACTTGTAGACATTCAAGTGTCAAGGGTATGACAACTTCAGACCGAACCTTTTAAAACTCGTGGTGAAACGATCGCACACTCTACTCACGTTAACACGTCATCAAACTCGTAAGAAACTGTAACGGAAAGAAACCCTAACCTTACCTTTGACTGGAAAAGGTCAGGACACCGGTGGCGAGACAAAAGGTTTAAACGACCGTATAACTCACGTCGTGAAAGTGTCGTAGTAGAAAATCTTAAACTCTATCGAGTTGACCTTAAAGTAGTGGAGGTGATCGAAATAATCATCATTACAAAGGATTCCGGGTGAACTGAAGTGTAAGGTCCTACAGATCGAGATCCACTCACTAGTGTGGTAGCACTAATAGACCCAGTACTTCTAGAAAAAAATATCAAGAAGACACATAAGAACGGTGGAGAAGAATTATAGAGGACGAAGACAATCCAGGTATACTAAAGACAGTAAATAAAAACGGGTAGAAGTGAACTTTTTAAGGGAACCACAGAGATTAAAAGAACTTCTCTAGTGATCAGAAACTGTAAGATAACAAAAAGAGATAAAGAAACGTAACTAGTGACTCTTTGCGAAAGAATAGAGAGGAACGAGAAGAAATCTTGAGAAGTAAGTTTACTCATGTAGAAAGGAAAAGAGGAAACGAAAATTGGAGAGAAGAAAAGAGTCGATAAACATTCTGGAAGACTTTGTTAGTAAAACGTAAAAACGGAAAGAAAAAGAACCCCTTCCAGAACTAGTGACGGAGAACATGTTACAGTGTCTGGAGGAAGACATCAAGAAGTCCGTGAGATAGATAGTTCAGATTAGGGAACTTAGATAAACAGTGAAGGTGACATATTAGTACTCCCTAATCTAATCCAGTATGGACTTACCAGATCACCAAAAGGAATGAAAGAAGTTAAATTCAGACTTAAAACTTTATCCTCAAGTACTAGACTCAGTATCAGTCGTGGAAAAAAGAAAAAAAACCGACTGAGATATCTCGAAGAGGTAGAAACCGATGTTTGTTATATTAGTTACACTATGACCATAACTGGTAGACCACTACAGATACACATCTGAGTAGAGAACACAACAACCTTCTCCCAGAAACGATACTGGTCACACAAGAGAACCGTTTTAAGACAATCGGATACGTGACGAAGTAAAACATGAGGTTCCGTTTTAAAAGGGTAATGAGGTCCACAGAAAACTGAAGGATGAAAACGTAAGGTCAGGGGATACTACTTTTCCTGTAAAAAACCAACAATCAAGTATTCCAGAACATCTATAATCAAGATCTTCCAGAACATTTATATCTTATTCCAGAAGAAGTGGTGGACTACGTTTCTTGACTGAGTAATCTTTTCTGGAATTACGACCCTTACTAACTCCCGTCCTCCTCTTCCCCTACTGTATCCTCCTCCTCTACCAACCTACCGTAGTCGTTGAGTTACCTGTACTCAAACTCGTTCGAGACCCTCAACCACTACCTGTCTCTACGGATTATACGAGTCAGGTACCCCAGCGTCTCAGCCTGTACTAACTCGTTGAATTGACTTGACTGACTTTGTATTAAGTGACGTTTAATACGTTTAATAAATGTATTAAGTTGCATTTAAACAATCAAGATCTTCCAGAATATTTATAAGTATTTATATTTATTAGTACCACTAGGGGTTTATAACTTTAAAGATCAGTTTTGTTAACATGAAATAAGGAAAGGGAAAGGAAAACACACGTAGGGAGGGAGTTTCCATGTCATGGGTGACGGATACGAGAAAGACACTGGGTCTGGATGGGTCCGTGGACCTTTATAAGAATGTTCTCCAGGGGAATATAAATTTCCTTCGATTAGTAAGAAGTTTTATGAACCTCGTATAAAAATTTTTGGGTTGGGTTAATTAAATTGATAACGTCTTATTACTACTGACTCATCTCTTCTGAGAACTCTCAGGTAACCCGACGTTCCTCTAGTTTGGTCAGTTATAATTCCCTTTAGTCAGGATTTATAAGTAACCTTCCTGCCTACGACTTCGACTTAGAGGTTATGAAACCGGCGGACTACGCTTCTTGACTGAGTAATCTTTTCTGGGACTGAGACCCTTTCTAAGTTCCGTCCTTCACTTCCCCTACTGTCTCCTACTCTACAAACCTACCGTAGTAGCTGAGTTACCTGTAATCAAACTCGTTCGAGGTCCACACCACTCCTGTCCCTTCGGACCACACGACGTCAGGTACCCCAGCGTTTCTCAGTCTGTGGTGATTCGTTGAATTGACTGACTTTGTATTAAGTTACATTTTAATAATTTATTTTGGTGTTTAGTATCTTAAATACTGTTGTATCCTATAACCACACTTTACCGAAGACTTCACTTCCTTTCGTAAAACTCAGCCGGCGCAAACTCTTGTTCAGGAAAAGACTTGACAAAGACTAAAAACGAAGGACAAAGAATAAAGAAGAAAGAGACTTGTATATCTGAGAAAATTTCAAGGTTCAAATAAACTGTCACACACATATACACGAATCAGAGAGTCAGTACAGGTCGAGAAACACTGGTGTACCTGACATTGAGTGGTCCGAGGAGACAGGTCCCCCTAGGAGATCCGTTTATATGACCTCACCCAACGGTAAAGGAGGATGTCGTCTAGGAGGGATGAGTCCCTGACTTAGATTCAGAGAACGTAGAGGACGTAACCGTCCGACTACGAAATGGTGGACACTTCGGTCAGTTTCTATTGTCTCTTCTTGTCTCTACACGTAAAATAAACTTATACAAACACGTTATATACTCTTTTATAGTCACCAAATTTATCTCATTCAGGGGATGTATACTTGAGAGTACTCAAACACACAGGTTAGTGAATCGAATCGAGTGTACAGACCACACGACCTCCTGAAGTTCACCAACACGAAAACACGTGAAATGACAAGTCATGAACGTCTCATATCATCATGTCATAGAAAGCGAATTCGGGTCCTACAGACCTTCGTTCACATTTTTTTCGTCACTCCATCGACTAGACCGACTTCTTGATTTCTCTAAGTATTGTGTCCTTTACCGTTCCCCTAAAAGAAATAAACTCCTCCGTGACAATCTAAACTCTGTGTTCTGGACTTGCATCTTACCATATACTTCAAAAGATGTCGGTAAGTCTTATGTTAGGTCACGATGGTACAGAAGATACGGTTCTTTTTTCTCGATAATGGGTCTGTAATGACCTAGTAAAACAGTTCTCTCATCTATCTTAACTTAGGTCGTTCCCAAGTCTTGGACACGGCAGACGTAGTCCACACTCACTTTGACGTTGTACGGAAGACTGAGGGTAACGACCACTAGGAAGTCGACATGGTAGAGGGTGTAGGACGCGAGTCATTGAGAAGAACGGACAAGTGAGTTACGATCGGAGTATACGGTTGATAACATGACATGATGACATGAAAGGTTCCCCGACATGACATTCTAATTTATACAAAAGGAGTAAAAACACAAACAAAAAATCCATAACAAACACACTTACCATAATATTTGGATAATGTCATGTCATGATATATCGACTAACACAATAAACCCATGGATTGGATTGAAACCACCTGAATACTCGTTTACCCTGAATACTTACACGAGAGTCTTACCTTGAGTAAGTATACTTTCCCTGAGTGAGATACATGACGGATTACCAAAAGAGAGAAATCGTCAAGATTTTAAACTCTTTAAGGTCTAACTTAAATTATTATAAGTGAGGACCGGATTAATGGTTTAAAATCTAAGTATAAAAATGAACAATTTATAAAGATGAATATACGGAAATAGTAAATTATTATTCAAGTGTAATATAGTAAGTTTGAGCGAAGGTCTCAGTTGGTTGATGGAATCGAGACCAGTCTGGAAGATAAATAAATGGTAGGTGGAACTGATTTTCAAGTCACGGTCACTTTGTAGAACCACAAAGCCCTGTTTAAAGTTTAGGAGAGAGATCGTGTGGTGGAAGAGTTCAAGATAGTCAAAAATAAGGGAGGGTAAGAGGACACAGTTAGACACATATGAAAAGACTATTATTAAGTCCAGAAAGGGACCGAAATCGAAAAAAAAAAAAAATTCGATTAAAATAAAATAACAAAAAATTCACTTATAATTAAAAAAAAAGAAAAAAAAAATTAAAAAAAAAAAAAATTTAAAATTTTAGAAATTAAGAATGTACGCAAGGGTTTGTACTTGGGGGGAGGGTGGAGGGAGGGGTGTTGTAGAGAGACCCAGTAGGGGTACGTGGTCGGGGTTCGTTCGACGTGGGATGCAGTCTGTACCTGACCGCTAAGTTAAGAATGTACTGTCATATGTACAATCTTAAGGGTAAGANTGACGGATTACCAAAAGAGAGAAATCGTCAAGATTTCAAACTCTTTAAGGTCTAACTTAAATTATTATAAGTGAGGACCGGATTAATGGTTTAAAATCTAAGTATAAAAATGAATAATTTATAAAGATGAATATACGGAATAGTAAATTATTATTCAAGTATAATATAGTAAGTTTGAGTGAAGGTCTCAGTTGGTTGATGGAAGCGAGACCAGTCTGGAAGATAAACGTATGATAGGTGGAACTGATTTTCAAGTCACGGTCACTTTGTAGAACCACAAAGCCCTGTATAAAGTTTAGGAGAGAGGTCGTATGGTGGAAGAGTTCAAGATAGTCAAAAACAAGGGAGGGTAAGAGGACACAGTTAGACACATATGAAAAGACTATTATTAAGTCCAGAAAGGGACCGCAATCGAAAATTAAATATGAAAGTTTGAGTATCGTACCAATTACAAGGAACGAACTTCAAACTAAAAGGATCTAGTTATACAGTAAAATAAAACAAACAAACAAAAAAATTAACTTCCTATTAACGAAAAGTTTTAAAACACCAAAAGACAGTATATCGTTCTTTTTCGTCGGTATCCCTTGTGGGTACAAGGGAGGAAGGACGTGGAGGGAGGGTAAAGGGACGGGTAGGGTGGGATGTCGGACAGTGTCTCGGGGACAAACTAAAGGGACTCAGTGTGTCGTTTAATGGTAACCGATAGACAAAATGTACACCATAACATTTAAAGCCAAAATGAGATAGGTATGTAGAGAGGAAGAGGGAGGAGCGGAGGGGAGTACAGGTATCCACACAAGAGATATAGATATTTTTACCGTATATACAGTTATACGGTAAAATTCCGTATATGGTACAAATTATATTGTACAAATGTATAACTTACGACGACGACGACGACGACGATTCAGTGAAGTCAGTACAGGTTGAGACACTCTGGGGTATCTGCCGTCGAATGGTCCGAGGGGACAGGGACCCTAAGAGGTCCATTCTTGTGACCTCACCCAACGGTAAAGGAAGAGGTTACGTACTTTCACTTTTCACTTTCACTTCAGCGGGTCAACACAGACTGAGAATCGCTGGGGTACCTGACGTCGAATGGTCCGATGAGGTAGGTACCCTAAAAGGTCCGTTTTCATGACCTCACCCCACGGTAACGGAAGAGGCAATGTATAACTTATTTCCTCGTAGTTTAAGACGGTCATATAACTTTGTCTGCGACCCTGATATTGAAGGACATTTTTCGTTTTATCTCCAGTTCTTAGTTAAACATATAAAGAGTCTCAAAGGTTATAACAGTTATAACATGGTATTATAAGTGTAACACATATATGTATATTTATGATTCTGTTTATTTTACAGTGGTATAAAGTTAAACTTACAATGTTAAAATACAATTCGTAATGTATCTATTATAAAGTAACGATCTATTATAAAGTAACTAAAGTAAGTCATATAAATAACTCGTAGATAGTCTTGATGATTACCAAGGACAAGAACTCTTCAAATCCTGAATTCCCTTTTAATTAGTCACTTTTCACAATCAGCGAGTCAACACAGGTTGAGAAATGTTGGGGTACCTGAATCGGGTGGTCCAAGGAGACAGGTACCTTAAGGAGCCCGTTCTTATGATCTCACCCAACGGTCAAGGAAGAGGTCCCCTGGATGGGTTGGGTTCCTAGTTTGGACCCAGAGGACGTAACGTCTGCCTAAGAAAATGAGAGACTCGGTGGTCCCTTCGGGGTTTAATTAGTCATCTAGTATGTTTAACTACAGTAGACCTCCATACTATTTATTATACTTCTGATCGAATCAGGTAAGTCGGACAAAACTTTGTTTTTAAAGTATCAGATTCATCGAACCTATAGTCTGTTTAGAAAGAGTACCAAGATTTTCGATTCTTCAGGATCTATTCGACGGTCGTATAAACCAAAGACTACTCTCGGGTGAAGGAACAAGTATCTATCGGTAGAAGAATAAAGAATGAATGAAAGGTTTAGGAGTGTACACCTTTCTCGATTTAACGAGAGTTCCCAGAGAAAATATTCCTTAAATTAGGGGAAGTACTCAGAGGTGGAAATACTGGACTAGTTGGAGAGTTCTTGGAATAGAGGATTATGGTAGTACAATGTCGAGTTAGAGTTGTATTCTGAAAACCTCCCTATGTTTCTAAACTATATGACGTCTCGTACAGACAACTTTACGTTCACCTTTTGTTTTCAGTGGTCGTCTCTACTTCTCCAGTTCCTTTTCAAAGGATCTCTTTAATTAAGACTAGACTCTTAATTTTATTATTTACAGACCCAGTGAGGAGTCCCTTCTCAAAACTCCATTTTCTTCGTTGTGTCTTGTAAATCGTTCTCTTTCTCACTTCGTAAATTCTTTTACTTTCAACTAATCATGTCGACTCGTCTTATTTCCTTCCCGGTACAGGACGTTTTACTCCGATCTCTCATTAACTCCTGTACAGTACGTTCCAGACCATTTAATACATCTCCTGAAGATAGTAATAATATTCCTTTTACTTGTAGGCACCTTTTTCGACACAAACACACGAACATCCCACAGTCAGACGTATCAATTTGTAAACGTTAAGTTTTTGGAGTAAGAGTGACTCCGAGTCTGTAATTTCTTAGACGGGTGTTACTCCCTCTGGGTCCAAGGTAGGGACTCACCCCTTCTAGGGGACCTCTTCCCTTACCGTGACTAAGGTCATAAGCACCCCGAAGGGACCACCGAGTGTGTACCTGCTTCCTTACCAATGGGTGAGGTCATAAGAACGGACCTCTTAAGGTACCTGTCTCCTAGGACCACTCGATATCAGATTCTCCAACGTTTCTCAACCTGTACTGACTCGTTGATTGTGTGAAGTGACGAGTTCTGCCCTGATCTCCCCTCCGGTTCAGTAGATTCTTTGATGATATTGGTACTGGGTCAAAACTGGTCTCAACAACACCCTCCCAAATGATTCTCACCTATCCAAACTTTACTCAAATCCCCTATTTTAACTGGTTTTAACCAATATCAACCTATACCCACACTATTTCCTCCTTTACAATCCTACTGAATTTTGTAAGACGCACACAATACCTATCTACCACTACGGTAAGAAAGTTACATACAAAACTAGAATTCAAACCAAAACCCATAATAACTCAGATCTTACAGTTTAGGGTAATCGTTACGGTTTGTCTATGTACCCTTTATATTGAGAAAACCTAAGTCTCCTCTCTATAAACCACTACTATAAATAAACTCCCTACAACAAACATCCATGTTAGAGTACGGTTTGGATAACAACATAGTCCTGGACCTTCTCTCATATTTTATTCCTGTTTTTATGTCACGACACTCACGAAACCGTCGTCATTTTACGTTATAATTTTATCAATATATAATATTTTTCACACTTTAATACTTAGTTTTCATAGTAATAAATATATCGTTAAAATAGTACACAATAAAACATGATAATATAATTTCGTTTCATATTACACTTATAAAATGTGAATTTACTTGTTTTCAGAGAGACCAATGTAACCATTCCTTCCCACTTAAGAGGTTCATAGGTGGGGTACAAGAGTTTATAAATCAAATTTTACTTTTANACACTCACGAAACCGTCATCATTTTACGTTATAATTTTATCAATATATAATGTTTTTCACACTTTAATACTTAGTTTTCATAGTAATAAAAATATCGTTAAAATAGTACACAATAAAACATGATAATATAATTTCGTTTCATATTACACTTATAAAATGTGAATTTACTTGGTTTCAGAGAGACCAATGTAACCATTCCTTCCCACTTAAGAGGTTCATAGGTGGGGTACAAGAGTTTATAAATAAAATTTTACTTTTATTAACGTAAAAGAGATATTTACATTTGTCCATATAGTATTTAAATAAATAATTTTCAATAATAACCTTCTAAAATTATTATTGGATAATATAACGTTAGTTATTATGTACAAATGATGAGACTAAACTAAAATACCTTTAAAACCACTAACAAATAATCGACTAAACCTTAATTACGGGACGACGACGACATTACGGGTTAAAGGGAATTTAGGATGAGTTTGAAACTTAAGAAAGAAAAATTATTATAGAGATTATTCCTCTCTGGAAAGAGTTTTATAAAAATCCATTCTGTAATAACTTTAGTTTTTTAGATAACGACACAAACTGTATTTATCTCTGGTGTCTTAAAAATTGTCATCTAATTTAATACGTTCCGTGACAGACTTTTGGTTGTTTTCCATAATACTTTACTATAATGACTATAACTCAATTTTATACAAAACTTCTTTATTAAAATACGTAAATTAATACGTATTACCTCCATAATACACAGATTCTATATATTACATATTTCTTCCTAATAGTATTTAACAAAAAATTTATCCTATAAGATCTTTCTATCAACAAAGAAGAAATACTATAGTTCTATAAAGAGGGGTAAAGATAACAACCACGTAAGTTGACATAGTGACTGTTATAAGGGTTTTCCGTAACTTAAGATAGTCCTTTTCACACTCCGAAAAAAGAAAATTGATTAAAAATTTAATGTATCAATGTTTACTCGTAGTAAAATTCGGAACAGCAAACCAAATCCTCGTCCCTGGAACAAATAAAGTTGTCTACTATTGACAACGTTACTAAGTTTATGATATACCTCTATCATTTATGATTAGAAACCCTGAGTTTAAAGATGATTTTTGTACTTTCTAAGAGTCACGACTCTGACTTCCTAAATCGACGAAACAACATTATTGGTTTGGTAAAGTTATCAACTTACACGTTATAAAACTATTTTAGTGTGGATAAATATATACGTATAAATAAAACGATAGTTAGACTCCATAAGGTTTATCACTTTTTACATCTGTTTCGTTTACGGTATCACAAAATATAACGGTCTTTGTACCTAATTATGGAAAGTAGACTTAAATAAATTAGGTTTTGAGTACCGTTACAATCCTTTTGATTTCAGACATACGACGACGACGACGACAATTCAGACAAGTCAGTACAGGTTGAGTCACGCTGGGGTATCTGCCGTCGGGTGGTCCTACGGGGAGGGACCCTAAGAGGTCCGTTCTTATGACCTCACCCAACGGTAAAGGAAAAGGTTGCGTAATTACGTACGATTCAGTGAAGTCAACACAGGCTGAGATGCGCTGGGATACCTGTCGTCGGGTGGTCCGAGGAGACAGGTGTCCTAAGAGATCCGTTCTTATGACCTCACCCAACGTTAAAGGAAGAGGTTTCAGACATATTCTTGACCCTTTTGTGAAAGACATTTCACTTAGTTACTTTCGTTCGTTTCGTTTTTCATTCCTTTTTGTCTATATTCCAGTTACTCTAGAGATTTACACTAGGTTTTCCTGACATCAAAACGTATTAATTAAACAACCCTAAGTAAACGAAATTATGTTTAATATTCTTACAAAAATACACGTAAAATACTTGAATGATATTCTATATTTATTAACCTGTATATAAATATATGACACTAGTTTTATAAGAACAGTAGATCAGAAGGTGTTAGTAGTTGGTTTTGGGACTCTTTACTTTAGACTTGGAAACATGAGTCTTTTAATAAGAATATAAAACCTGTCATGTCATAGAAAAATCAAACTAACAACTCTCAGTCAAGAGTGTACATGAAATAAAAGAGTGGTACACATCGTCTCTGGACAATAAATTGAGCGTGTACTCACACTTATAGACGGGGTGGAAGATCAGGTAGTGACAGGAAGTTGACTTACCTATCGGTTTCGTATTCACGGGTTCGAGTCACAAATTCAGTACTCTCTAACTCTTATTGGAACCTTTCAATTTAAATTCCACGAGAGGAAACGTGTTTTTACAGAAAGAAGTTTCATGTACTTCATTGTATATTGGTATAAAAGAATTAATAAAATGTTCGGACACCGTAGAGACTTAGTCTTTTTGAAACTACAAACACTCCCTGAAGTGAAGTGAGGAGTAAGAGGGAAAGTAATTTTTTTTTTTTTTTTTTAAGATCCCTGTCTCTTCTTCAACCTAAAATTAAAGGTAAGGAATGTGCTATGAAAAGAAAGAAGAACTGAGGTCGATCCTCACCTATTCATATGAGAAAAAACAGATGAAATTTTTTTTAAACGTCTTTTTCTCTCAACACTTAGTTCAAAATAAACCCCGTTTTATTTCTGATAACGGATCCTCTGTGGTAGAGTCTATAGAGATGATGAGATTTCTCAGTCCCCCTTACCAGTCATATATACATTAAAACAACTGCTCCCTCACGTACGTTAGTTCGTGTATAAAACTCGTCTTCCAAAGAGGATCAGAGCAGTGGTACTTCATAAAATCACGAAAAGATCTAACTCCTTCATATTCTTAACCCGAGGATTTTAGTCGAAGACTGTAGATTGAGAGACTTCTGGACAGGACGGTCAACATTATTGGAGGAGGAGGGGGTCGTGTCTCACGGAGTAAAGACGAGAGACGAAACTTGAGGAAAGTTCCCCACAACTTTTAGTCGTCGACGTCGTCATGTACTAAATAAGAAACACCTCCATCTACCGTTCACGGTTAAACATCAACTGTAAAAAATTAATTCATCTAATAAGACCTCATAAAAAAGGTCCGAATAACGGATTAGTCGATTCCTTCTACTATTCATTTACATTGGTAAAGAGAGTAGTTTTTAGTTTCTATTAAAAGTTCCGATAGAAAATAACTCTCAAATTCATCGGTGAGAGAGCATCAGATGTTACTATTCAAAGTATCCAGCTAAAACCAGTGTCTTTAAATGTCGTTTGTGTTAACTTTCCCTCTTTAGTTTATTGTATTTGGATGAATATGTACTGAACTCAAGGGACAAAATAAGAAAACAAACAAAACGAGACAAAAGAAAACCGTACCCTGTCCTATAAACCCATCTTTAATGATTTAGGTAGATATTGTCTCAATATAATTTATATAATTATCATTTGGACCCGAACGAAGGACCGAGCCTACCATTTCTTCGACGGATGTTACACCCTCTTGACCCAAGATAGGGACCGAGTCCTTCTAGGGGACCTATTCCCTTACCGATGGGTGACGTCATAAGAACGGATCTCTTAGGGTTTCTGTCCCCTCGGACCGTCCGATGTCAGGTACCCCAGTTTTTCTCAGTCTGTACTGAATCTCTGATTGTGAAAGTGAAACCCCGAAGGGAGTATCGAGTCAACTATTTCTTAGTAAGACGTTACGGTCTCTGGAGTTAAGTCAAGGACCCAGTCCTTCTAAGGGACCTCTTCCCTATCCGATGGGTGAAGTCATAAGACCCTAAAGGGAACACAGAGTCCATCGTTTCTTAGACGGACGTTACACCCTAAGGACCCAAACTAGGGACCCAACCTTTCTAGGGTACCTCTTTCCTTGACAGATGGGTGAGGCCATAAGACCGGACCTCTTAAGTTACCTGACATATCAGGTACCCCAGTGTTTCTTAACCTGTACTGACTCGTTGACAGTGAGAGAGACCGGATTAAAGCTCCTAGTCCCTTATCTATAAAGGTCCTATGTCGTTTCAGTTCTGAGGAAAGAGGACATTGATGACGTAAAACAATATTATAGAGATTTGATCTTGTATGGTGTCGGAATATAAGTTCTTTAAGGTACTTTTAACTATAATAGTAATTTAACCGTATTTATAGTAAGGTCTCCGAGATAGTCGGTAAATACCTTTCCGATCTAAATTTTGTCTTCTTTACTGAATTAGAACGTACATTCGTATAATCAGTAGACTCATATTTCCCTGTAAATCGACAAAGTATGTCGAACATTCATGAAATAATTTTACACATTTAGGTTAATGAAAAGAAAAACTTCGGAAGTCAAACTTCCAACCCATTATAAAGATTTTCACAATGATAAGGAAAACGACTCTAATCAACAGGTTTTCCTGGAAGTATTAGAGTTTCTTTGACATTAAGAGAGAAAAACAGTAACTTTATTAACGACAGAGGAACTTTACATCTACTTAAATTACGTATTCTTACCCTCTTAAAAGACACATCTCTGTATAATTTCAACATAAAAATCTAGAATAACAAAATGTTTATCACAATTAGTATTCTATAAGCCTCCTTAAACTAAATATTCTTTTCAATGGTTTGATCGGTGACTTAATAAAACATAGTAACATCATCGTTTAGACTTAGTTTAATATTAACTATACTAAATGTCTTGAAATTTGTTTTATAGCGAATTTTTTTAAGTGTTGGATCTTCAACTGTTAATACAAAATTACCCACCCTTAGACCTCTTAAAGTTCGGACCCTCCGTCGGCGTAGAGTTCATTAGGACTCTTTTGACGCAGTTCCTCTGTCCACCCCCCTACCCATCCTCGGTCCCATGTGTCTTCAAAACGTTGTGTCCCGTCCATCGTACTCGTAGTCTAATAATAATTAATTCTTTTAGTCTATTGGATTCAATTCCCTAAATCGTGAAAAGTACGTACCTTATAAGTTCAGATACCAAGTAACTTTAGTAGGGAAACCATACATGAAGTCGATAGACCTGGACATAGGACGCAAAAGTATAGGACTCGAGGATCCCCGAGTGACTTCCCTCACCGACAACACATTCCCGACGATCTGCCGTCCATAAGAAGAGGAAGGACTCAAGGAAGTCCCGAGTGGTCGAGTATTCCCAATCCCCCGTCCCACCCTTAGAGACTTCTGATACTGTAAGAACAAATGACTATACCGTCCCTTATAAGGTAAAGAGTTTTAATAAGAAAATTAATAACCATTTCTAAAGATTTTAAGAAACTTTCAATTTTTTTTTTTTCTAGTTCACAACTGTACTTATAACTCGATATCTGGAGTCGAATAGAGACACCCTTTTTTACACGAAGAACAATTTACCTAAATAAACTCATTTTAATTTATTTAGTTATAGATAAGTTAAACCAAATCGTTATACAAGGTTCCTTCGATATTTTGACTAAGGAAGTTTATTAATTGGAATCCAAATTACATTCAGTACGTACCTTTGGAGCTACCTAAGTCTTCCTTTAACTAAGGTTATGTATCTTTCTTACTTTCACTTTTACTTCAGTGAGTCAGCACAGACTGAGAAACGGTGGGGTACCTGACATCGGATGATCCGAGGAGGCAGGTACCCTAAAAGGTCCGTTCTCATAATCTCACCCAACGGTAAAGGAAGAGGTCCCCTAGAAAAAGGGTCCCTACCTTGGACCCAGAGGGTGTAACATCCGTCTACGAAAATGACAGACTCGGTGGTTCCTTCGGGTATCTTTCTTACTATTTTGGGTTAAGTATAAAGATGACGATGACGACGACGATTCACCGAAGTCAGCACAGGCTGAGACATGCTGGGGTATCTATCGTCGGGTAATCCGAGGGGGTAGGACCCTAAGAGGTCCGTTCTTGTGACCTTACCCAACGGTAAAGGGAGAGGTTACGTACTTTCACTTTTCACTTTCACTTCAACGAGTCATCACGGCTTGAGAATCACTGGGGTACCTGACGTCGGATGGTCCGAGGAGGGGGTACCCTAGAAGGTCCGTTCTCATGACCTCACCCCACGGTAACGGAAGAGACTATAAATGTGATCCATTTGAAAAATAGTATAAATCTGTTGTACGACAATCTGACGTTGTACCCCTGTTTTAGACATTACTACCAAGTGTGTAAAAATTGTTGCCCTAAATAAAAATAGAAGAATTTTAAAATGGAATGGAGAAATCTTAGTATTAACGTTGACTTAACTCGGATAAAATATTTAATTTCGGGAATTTTCATCTTTTAGATGGATCAGATGATCTAGTCACTTATCAATCTTTCTTTGTCAAATATTAAGTATATTAAGAATACTCAATATTTTCTAAAACGTCATAACCGAAATTTAGTGTTTGAGGACCTATGTTTTACACACAAGTAAACAACAATTTACGTTCATTCGGTATTAGAGACTTGAAAACAAAGACTTATCTTGACGACTTTAGTTTACTGTATGTATAAGATCATTGTCTCTCGAACACTATAAACAATAGTGTAAATTTTTATAGACGATGGACCATTCGTGACACGATAATTGAAATAAGTGAAAAAGAACGTGAATTGTTAGGAGATATGTTCCGTAACGTCTTCCTTTACCGTTGGGTGAGGTCATAAGAACGGACCTCTTAGGGTCCCTGTCTCCTCGGACCACCCGACGACAGATACCCCAGCGTGTCTCAACCTGTGTTGACTTCGCTGAATCGTCATCGTCGTCGTATGTTCCGTCCACAATGACATGGGTCAAGTACTGTACGTACATACACACGTACGATTCGGAGTCAATGGTGTATATTTCACTTCCAAAGAGTCAGTACAGGCTGAGAAACACTGAGGTACCTGATATGTCAGGAACCTTAAGAGGTCCGGTCTTATGACCTCACCCATCGGAAAGGGAAAGAGGTCCCCTAGAAGGACTGGGTCCTTAGTTTGGTCCCAGAGGATGTGACGTTCGCCTAAGAAATGGTTGAGTTGATACTCCCTTCGATGGTGTATATCCGTGAACGGTTTACCAGTGTTTTGATCACGTCTCGGTCGAAAAATTGGGTACATATCGAAAAGACAAAAAATAACAGGTTCTCGTATCTTTCAACATTTTCTATAAGAGAAAAAAAGTCAAGAAAAACGTTATACACATACAATTAAAATTCGTAAAGAACTAAAAACTTTAAATTTATTTGTTATGTTAAATCGAAGATCACCACCGAAGAAAACAACGTCCCGTGTCCTAGGTCAGCGTACGCGAAGTCATCACCGTCGTCCGCCCAAGTCATCAACGACGAACACCCGTCCGGGATCTCGCACGTCCGAAATGATCAACAGCACACGTCTGAGTGATCAACACCACGCGTCTCAGTGATTAACATGACGTGCCTGAGTGATCGATATCACACGCCCGAGTGATCTACACCAAGTGGACGAGATCTCCTTGTTTCCTCCTCGTCTGCAAGTTCTTCAGACTCAGAACGGGTTCTGTCACCACACTTTCGAAAGTCAGACAAGTCAATTTATATCTCTGACTAACGGATTCTTGTTGTCCATTAGTCCCCAGAACCTACGGTAAGCTTAAAACCTAAAAGAAGGCCGTTAGGTTAATGGTTGTTTAGTAATTTTATGTCTTTAGTCGTAAACAATATGGTTTTGCTAATAAGTTAATACTAAAGATGTCTCATTGTCACAAAGTCTACGTGACTTTATACGATCGACCACTGTAGAATAAACAATGGAAGTATGTAAACCGATATAACCTCCAATAGGATTTAATATCATAGAAAATTATAAAATCGTACTCACACAATAACGGAAACCTACTCAAAGCTTTCCATTCACACACAAAACACAAAAGTGTTCTCTCCATTGGAGGAACGAGATGACCGTGTCTACAAGTTCTGTAGAAAGTCACCGGGGAGGGGTCCCCGTCTGACACCTCTCTTGTTCAGGGACCCAAGTGTCACGTCCTCCGGTTCATACCAGTACCACAAATTTTTTTTTTTTTTTTCTTTCCTTCTTTTTATACGATTCCCTTTCACAAATGAACTTTGGTTGAGTTTACAAATATGATCTTTGGTTGAAATTTTATGGAAAACTTACTCCAAACGGAACTCCTGTACTTTCTCATAAGTCAACAAAATTCAACAAAGTCTTTGACAATGAATATATCCATGAATGGAATGTGTACACAGGTCCAGTTTCTTCCGTACGGCATGTAAATAAAGTCGTAAAAAGTAGACTTAAAACATTTTGATCCGCAGACTTCAGTGACTCTTTAAACTTTTTCCGCGTACTTCGTGGATCGAATAAGACGGTGGAACACCTATTTTATCATTTGAGAAAGGTGGTTGTTAAAGGTTTATTTTCATAAAAAAATGGAATCCTTTAAAGGTCATAAAGTATTTATCCTTAGTGATTCTTGTGACAAAAATTTGTATACGAAAAACTATTATACATCTATAAATTCCATTATATCACGAAAGAAACCCCGAAGGAACCCCCGAGTCTACCACTCTTTAGACGGACGTAACACCCTCTGAGTCCAAACTAGGGACCCAGTTCTTCTAGGGGACCTTTCTTTTACCGATGGGTGAGGTCATAAGAACGGACCTCTTAAGGTACCTGTCTCTCGAACCGCCCGCTGTCAGGTACTCCAACGTCTCAGGATATGCTGACTCGCTGATTGTGTGGTGCATTTCTTTCCTGTCGTTTAAATTAACATTCAAGGACCCTATGTAAATTCCTATCTTTCGATTACATTAATTTACGACGTTAATCATTTACTCGTTAACTTCCCTCCACTACGAAAGGGTTCTGGTGGTAGACAAATCCGAACGATAAAGTTACGACAGTTTTTTTACTATGTCACCGTAGTTCTAGTTTCGAATCAAGTAAGTCTCTGTTTCCGATTACAGATCTCTTATAGACTCTATGTGCACGAGAGAAATTGTGGTACTTAACATCGGATCTCTTAAAGTAAATTGATAAACAGAACAGAAAGTGGGTGTATAAAAACGGGATATAGGTGTATTCTTGTTTTCTACACTAAAATTGGAAGAGTGAGTTATCATAAAAAACAGGGTTTTGCCATGAACAAAAATTCACCGAGACCTAACGAAAACTCAAATACGAAATTTTAATAAAGTCTCGATCCTTTGTAATTAAAGTAATCTTATTTTAAAATTGTTATTTTTATATAATTGAAGATTAAGTAACCGACCGATTAACTAGAAGAGAGTGTCCGAGGATAGAGATGAGATGAGGTATAGGTGGATATATGAGAGGTCCATTAATTAGAGAAGATAAAACTTAAAGATTAACAAATTTTTTCATCGGATCTGACTCTTCTAAAACCCCCAAAAATTAGAATTAAGAAGTTAGAGAAGATCTCATTTACTAAGAAAAGGGAGTAAACCCCTATATGAACTTATTTATAATAACAAAGTGTATAATTTGTGAACTTTAGTAACTTGGTTGTTTGGACCTATGAACTATCGGAGGACAGGAGAGATGAGGATATTTCTGGAACTAGGGGTCCCGTAGACTGAGTTGATGACCCCGATCTCTTTGATACAAAAGACAAACAAACGAACAAATTGGTGACAACTAGAAAACTCTTCAAGTCAAGTCAAGTCAGTTAGTCAGTACAGGTTGAGAAACGCTGGGGTACTTAGCGTCGTGCGGTCCGGAGGGACAGGTAGTGGTTGATGGCCTCAAATGTGTTTAAGTACAGGTAGCTCAGTCACTACGGTAGATCGGTAGAGTAGGAGACAGCAGGGGAAGAGGAGGACGGGGGTTAGGGAGGGTCGTAGTCCCAGAAAAGGTTACTCAGTCGAGAAGTGTACTCCACCGGTTTCATGACCTCAAAGTTAAAATCGTAGTCAGGAAGGTTACTTGTGGGTCCTGACTAGAGGAAATCCTACCTGACCAACCTAGAGGAACGTCAGGTTCCCTGAGAGTTCTCAGAAGAAGTTGTGGTGTCAAGTTTTCGTAGCTAAGAAGTCACGAGTGGAAAGAAGTGTCAGGTTGAGAGTGTAGGTATGCACTGATGACCTTTTTGGTATCGGAACTGACCTACCTGGAATCAGTCGTTTCATTACGGAGACGAAAACTTATACGATAGATCCAACCAGTATTGAAAAGAAGGTTCCCCATTCGCAGAAAATTAAAGTACCGACGTCTGTGGTAGACGTCACTAAAACCTCGGGGGTTGTTTATTTCGGACTGTGACAAAGGTGACAAAGGGGTACATAAAGGGTACTTCACAACCCTGACCTACGGTACTAGAAGCAAAAGACTTACAACTCGAAATTCGGTTGAAAAAGTGAGAGGAGAAAGTGAAAGTAGTTCTCCGAAAAATCGAGGAGAAGTGAAAGACGGTATTCCCATCACACTAGACGTATAGACTCCAATGACTATAAAGAGGACCGTTAGAACTAAGGTCGAACACGAAGGAGGTCGGGTCGTAAAGAGTACTACACGAGACGTATCTTCAATTTATTCGTCTGACTGTTATATGTCGGAACTACATGAGGAAAAGGATAAACCTTGGTCAGACAACAAGATACAGGTCAAGATTGAGAACGTAGGACTAGACGCATATCCAAAGAGTTCTCCGTCCAGTCCACCAGACCATACGGGTAGAGAGTCTTAAAAGGTGTCAAATAACACTAGGTGTGTTAGTTTCCGAAACAGTAACAGTTATTTCGTCTTTATCTACAAAAAGACCTTGAGAGAACGAAAGAGGTACGAGATCGCCAACAACCGTTAAACTAGAGACCAAGGAGACGGAAAAGATTTAGGTCGAACTTGTAGTCCTTCAAGTACCAAGTGCATAACGACTTCGGACCGAACCTCTTAAAACCCGTAATAAAATTATCGTACACTCTACTCTCGTTAACACACCATCAAACTCGTAAGAAACCGTAACGCAATGAAACCCTAACCTTACTTTTGACTGGAAAAGGTCAGGACACCGGCGACGACTCAAAAGGTTTACACGACCGTATAACTCACGTCGTGAAAGTGTAGTAGTAGAAAGTCCTAAACTTTATCGAGTTGACCTTAAGGTAGTGGAGGTGATGAAACAAACATCACTATGAAAGATTCCGGGTGAACTGAAGTGTAAAGTCTTACAGACCGAGATCCACTCACTCACGTGGTAGCACTAATAGAACCAGCACTTCTAAAAAAATCATGTCAAGACACGTAAGAACGGTGGAGAAGAATTATAGAAGACGAAGAAAGTCCATGTATGACAAAAACAGGAAATAGCTCGGGTAGTAATACTTTACAAGGGAACCATAGAAATTAAAAGAACTTCTCTAGTGATCAGAAAGGGTAAGACAATAAAAGGAGATAAAAAAACGTAACTAGCGACTCCTTCCGAAAGAATAGAGAGGAACGATAAGAAACCTTGAAATGTAAGTCTACGAATATAGAAAGGAAAAGAGGAAACACAAAACGAAGGAAGAAAAGTGTCGATAAACATTCCGGAGGGGTCTGTCGGCAAAACGGAAAAACGTAAAGAAAAGGTACCCCTACCAGAACTAAGGACAGAGGACATGTCACAGTACTTGGAGGGAGGTATCAAGTAGTCCGTGGGATAGATAGTCTAGATCCGGGAATTTACATAAAGAGTGAAGGTGACATATTTGTATTCCCTAAACTAAATCCAGTATGGACTTACCAAATCGCCAAAAGGGATGAAAGAAGTTAAAGTCAGACGTAAACCGTTATTCCTCAAGTACTAGACTCGGTGTCAGTCCAGGACCAGAACAAAAATGACTGACATATCTCGAAGAGGTAGAAACCAACGTTTCTTGTATCAGTTATACTAAAGTCACAACTGGTAGACTACTACAGGTACACATCTCAGAAGAGAACACAACAACCTTCTGCCACAAACGATACTGGTCACGTAAAAGAACCGTTTTGAGATAATCGGAAACGGGACGAAGTAATACACAAGGTTCCAGTTTAAACGGACAATGAGGTCCACAAAGAACCGAAGGATGAAAACGTAAGGTCAGGGGATCTTACTTTTCTTGTAGAAAAAACCCACAATCAAGAGTTTCCAGAACATTCAGAAGTATCTTGGTAAGTTGAAGTCGAAGAAGTCACAATGACCAAACCCGTATCCGAACCTTATGACACTATAACTTACCAAACGGAACCTTTGCTTGTCTCTAGTAAGACAGTAAAAACTCTGACGTAGGTTCATGACGTAAAACCTGAGAAAACAACTGGTACTACCGATGAGGTAAAGAAGAGTACCTAAGGACGGACGTCATCATCTATATTACCAGTAGACTCAATTTAAGTGGGTAAGGTTAGGTAAAATCAAGCGACTAAGGATCTTATAACTGTAAGTGAGAACGGTAGAGGATAAACTGGTGAAGGTTAAACGGAACTAAGTACCTGGACTGTAAGGTCCAAGGATACGTTATAACGAGAAATGTCGTAGTCTGGAACGAAGATAGTGGTCAGTGTAGGTGTTGACCTATAACAAAAACGAAATCGAGGTAGGGAAGTAAGAAAGACCTCAATAAAGAGGTGACTAGAGGTCATCGTATAGCCCGTGGATGGCTGGACCCCTCGAGGAGAAAGTCATAGGATAGTAAAACGGAGAAGTATGACAAGTACCCCAAGAGTTCCATTCTTATGACTTCACTAAACGGTAAGGGAAGAGGTCACCTGGTGTAAGACAGTCTGAAGAGGTGGCACTGAGCGGACAGAACCGACCGGGGTGTACCGTACCGAATAAAATAACTCAATCTGTTCCGACACCAGGTACACTAGTCTAACTGATCAAAAGAGACTAATACTAAAGTCACACAGACGGGAGAATACGGGAGAGTGTCGTGCATGACAGAATGAACCCAAAGAGAATGGAGCCTGCACCCAATCGGAGAGCCGGCGGCGGGGACTGGAACCCGCTCCACATAGAGGAGAACCGGTACGAAGACGTGCTAGGCAGTGTCGGTCGTACGCAGAAACTCTTCATCCGGAAAATTTATCTTGACGACACCAAGTAGCCCGAAGGGACCACCGAGTCTGACATTGTTTAGACGAACGTTACACCCTCTGGATCCAAGTTAGGGATCCAATCTTTCTAGGGGACCTCCTCCTGTACGGTCGGGTGAGGTCGCCAGAACTGACCTCTTAGGGGTACCTGTCTCCTCGGACCGCCCGATGTCTGGTAACCGAACGTTTTACAACCTCAACTGACTTACGAATCGTCGTGTCGTGTCCTGCCGTGAGACCAAGGAGTAGGAAACAGAAGTGAAGAGAAAGTCCTTGCTAGAGTGTCGGGTTCCTATTATAGGTTGAAGACCTACACGGACAGATCAGAAAGAAGGACAGACTAAAGGGAACACAGGGAATCGTACTCACAGACATAGGTACATATAGAGGGTCTAGAAAATTAGCTTCGAACACTAGTTGAGTCAATAGAGTTGACGGACAAGTAAAAAGGGGACATTCTCCTAATATTCTTCCACTGTTATATAGGTCCAAACAGTCCTGTTAGCGTTTAATGCGGATAATAGGACTGAGTTGATAACTTTTTGTACGAGTAAGGGTTGTAACAGGACTAACCTGTTATTTAATATAATGTGAATCATATTATATATAAATGAAGAATTCACTCTCATATAAATGTAGAGGTAGTTATAGTCCAAACTGGTACACTGTACAAAATAGGTTACTCCATACTCAATTTCTCTGGTTAGGACCGAGACTCTTCTTCGAAATTCTCAGTCACGTTCAAAGAAACTGTAGAAAACTAGACAGAGACACGGTGTCCTTATCGGATAAAGTATACTCTCGACAGGGAAGTCGGACTCAAGACCGAACTCTTCGTGAAGAAAGACCTGGTCTCATTTCGATGTCGATGTTCGACGGTGGGTGTACAACGTACTTTCTGTTTACATATAGGAACTCTTGATGATTCTAAACCCCTAAAAAAATCATGAGATCTTAGTACATCGTCTTTGAAGAAATAAACAAATAATAGGGAACTAAGAATTTCGAATTTTCGTTAGGAGTACCCACAAGTTAAGTGAAAAAATATTTATTAAGACATTGATAAAGACCGTATGTGGTTCTTCGTCGTATAACAATCCGTTCTCAATTGAAACTTTGGTGTAGTCTGTCATCTTCCTACCCTTTGTTCCTTCTCTTCCTCCGAAAATCGTCGTTGAACACGGTAATGACGGAGGTAGAGATTGGGAGACTACCCTATTCGAGTTGTAGTAAAAAAAAAAAAATTGTCAGATTCTCAGATGTAAAAAAATTTAAAAAAATTTAACGTCCGATTAATGAAATGTTATAACATAACCAAAACAGTATGTAGTTGTACTTAGGTGGTGTCCACACGTACACAAGGGTTAGGACTTGGTGGAGGGAGGGGTATGGTAGTGAGACCCAGTAGAGTCACGTGGTCGGGGTTCGTAGGACATAGGTATGGAGATCCAGTACGTAGAAAAGAGGGTTAAGACTCATAGATGACGGTCCGACTATTTAATTTGGGTATCTTTTTATTTATGAAAAGACTTTGACACATTTCTTTTAGTTTGTACGACCATCTCTTTTTGACCTTCTCATCTTAGAACATACTTCAGATCCGTCTCGGACTGTCAAGAACGGGAGGAGTGAGAATCATTTCGTCATGTGGTAAGTACCGTACACAAAAATCCAAGTCACGTTCGAGGTGGAACGGAGTGTATAAGAGAATGGTGGTCCACCGAGAGGTTTGGATGGTTAAGTTATTTATGTTCGCTAGAAAAGTCATATATGAAAGAAAAACATTTTAAGATATAAATAAATATTAATTGAGAACAACCTCATGTTAGGTAAATGTTTACAACACAATCAAAGGCGACATGATATGTCGTTTCACTTAGTCAATATGTATATGGGTAAAAAAAAAATTCTAAGAAAAGGATATCCGGTAATATCTCATAACTCAAGGGACACGATATGTCATCCAAGAATAATCCATAGATGAAATATATATGTCATATATAATAGTCATAAAGGTCTTTTAGTATAAAAAAGAAAAGACCTTCTCTGATTTACTATTGAGAGATCTTATGACTTACAAGTAAGTCAGTAAATAAAGAGTTATTAATTTCCGAACTTACTCCGAGACGACACATTGGACAAAGTATCGTATTATTGTCTTACAGAGGTTGAGTATGAAATCAAGAACGGTCGGTGCAGGGTTCATGAGGCACAATAAATAATAATTATTGAATATGTTGAGTAAAAACATTGTTCAGGTATTAACTCATTACAAAACACGAAACACGTGAAGACATAGTATGTCAGTGGGTCTCGTCCCACATTCGTCAACGAGAAATGGAGGTAGTCATTTCTAAACCCCGGTGACTACGATAGTATGAGTACATAACCTTCGTCACTTACATTTTCTCCACATGGTCCTCCTTAGATTTAATTTTTCTCTTTCTTCTTTAACATGACGATAGTCTTTAAATTTCCCTAAATTTATGTTCGGATAGTTTCTCTGACTGTGTCTTGTTGATTCTTAATTGGTTTCTATAATCTTGTTAGTCTTTTCAAAAAGGGGTTTTCAGTCACCATTCTTTAAAAACTTCCCTCTCGTACTACTAATCAAAGTTTATAATTTTTTTTTTTTTTAGTTCACACTCTTCCTATCTTTTTAGGAGGTATGTAAACTTTTAACCCTATAATAACCATTGTTACTGTCACCCCACTATTATTATGATCAGTCTAATTTTACCCAAGGTCTCAGCTACCAACATTTCTTCACTTCCTTTTACTCTTTCTCTATCGATCCGTCTCTTTATTAGTTCAATCTCTATCAAAGGAAACAAATTACATTCCTTTCCGACTCGTATCAAAATCTGATTCTCTTTTTTAAGTTCTATTAGTCTCTCTGAATTACCATACAACCTCTCTCACCTATTATGTGACGTTACGTCGAAAAGTGAGTAATTCAGACGAAACAACTGTTTTTAAACCCCTTTTGCGAAGAGAGTACATACCAGGTACTCACATTTAAAGAGTATCTGAGGTAAATTCCGTTGTCACCCTGTAAAAAGAATAATTTTTACGTGTAGTAGAAAATAATTCGTATAGGTGAAAATCTTTAAATAGGGTTTAAGTGTGTATACACTTTGTTACGTATGAGTTCTAATAAATTAAACAAGTATAAACCATTTCACAGTATGGATAGTTATCAGTTACTAAATTGGTTAAGTACTATGTATGTTTGTTATTTTATTTTACGTCGAAATCCTTTGTTTACTGATTCGACATATAAATGATCATGTCTCTCTAAAGGTCCTGTGTAATACTATGTTTATATCTCTCACTACCATACATATTCGACTGATATGTATCACATATTACTTTTACCTTAGTCTTATCTATAAGTAAAAACAAACATATCTCTGTCTCTCCGATACGTTTCTGAGTCTTCATTGATTTTGACTCCCAGTGGAACATACCACCTACCTACCACCATACCTTTTAACACACCTTTAAACCGACCACCCCTTGTACCCATCCACCCAAGAAAGGTGAAGTAAGGAAATATAAAATTTTAACAAAAGAAAGTTTTTAAATTTTTCATATAATTTTTATTAATATTTACTCAACTTTGAAACTTCTTTTTTACTTTCTCATACCCTAATCCCCAAATTTTAAATAAATTAGACCAACTCTCTCTATCGAAAGACTTTCATGGTAAATACGATTCTGAACACATTCATCGTCAGCTGGTCCACTCCACCTTACTCCCCCTACTCACACTAGTCGTTCACCACTATATGAATGTTTCTTTCCTCTCTCCGTCCGTCTCTTTCCCCTCATGTCTACACCCTTTGAGCTGTCTGTCACCCTTATCACTCGTCTCCTGCCTGTCTCTCTACGACACAAAGACTTCTGCCTCGTCTTCTCCTGTCTTCCTCTTCTCTCCTCAGTCTCTCGACTCCCTCATTCTCTTTCCTCCGACCTTTCTCTCTCTATTTCCTTCTATCTTTCTCTTCGTTCCCTCTTCCTTTGTGGATGGACACCTGTGTCGCGGTGTGGCTCCTACTCTTTCCGTACACGAGTCCCTGTCTCTTACTTCGTTACTTCCGGTCATCCCCTCGCTCTTCCCCTCCCTACCCTCTGGTCTACTGGATGTTTCTTTGAACGGTACGATCTATCAGCCAATCTCCACAGACAGGAGACCGACACTCTAGGACCTACCGTCTCCCACTCCCACTGGACATCTTGCATAATAGTCGTCCGAATCACCTTCCGAAACGTTGTCAACCGTATGTCGTGTGGCCCAGAGCTTACTCGTCACTCAAGTTCTTACTCACTTATCGTAAAGACACAGATGACCTAAGTATAAATGTACAGATGAAAGTTAGATTCTTGTTTGAAATCGTTGGTACGACTGTCATTTAGATCAACAGTTGAACTATACTTGACAGTCCAAAGTTTTCACCAATGTCACTTTTTTCCTTCTTCACCTTTAGATCGTATTTTAGGATTTTAATACTGGAAAGGAAACATACGTAACTGGTAAAGATCTACCTTTTGGTTCATAAACTTTTATGGTTCCCTTCTTTAAACCTCTCACTCTCAGTTTATAAAACCGGTTCCTATAAAAGAATCAGAACATTTTCGAATTACTATTAAACTCACATATACGTGTCTCATATATTAAATTACTTACTTTATATGACTACCCTTACTTTAATGTTTTAGTGAATACACTTGTGTATAGTTGTGTAGTCGGTCTATGAAAATTTTTTACGGATGTATGTTTAACGGGCTTTACTATGTGTCTATAAATCATTGAGAAAATACTTTACAATGTATTACTTTTACATGTAGACTTGGTTACTAAAATAAGTCAAAATGATTGAAGTCAAAGTCACTTCACTTGTACCTCATCCTGTTTAGGAACCAATACCGTAAAACTTGTCTCTTTATTGTGTTGTGCTTCCTATACTAATCTATACTAAATGTTTACACACAGTTGGATACAGATATCTCTTAAGACTCTACTACAATGATATAGCAGAGTTTTGCCTCAACCTTTTATGACTTTTTATTCTGTGACCCCTACGTTTAACGATGATCGATTTCCTTACAGAAGACTCGTCGGTGTTTATGGAGAGGACCAACTCTCCTTTAAACGTAGAAGTATTATTCACAATACGCTTTTCGTCTCGACGAAAGTGTACGGTCGAATCGATAAGTCCGATAAGAATAGAAGATAGCCTTTATGGCGGACCATTCTTATCCTTTAAAAAGTAAGTTAAACGGTTAATATAGACGGTACACGTCCGTTGTGTCCCGTGACCGTTTGTAAGTCTTCGGACACCTGCCTTAAACAACCACCTCCTACCACTCGAAACAAGTCGTCAGGTCCTTCGAGACGACCGCAATTATTACGTACTCCTCCGTTCCCATCACCCCCTCTCCACCCCTTTCTGCCCGGACCCGATAAAAAAGTCCAAGAACACGAGTGACGTGCGTACGGCAGCACTCCGTGGTTCGTAGGATAGAGATCCGAGGCTTACTCTTCACTCTTTTGTTCCGAACGTTTTCGAATGTCTGTCATCGTCCCTTAGACAAAACGTTAGTTTTCATGAGTCCTTCCTTGTCATTCTGACACCGACTCGTAAATATACTCAATATGTCTTTGGAAACAGAATGTCTCGTTTTATTCTTTACGTCAGCTTTTACACTATCGAATTGTAATTTTTAATCGATTTATTACTTTGAAGACACTATGTCTGTCTTCCTTGGGATTCTTGTTTTCACACTAAGAAATGTAGATATTTTCAAGTTACTCATCGATTTTTATAATACACATCCAAAATTTAGATATGTAAAATCAGAGAGACATACTTAAACGATTTATATGTCTAATTCATTTTTGACAGTAAACAGGAAGAAATAACGAACCATAATATGTAAAGATCCCTATTTCGTAAGTTGTAATGTACCTTTAGTGATGTCCAAGTATTTATACGTCGGGGGGGGGGTGTGTGTGTGGGGTTGTCTAATTTCCAAAAGGTCACTATTATCACAAAGATCGTAATTATGGGAGTCTGTGATTTGAGGAACAGTTCACGAGACCTCTTTCCTAACGTTCGAGTATACGGAAGTACGGGAAAACTTCTCCTGATTCATATTCTGTCGTCTCCCACACACCTGGGGTCGTTTGGTTTCTGATCCAGGTCCGGGTTTTATAATTTTATTTTTACATTTTGTACTTTAACCGGTTTGACTTGAAAATTGTCCAGTTAGTACAGACGACGACGACGATGATTCAACGAAGTCAGCACAGACTGCGACACGTTGGGGTCTCTGCCGTCGGGTGATCCGAGCGGGTAGGGACCCTAAGAGGTCCGTTCTTGTGACCTCACCCAACGGTAAAGGAAGAGGTCAGTACAGATGGTGAAACGGTAATGTCGAACTTGTATGAAGACGAATTAGACTTAAGAAGTTCTCTGTGGAACTTTCCCTGTCTGATATTTGGTACGACATTTTTATAGTCTCCTTGAGTAGATTGAAGAGGTAGGTGTGTGGGAACACCCAAAGTTCAATTTACATGGAAACCCCTAACTTCGGTGTTTATACATAAGGAGAGGAAAGGTTTCCTCGTCCGTCCGGAAAAGATACTTTAGACAGAAGCAGGAACTGGATGGAGGAAGGTAGAGGGTCTGGGGACGAGCGTAGGATCTTTCGCGTGGAAAGAAACGCAGAGAGTGGGAGGTCTGGGTGAAAGGGCACCTAGGAAGACAGGGTTTCTTATTCCCCGTTCTTGAATCTTAGCACTACTCTCCACCACCTATTTCCAAAATAAATTCAACACAAATGATTCATTTTCACATCCTTCTTCGAGAGTCCTTCGATACAAAGATGATAACACGACATGATCTAATACACACACACGCACGTACACACACACACACACACACACACGTGCGTGAGTCAGTACAGACTGAGAACGCTAGGGTACTTGATATCGGACGGTCCGACGATACAGGTACCTTAAAAGGTTCGTTATTATGACCTCACCCAACAGTAAATGAAGAGGTCCCCTAGAAGGGTTGGGACCTTACTTAGGTCTCAGGGAGTACAGAGGACGGAACCGTCCACCTAAGAAATAGTAACACGGAGGACCCTTCGGGTAACATGTCCTAATAAATTTCACTTCTCTTTGAGTTCTCGGAGAACTACTTTCACTTTCTCCTCTCACTTTTTCGACCGAATTTTGTGTTGCAAGTTTTTTGTTTCTAGTACCTCAGAGTAGGGCAGTGAAGTACCGTTTATCTACCCCTGTGTTACCTTTGTCACTGTCTAAAATAAAAGAACCCGAAGTCTTAGTGACGTCTACCACTGACGTCGGTACTTTATAATTTTCTAAGAACGAGGAACCTTCTTTTCGATACTGTTTAGATCTCTCGTATAAATTTTCGTCTCTGTAATGAAACAACTGTTTCAGACATCAGTTTCGATACCAAAAAGGTCGTCAGTAATACCTACACTCACAACCTTGTATTTCTTCCGACTCACGGTTTCTTAACTACGAAAACTTGACACCACCACCTCCTACGAGAACTCTCTGGGAACCTGACATTTCTCTAGGTTGGTCAGTTAGAACTCCTTTAGTCAGGACTTATAGTGACCTTCCTGACTACGACTTCACCTTCGAGGTTATTAAACCGGTGGTCTCCGTTTCTTGACTAAGTAACTTTTTCTGGGACTGTGACCCTCTCTAAATTCCGTCCTCCTCTTCCTCTACTGTCTCTGACTCTATCAACCAACCGTAGTGGCTGAGTTACTTGTACTTAAACTCGTTCGAGACCCTCAATCACTACCTGTCCCTTCGGACCGTACGACGTCAGGTACCCTAGTGTTTCTCAACCTGTACTGACTTACTGACTTGACTTGACTAAAAAGGGATTTCTAAAACTTTATGGTGATAAATTTTTTGAGTAGAGAGTTCCTCCTTGACACCCCTTATCCCTATTTAGTACTTAAACCTTAATTATATGTATCTGATTACAAATACTTTATCTATTGGTTGTTCCTGGATGACATATCGTCACATTTGAGGTGAGTTATAAGACATTATTAGATACACTCTTTTCTTAGACGTTTTCTTACTCATTAGACAGATACATATTGACTTAGTGAAATCACATATAGAATTTGAACGTGTTATAACATCTGGTTGATAACAACAACAAATTAGTGATTCAACATAGACTGAGAAACACTGAGGTATCTGACGTCGTGCGATCCGAAGGGACGGGAAGTGATAGAGGACCTCAAAGGAGTTTAAGTACAGGTAACTGAACCACTACGATAGATTGGTAGAGTAGGAGACGACAGGAGAAGAGGAAAACGGAAGGTAGAAAGGGTAGTAGTCCCAGAAAAGGTCACTCAGTCAAGTAATGTAGTCTACTGGTTTCATAACTTCGAAGTCGTAGTCAGGAAGGTTACTTATGAGTCCCAAATAAAGGAAATCCTAACTAACCAAACTAGAGAAATATCAGGTTCCCTGAGACTTCTCAGAAGAAGCGTGGTGTTAAACTTTCGTTGTTAAGAAACCACGAGTCGAAATAAATACCAGGTTGAGAATGTAGGTATGTACGGATGACCTTTTTGGTATCGAAACTGATAGTTGGTGTGATGTCATTTTAAATATTTTCTTTTTGATGACTAGAGAAACCCGAGAAAATCATTATATTAAAACGGTCTCTCCATAAGTTTGAACAATGATTCAAAGTACATTTAATTTATCATGGTGATAGAAATTTTTAGAGATGATTGTATTCGACTGTTCCGTTATTGAGGTAATCGAGAGAGTCCGGGTTTCTCACCCTAAAGAGAAGGAATGTTACCAATTAAGTCTAATAAGAATAATTCAAAAGAAGGTACATTTACGATTGAGACTATTCCGTTGTAAGAGGAACCAATACATCCAGTTTTTCACTAAATTAATAAGATATTTCTACAGTAATACTTAACTTAATGAAGAGTCAATATATCACTTAGAACACTAAAACGATCTTCCACCTTCCCCCCACTGAACGTCCTCTGGCCATTAAATTAATGAAAAGGATATTGGCTGTTACACCAGACTCAAGTGCAATTGGTAAAATGACGTTACAAAAAAAGAAATAACTACAAAGAACTTTGAATTTTTAATACAATAAATTTTTACCGACTCGTAATATAGAGACCTTCTTTATGGAACTTATAAATATAAAAACATCTATATATCTACATAAAAATGTATAAGACCCATGAAATCCAGTAGAGGATCAAAAGTCACCATCTTATATATTGTAAAATAATACAAAATTATATAAAAGAGTATTTTATACTCTGTTTAAAGGTGTCTAGTCAGTCTTGTGAAGTTTTGTCAGAGAATACGAGGTAATTTATGTGACAACCAAACAAACGACTATAAAGGAAAACCAATAAACAATAGAAGGTACCCTAAAAGATTACAGACGATCTTAAAGTGTCTAGTCATTAGACTTTACTCTAAAACTACAAGTTTCGGGTGCAGGAGACGATCTATAATTTATAAGGTACACTTCCAGTCCAATCCCAACTAAGTATCATGAACTATGTTCGTCGTCGAACGTCACGGAAATTTAGTACTAAAGAAATAAAAAAAGAAAGAAAGAAAAGTATGTATTGTCCGTAAAAATTGAAGACAAAAAACGTAATAACTTCTTTCCGTATAGTATAAAAGATTCCTTTAGAAACTTTCCGAATCTAATTCTAGGTCGTGACATATAAAACAAAAATACCATGACAAATATCGAATCCTGACAAATAAAGACTTACAGATCGTGGTCCAAAAGGGACATTCAAGAGTCAGAAAACAAATAAGGAGAAGGAAGTCACACTACGGTTAAATAAAAACAATACCTTATATAATAGGATAACACTACTATCATTAATTTCAGATACACTATTTTATGAAGGACAAATCCTTTTCCTATAAAAGTAATCGTAAAAAAAGTAAATAAGGGAAAACATTCCAACTAATCGTTATTGTGAGTTTAAAATCTTTTCCTCACTCTATATCGTATTTCTTAAGATCGTCTTCTTCGGAATTAACGGGGAATAATACTTACTAGAACTACCGTTGGGTGAGGTTATGAGAACGGATCTCTTAAGACACCTGTCTCCTCGGACCACCCGACGACAGGAACCCCAGGGTGTCTCAACTTGTACTGACTTCACTGAGTCATCCGTACGTACGTAACCCCTCCCTTTACCGTTGGGTCAGGTCACAAGAACGGACCTCTTAGGGTCCCTGTCTCTTTGGACGTTGGGGCGGATACCCCAACGTCTCAACTTGTGTTGACTTCGTTGAATCGTCGTCGTCGTCGTACTGACTAGAAACCGTTTAGTGGTTCTAAGAGTCTTAAAGAAAAGTAGACACTTTTGTCTTGGTCTCGTAGTTCGATGCAGTTCCCAAACGCTCTTGGTTCAATTAATTGTATCCATTTGGAGAACTTCCCCCGAAGGACCACCGAGTCTACCATTTCTTAGACGGACGTTACGTCGTCTGAGATCAAGTTAGGGATCTAGACCTTCTGGGGGACCTCCTCCCGTACCGTTGGGTGAGGTCGTAAGACAGGACCTCTTAGGGGACCCGTCTCCTCAGACTGCCCGATATCAGGTACCCCAGTGTTTCTCGGTTGGTGTTGACTCGGTGATCGTGTGTGTCTTTGTGGGGGTCTTTTCCATTCGATTTTATTTATACCTTCCATAAGACGAAAGTGTTAAATTCCGTATTAGTGTTTTGTGTTTTTTAAAAACAATAGTTTTTTTATTAAAATTTATTCGAATTAGAGAAGAAGTATCAAATATTTTAGAATCACCCTGAAAAGTCAAGTACAATCGTCACAAGTGTTTTTACCTCAAAGTCAACCTCAGTAAAGAAAAAGGATTCAATTTAAGATGGGTGTATAAGTACACTACATTTGTCTAAGTAAGGAGTATAACGTATCTGTAAAATCTAGAACGTGTTTAAAGAAAAAGAGGGTCGAGTAAACTAAGACAACCCCCGTAAATCTTTAGTTGCCGTTATAAAAAAGGGTCTTACCTTACTGGGTCAATGACGTTTACCGATACCTACCGACCTTGTTATTTCCTTAAATTCTACGAGAAGTTGGGAGGAGTAGGTTTTATAATTTTTTTATTATTACTTCCTACAAATTTTATTGGTGCATGAGTCTGTACCGATAAACCAACAACTAGGACAGAAGGGTAGAACATGAATAAAGGATGTACATACCAGAATTTCTAATGGTCAAGGAAGATTTGTACTTATATGAAAATTAAACAAACGAAAATAATCCCTAACATGATAAAGTGTGGAGTCTACGAGACACAGTATTATGTACCAAACGTGTTACGGACTATAAATCATTTATAAGTTATTCACCTTTCTTATAATACCGGGACTTCACTTATAAGAAGTTATCGGAGTCAAATATTAATTGTTTTTCTTTCTAACGGTTATACAGGTGTTAAGTTCAGACAAAAAGTTTCTTTATGTTATCACACCAAATACCTCCCTTCATTTCTGACTTCTTCTCAAAGAAGTTGTAATAAATAATTTGACATGTTCGCTCAAATCTTTGGTCCTACATAACTCCCGAACAGTACATAGGTCAAACTCGATTCAGAACTCGTTCTAATTCGTTTTTATATACACGAGATCATATATTCCCTCTGTTCACCATTAGTTTATTAGAGTATTCACTTATACCTTAATTTTATACGTATACGTTATTTCCCCTTTACCACTCTTTATCACCTTTTAAGTTGTTATAAGGATTTACAAATGACATGTACTGGTACACCTCTCACTTGAAAGACTTACAGATTTCAGACTCAAAGTCTTCAAAGAAGTCCGTCCTGTGTCGGACATATGATCGAAACTGCATTTGTTCTCTGGTATAAATTTTACTCGTATTTATTCCTGAAATTTCTCTTTCCACAAATTTGAAGTTGTTCACTCTAACTTGGGTCAGTATTTATAAAAATTAATGACTTTAAACCGACGGAAGGACCTTTTTTTCATTTTCTCTCGGTCGGTATTAGCGTCCTATACAATCTGATCAAGAGAGTTTTCTGTTTCTGTTCAGATCCACTAACGAAGTCCAAACTCTATTAAGAGTAAGGTACTATTTTTATCAGGGGGGTTTTATCGTAACATGGAAAAACATTATTTAATCACTACACGGGGATGTACATCTTCAATGTAAATGATTCCTCAATACTTATATAATAAATTTTATGAATTTCTATAAACTTCGTGGGACTTTTTTATTGATGAGAAAAAAGATTGTACAAGTAAAGTCAACACGACATCATGTAAATGTGAAACGAAATAGTCGAAGAAGGAATTTACTTTATCAACTTAAGATTATTTTCGTTTGGTTAATACGGTTATTTCTTATAAATAATACTTAGTGACCGACAAATGACTTATTCTCCTACGATACACTAAGAACTGGTCGAAGATTGTTTTTGATACGATTTACGTTCGAGTGAGTAAAACAACTCGATTTAGGTTAACGAAGCACATATTAAAACTAAATAAAAAATCTCCATCTTTATCATGAACTATGACGTAAAACAAAACAATATGATTGTGTTCAAAATTAACTTGTATAAAAGATTCTTAAGAGTAAATGCCATTACTTTTAGATATAAAAACACCTTTAATGAAAATAAATTTGTTATATTATTGTAACTAATATAAGGAACGTAAGATAACCCCTTACCATCAAGTTTCTCATATAGAAACAACAGTACAGATAATCAAACGATCCTAAACATATAATATAAACGATCCATGAAACGGTATGTTTCCTCGTGTACAACCCACCGAAGTTGTACCTTTAAGTAAAAGATGTCAAGACCTCAGAGCTTCAGATTCTAGTTCCACTATCGTCTTAACAAAGGAGATCCAGAGAAAGGAACCAAATATGTATAAACAGAGGAGACAAACATAGATACAGGGGTAAAGAGGAATACTCCTGTGGGTAGTATACCTAATCTCGGGAAGGACATAATGGAGGAGAATTGTATTAGTGGAAATTTCTGAAATAGAGGTTTGAAATTACATTAGTGGAAATTTCTCAAATAGTGAGTGTAAGACTCCATTACCGTCAATCCTGAAATTGTGTCCTTAAACATCCCCTGTGTAAAGTCGGGTATTGTGGTACCTAAAACCATTTGATGGAAGTATTCGTAATAATTTGTTATAATTAATTTCTTTTTAATATCCAACCATTTAGGTACTGTGATGGATGAATGAAGCATCTTAGTATGGGTGCAACAACGTTTCTTTGGTTCCAAACTGTCATGTGCCTATACGTTGCAATTTGTACAATTCTTTGGTTAAAAAGAGAGACTGTTTGTTATACTGTTTAACTAGTTCACAAAAATTCCTGATCATTTTGACAAGGTGGTAAGATTAAAAGTGTCATATTCCCTAATTGTAAACCCCTCTAATGACTTTCGGATGTCTCTGGAAGGGACGTTTAAATATAGGAAAACGAGTCAGAATAGGAACCTCGTAACGATACATCACTAAACTTGTCTCTCTATTTGTCCATTTGGGGAGGGGAAGAAATAAAGATCATCAGTCCTATCATTATGAACTTCTGGTTTATGTAGATCTTATGGAATTTAATATTGAATTTGTATCGGTATGTTGCCGATTGAGTCTTAGGTGACCATCTAAAGTCTACACGACCGTTACGTGTCTCGGGAGAGGGGACGGGTGATACAGACCCTTTTGGACGAAATTTACATGGACCCCGAGAACGTGTCAACACAAGTTCCTGACATCCCTGGAACCATCTACCGACGAAGACTCGATGTATAAAATTGTAATTTGAAAAATAAAAGTAACCCTATATCGGCTATTACTCGACGTAAACATAGTTTTCCGGGTGAAGGTTCAACAGTATAATCTAAAGTTCACTGTGTCAGGATTAAAACATATGGTAGTACAGGGAGTGAGAGAATAAAAATTGTTCGATCAAGTACCTGAGATTTGTAATAATGGTCCCAGAACTAGATTGTGTTCGAAAGCAGAGTACTACATTTTGTCACGACCCAGAGTTCTCCCTCGAGATCCTTCAAACTCACTTATCTGTCTTACTGACTGTGAGTGTCTTACACCCACTTTTACGATGTATTTCATGACGTGTACACATGAGAGGACTGTGTATTTACGGATACCGGAGACATTGAAGGGTCCACACTCGGAATCTATAAACCAATTACGTATCGTTTAATTTTAAGGAGAATTGAGTGTTCAAAGGACAAAAGTGAATGGATTTTAAGTTTACCACGTACATATAGAGGTACTGTGAACTTTGAGTTGTATAAGTGTTAGTTTGAGTGGTTAAAAAGGAATTTAAACAAAACAGAGTAATAAAAAGACAGAGAAAACAGACTTCGAATAACAACTGTAGAACACCCAAATGTAAATTGGGTAAAAGTAACAAGAATGAAAGTCGTATTACCATTTAAGATTAATAAGAAAGAAATCGTAGTGAAGACAAGGTAGAAGAAAGGAGTATGATGTACGACTAATCACCACCATTGACAAACAGTAGGTATATAAATTAGAAGATTAATGATAATGATGGAGGTCAGTAAAAGACAAAGTTTAGAAGGAGTGACGGTACTCCTTCTTGAAAAAAACCTTTTTGTTTATAGACTAGTACGTTAGAGTTGTGTAAGTAGTATAATTCTTGTTTATATACTTTTATTATTTAATTATTTTCGTTTCGGAAGACTTTGGGGGAAAATACAGAATTATTTTACGTCTAAGAGATGAACGAGTTGTTCTGTAAGAAGTTTGAGAAGAAATTTACATAACGGTCAGTGAGTGGGAGAATAAGATCAAATATAAAACAAGATGAACTCCGTTCAAGGGGTTCACGGTCACCAGGGGTGAAACACGTAAGTACGTGAACGAGGACACAGGACCTTAGACGAGACAATAGGTATGGATCATAGTATAGGTTGGAAATTTTGTATGGAGTTTACGAGAGAAGGGACTTTGACATAGAACTTTAATGTTGTCATTTATTGGAATACTAAGACATTTGGGTAGTGACACACACAATGACTTTCTTTAGAAAGAAGACAATAGTAGGAAACAGATGGGTAGACTAGATCAAACAACAAAAACAAATTAACGATTCAGTACAGACTGAGAAACAGTGGGGTACCCGACATCGGACGGTCCGAGGAGGCAGCTACCTTAAAGGGTCCGTTCTTATAATCTCACCCAACTGTAAAGAAAGAGGTCCCCTAGAAAGGTTAAATCCTTAGTTTGGGCGTAGAGGACTTGACCGCCCACTTAAGAAATAGTGATTTGATGGTCCCTTTAGGAACTAGATGAAGTGATCTCTCATTCAGATACCTAGTACCGTGGACCAGGGTAGTGAAACACCCTTTATCTACCCCTCTGTCACAGTTTGAAATAAAAAACCCCCCGAGGCTTTAGTGACGTCTACCACTAACGTCGGTACTTTAATTTTCTGCGAATGAGGAACCTTCCTTTCAACACTGGTTGGATCTATCGTACAATTTTTCGTCTCTGTAATGAAACGGTTGATTCCAGACAGATCAGTTCCGATACCGAAAAGGTCATCAGTACATACCTACACTCCCAACCTGACACTTCTTTCGACTCACGGTTTCTTAACCACGAAAACTTGACACCACAACCTATTCTGAGAATTTCTCAGGGAACCTGACGTCCCTCTAGGTTGGTCAGGTAAGGTTTCCTGTAGTCAGGACCCACAAGAGACCTTTCTTACTACGATTTCGACTTTAAGGTCATGAAACTGGTGGAGTAGGATTCTCAACTGAGTAACCTTTTCTGAGACTACGACCCTCCTAACCCCCGCGCTCCTTTTCCCCTACTGTCTCCTACTCTACCGACCTACCGTAGTGGCTGAACTACCTTCACCCAAACCCACTTGAGGCCCTCAACCACTACCTGTCCCTCCGGACCGTACGACGTCAAACACCCCAGCGTCTCAGGTTGTGCTGACTCGCTGACTTGACTTGACTTGACTTCAGATACCTTCCGTATTAGATATAGAGAGAAAGTTGAAATAACGAGGAGAATGTAGAAAAGAGATTATCTACTTGACAATTCGACTACGTATTCTCTCTAAAAGGAGTACCAGGTCACCGACTCTGAGTCTCGAGGGTTACGTCCCCAGGGTCCAAATTAGTCAGTCCATTGATCGAGGGTGTACAGTATTGATTCTCAAAAGTACGACGTTGATTTCTAGGGTGTACGTGGTAGATTTCTAAGGAGAACGGTATTCCTTCTGTCCTAGGGTGTCTGGTTTTGCTTCTGGGTATGTTCATTTATTTATGTAAAAAAATTTTTCTACTATGTGTGATGAGTCTCGATCTCATCGAAAGGGACAATAATCCGTCGTTAAGAAAAAAGAGGGGTTTAGTGTTTTAAAACGTACGACTACATTTCGGGGGTAGGGGATCGAAAAAGGGAGACAAAGGAAAAGGAAGTGAATTGTGGAGGAGGGGAAAAGAGAAAAAGGAGGAGAAGGAGAGGAAGTGGAGTGAGAGGAAAAAGTATAAAGAAGAAATAATCTTCTGACTTCTCCTAGACTTGTTTTGTTCTTTCAGTTAATTTTCTTTCCTTTGTATATAACTTTATTAAATTATTTAATTTTACAGAAACAGACCTCTACTTAAAAAGGTAATTACTCCTGTGAAATACGTCGTTTAAGTGTGATTAAGGTGGAGTTGTTACCTTATGTGTCCTTAAGTAAAGTTATATCCTTGTATTAAAAGTACCTTAATTTATAAATTTTCCGACAATCCCCCCGTAAGGATCGTGGATACTTCACAGACTTCTGGATACAACCTTATATGGAGAGTAATGTTAGTGTACTGTTAAATGGAATGACTCTTCTCTTTCATAAGTCTTGAAAGTCTACGAAATAATTCGTAGAGAACGTATATATGTGTGTGTACGTTTGTGTCTTTTTTTTACTGTTTCCACTTGTGTGTACGTGTGTTGATGACGATAAAAAAGAATAATTTCCAAAACATAATAACCATCTTAAAAACGTCAACATTTATAGATAGAAACGACAACAGGTCAGGGATTTAGAACAGGTCGAGTAACCTTGGGGTATCTGAAGTCGTAAGGGGTGACAGAGGACCTCAAACGAGTCTAAGTACAAGTGACACAACTACTACGACAGATAGAGTAGGAGACGACGGGGAGAAGAGGAAAACAGAAGTTATAAAGGGTCTTAGTTCCGGGAAAGGTTACTCAACCAAGAAGTGTAGTCCACCGGTTTCATAAGTCGAAGTGGTAGTCAGGAAGGTTACTTATCAGTCCTAACTAAATCAAATCCTAACTGACCAAACTTAAGAGTCGTCAAGTTCCCTGAGAGTTCTCAGAAGAGATCGTAGTGTCAAACTTTCGTAGTCAAGAAGTCGTGAATCGGAAGAAATATCAGGTTGTAAGTATAGACACGTACTGATAATCTTTAGGTACCGAAACTGGTATGTCTGGAAACAGTGGTTTCACTACAGAGACCAAAATTTACGTGACACATCCAAACAGTATCGTAAGGAAAGTTTCTCGTTCGTCGAAAACTAAAATACCGACTTTAGTGACAGGTGTCACTAACGCCTCTGTTTCTTTTATTTTAGATAGTTGAAGGTGAAAAAGGGAAAGATAAACGGTACTCCACTACCCTGGTTTACTATATTAGAAGAAGCAGAAGAAAAATTACAACTCAAAGTTCGGTCGAAAAAGTGAGAGAAGAAAGTGGAAGTAGTTCTCCAATAAATCAAGGAGAAGTGAAAGACGGTATCCGCACCACAGTAGACGTATAGTCCTCTTCCGTTACCGTTAGGTGAGGTCATGAGAATGGACTTTTTAGGGTACCAACCTCTTCGGACCATCCGATGTCAGGTACCCCAGTGTGTCTCAGCCTGTGCTGACTTCGTTGAATCGTCGTCGTCGTCGTAGACGTATAGACTTCAACAACTATAAAGAGGAACGTTAGAACTAAGGTTGAACACAGAGTAGGTCAGACCGTACAGGGTACTATAAGAGACGTATATACAATTTATTCGTCCCACTGTTATAAGTCGGAACGGGATGAGAAAAGAGTTAAAACTTAGTCAGACAACAACATACAGGTCAAGATTGACAATGATATATGTCCAAAGAGTCCTCCGTCCAATTCAGACCATAAGGGTAGAGAAACTCTTAAAAGGTGTCAAACAGCACTAGGTGTGTCAGTTTCCGAAATCGTATCAGTTACTTCTTCTTCATCTACAAAAAGACCTTAAGGAAACGAAGGGATACAAGGTTGCGTACAACCGTTAAACTAGACTAAGGTGAAGGAAAAGATTTAGGTCGAACATGTAGACCTTCAAGAGTCAAGTACATGACAGTTTCGAATCAAACCTCTTAAAACTCGTAATGAAACGATCGTACACTTTACTCGTGTTAACATACCATCAAACATGTAAGGGACCGTAACGGAAAGAAACTCTAACCCTACTTTTGACTGGAAAAGGTTAGGACTCCGGTGACGACTCAAAGGTTTAAACGACTGTAAAACTCACGTCGTAAAATTATCGTAACAAAAAATCCTAAACTTTATCGAACCGATCTTAAGACAGTGAGGGTGATCGAAACAAGTACCAATACGAAGGATTCCGGGAGAACTAAAGTATAAGGTGCTACAGACTAAGATCTGACTGGTGTGATAGGACTAATAGGGTCAGTAATGCTGGAAAAAGTATATCAAGAAAACACATAAAGACCATGGAGAAGAATTAGAGAAGACGAAGACCATCCAGTAATGACAAAGACAGGAAATAACACGGGTTTCACTTTTACTTTCACTTTCAGCAAGTCAGTACAGACTGAGAAATTTTGGGTTACCCGATATGTCAGGTACTTTAAGAGATCCGGTCTTATGACCTCACCTATCGGAAAGAGAAGAGATCCCCTAGAAGGGTTTGGGCCCTTGTTTGGGTCCAGAGAGGGTAACGTTCGTCTAAGAAATGGTCGACTCGGTGGTCCTTTCGGGATAGTACGGATAGGATCGTACTTTACCAGGGAACGATAGAGGTCAAAAGAACTTCTCTAAAAGGGTAAGATAACGAAAGGAGATAAAGAAACGTAACAAGTAAATTCTTCCGGAAGAATAGTGAGGAACGATAAGAGACTTTGAGACGTAAGTCAACCCATATAGAAAGGGAAAGAGGAAACACAAATCGTAGAGAAGAAAGAAGTCAATAAACATTTCGGAGGAACCCGAAGGTACTATCGAGTTGACCATTTCTTAGACGGACGTTACGGTCTCTGGAGCCAAACTAAGGACGTAGTCCTTCTAGGGGACCTCTTCCCTATCCGATGGGTGAGGTCATAAGAACCCAACGGGACCACCGAGTCGACCATTTCTTAGACGGACGTTACGTCCTTTGGACCTAAGTTAGGGCCCCAACCCTTCTAGGTGACCTCTTTCCTTGACCGATATGTGAGGTCATAAGATCGGACCTCTTAAGATACCTCAGATATCAGGTACCTCAGTGTTTCTCAACCTGTGTTGACTCTTTGAAAGTGGAGTCTGTTGGCGAAAGGGAAGAAAGTAAAGTAGATGAAACCCTACCAAAACTAGAGGTGGAGGACATGTCACAATACTTAGAGACAGGTATCAAGAAGTCCGTGAGACAGTTGTCTAGATTAGGGAACTTAGATAAACAGTGAAGGTGACATATTTAGCATTCCTTAAACTAAATACAGTACGGATTTACCGGATCACCAAAAAGGGATGAAAGAAGTTAGAATCGGACTTAAAACGTTATTTCTCGAATACTAGATCGGTGTCAAACGAAGTCCAGAACAAAAACGTATGTCATATCTTGAAAAAGTAGAAACCAACGTTTCTTGTATTAGTTAGACTAAAGCCATAACTTATAAATCACTACAGGTACACATCTCGACAGAGAACACAACAACCTATTCCCACAAACGATACTGGTCACAAGAGTGAACTGTTTTAACAATCGAAAAAACAGGACACTTTAAAACATAACAGGTAAGGTTATACGATTCTGTTAATTTTTTATTCATAGTCAAGTTTAACACCCAGGAAATTAAAAATGGAATTTGTTACGACTTTATCTTATTAGACATTATTAGTAATTTAATTAAGTAACTTTACAAAGAAATCTTTTCTGTTTAGAAGACGTACATCAAAACAAAGTTCAAAAGTTCAAACCTTGTTTTCTATCGAAATTTAAGATCAAAATGTTAAAGAAACCAAAATCCAACAGACGTAAGAAATCCCGTTTTTATTAGTCTTTTATTCGGAAAATACATATGGTAAAATATCATGTTCAGATATAAAAATGTTTTCAAACTTTTGTATAAATCCGTAAATATAACGTTATATTTAAAACGACAATAAAAGATTAGACTTGTTGTCTATGAAAATTCGTATTTTATAAAGGTGTTTTCGAATACGAGGTTCATGTTATTTAAAATAGAGTGTTTTAATTCCCTTTCTAATCTTCTATATATCTATATCTATATATCTGTATATATACTTCAATAAAATTATACTTACAAGTAATCTTCATAATATTAGTCAGGTATTGTAATATTACAATGTATATTTAAGTTGAATGTCGAAAATTTACACTAAAAATATTAAAAACAAGTAAGTAACTATAATCCTTATACTGGACTCGAATCTTGAAAATCATGTGGTAGTGTACAACCGAATACATTTCTGTGTCAAAATGTCTTGGAGTTTCACTCGGGCCTGGAACCTTTAAGATAATTAATACTAGTTTAAGGAAGACACAGAACTCTTTCATTTCGAGTATTTAAATTCTTGTGATTCGGAGGAAGTGTTTGACATTCTACCGGTAAGACAGTCACAAAGAGGGTTTACTGTCTTCAGAAACAACCTATTTAGTGTCGTCAAAGACTGAAAAATCTGTTTAGGTCTGTTACTGGTAACAAAATTTTATGCTACCCTTTTTGTACGAAGGTAAATAGTACTAAAATATGTCATTCTGACTTTTGTCTAAAAGGTCTCTTTTAATACTTCAATATTTGTACTGAACCATCAACGACAAAAAAGTGAATAAAGAAAGAGACTCATATAGTATAGTGAGGCAGATGTGAGTATCGGAGGTGACATCCCCCGAATACTAAAACAATAAATATCTTTCCCCTATTGACTTCTGTGTAACTTCATGGAATGGACTCCTATGGGTCGCAGTTAACTGGACTCAAAAGACTCTCTGTGACATAGTGACCTGTTGTAGAACGAAATAAGGAAGTTCGGAATGATCATCGAAGTAGGGTATATTTCATTCGTTTTCTGACATGAAAGAGATTCAACTATACACAATGTCAATCTCGAGAGACTGAGTTTAACGATTCAGGTTGGAATGGAAAAATTCAGTTGTATCGCAGCATCAATGGATTTTGTTGAAATGTATAATGTATAAAGAATTTGAGTTGATGTCTCTTTGGTAACAACTTATATGAGTTTGGACTATTACTCGTAATCATCATATACACTTTCAGAATATCGGAACCTTTGTATATAGCTCTTTGAATTCTTTATATCCCCAACCCAAACGTTTTTTTTTTTTTTCCAAAATGTCGAAGTTACTGTTCTACTTCTTATGAAGAACGGAGTTACAACGACAAGTCAGAGAGTCTACACAGGCTGAGAAACACTGGGGTACCTAACGTCGTACGCTCCGAAAGGACAGGCAGTGGCAGAGGACCTCGAACGAGTTTGAGTACAGGTAACACACTCACTACGGTAGGTTAATAGAGTAGGAGAAACCAGGTGAAGAGGAGGACGGAAGTTAGAAAGGGTCGTAGTCAAAGAAAAGATTACTCAGCCGACTTTGATTATACTTTTTCTTACGTTTACACAAATCCAATTGTTTGATTTGGAAATTGACTCAAGTCGCGTACTTTAAAAAAAGATTTTCAAGACTACGTTCCCTCTCTTGTGTCGACTGACGAAAACAAAGTAAAGTAAACTAGATGTTCCGATAGACAGTCTCAACGTTTCTCTACACTGACTCGCGTGCGCGCGTGTGTGTGTGTGTGTGTGTGTGTGTGTGCGAGACAGATGACTGTCTCATCTACTTAACCACACCTCTGAGGTAAGATTCTCAGTTATCGTAATAGTCGAAATCATCAGGACCACAGTCTACATGTAAAGTGAGGTCTCTGGGAGTCTACTGTAGTTCCGGGACTTAATTGTAGACGGGGCAAGACAAGTCTCTCTACTCTCCTAGAGATCTCGACACAGTCCAGTCACTGTCTCGGTAGGTGCTTTTCGGAGTACCCAACCAACTCTATTGTTTTGATAAAATCTTGTCTCACCCCATTTACAATAGACATTTAGAAAATCTTAAACACTCGGTATCAAAGACAGTGTTGGAGAGTTTAGACGATGGCATTGTTCTTGCGTCCGTGCCCGCTATGTATTTGTTTTCTCAGAGTGTCACAACGTTATCCATACACAAGTGGTTTTCTCCACTTCTTGACACGGTAGGTACGAAACGGTTTGGAACGAACTTCCGTAGCAGGACGCACTAGGTAACACGAGTTAAGAAACTCTGGGGTACCTGACACCGGACGGTCCAAGGAGACAGACACCCTAAAGGGTCAGTTCTGATGACCTATACCCAACGGTAAAGGAAGAGGTCCCCTAGAAAGACTAGGTCCCTGGTTTGGGGTGTAGAGGACGAAACCGAATACCTAAGAAATGGTGACTCGGTGGTCCCCTCGGGATGCGAAACTACACAAGGTTTTAATCAGTCTGTTAACATACTACGTACAGTGCTAAATCCCACAGATGGACCCATCACTCTCCACTCCTTCCACTCTTTCTACCTTCCCCCTTCTCTTCTCGTCTCCTCTACTCTACGTGTATAATATAAGATTTATATAGTCATAACGTGTCGAGAAAACTGAACTAGAGAACTTTAAAGTGTAATCTCGGGATGAGAACGATTCCGGGGGATCATATTTTACGTATCTTGGAATTGTAACTCCGATATAATCGGGTAAATTATAAATTGGAAAGACTTTCATACTATTCATAATTATCTTTCGATACCAATTCGTGAACCTCAAAGAGTTAGAATAAACTTACACAACGACGACGACGACGATTCAACGAAGTCAACACAGACTGAGACACGCTGGGGTATCGACCGTCGGGTGGTCCGAGAAGACAGGGACATCTGGAGTGATTATGGTAGGGAAGGACGGGAAGAGTCAATTTTTTTTGCTTTACAAAGATTTTATACGAAACTTATTATCTTGAGATTAAGTACGATCGTTTTTCCTGAGTACATTCTAAAGTCATCTCTTCTACTGTACCTCAGTCCCGTAGGTGTCTTCCCCGTTGTCGTCCTACTCCCAGAACGGTCTCGTCTAGAAAATATCCTCATTAAATTCACCTTTTACTAGTTTCATGACTGTTATACTTCAAGTTGATGAGTGACTCCTGTTTAATTTTGAAAGATCAAGGTAGTTTTCGATGGAAAACATGGATCACTTTTATAAGTTGTACAGGGTACTCTTTTGAACATTATTTTGATATGTAAAGATACGAAATAAAAAAAAATTAAGATTAGTATGGATATAAATAAAAAAGGAACATAAGTGACAAAATTTTACTTAAATTGTTTCTCTTTCTAACACCTGTAAATTAGGTATTATTCATATAGTATTACATTTTATATTTTACTTTTACTGTAAATAATAAATTTTCTCTTTTTTACTGGATGTCTAACACTGGACGTCTAACTTGATTAAAAGAATACGTAATAATATTCAAGTTTTACTCAAAAATTGAAATTAAAATCGATATCTATATAAAGTCAAGTCAAGTCAGTGAGTCAGTACAGGTTGAGACGCTGGGGTACCTGACGTCATATAGTCCGAAGGGACAGAAAGTTTTGAGGGTCTCGAACAAGTTTGAGTTCAGGTAGCTCAGTTACTACGGTCGGTTGGTAGAGTAGGAGACAGTAGGGGAAGAGGAGGACGAAAGTTAGAAAAGGTCGTACTCTCAGAAAAGGTCGTACTCTCAGAAAAGGTTACTCAGTCAAGTAGTCTACCGGTTTCAAAACTTGGAAGTCTAAGTCAGGATGGTTACTCGAGGGTCCTAACTAAAGGAAATCCTATCTGACCAACCTAGAGGAACGTCAGGTTCCCTGAGAGTTCTCAGAAGAGGTTGTGGTGTCAAGTTTTCGTAGTCTAGAAGTCGAGGGTCGAATGAAATACCAAGTTGAGGGTGTAGATATGTACTGATGACCTTTTTGGTATCGAAACTGATACTCCTGGAGACAGTTATTTCATTACAGAGACGAAAAATTATACGACAGATCCAAACAATATCGAAAAGAAGGTTCCTCGTTCGCAGAGAATTAAAGTACCGACGTCAGTGGTGGACGTCACTAAACCCTTTGGTCCTTTTATCAGACAGTGATAAAGGTAACAAAAGGGTAGATAAACGGAACTTGACTACCCCGGTCTACGGCACTCGAAACAAAAAAACTTACAACTTAAAATTCGGTTGATAAAGTAAGAGGAGAAAGTGAAAGTAGTTCTCCGAGAAATCAAGAAGAGAAAGACGGTGTTCACACCACAGTAGACGTATCGACTCCAATAACTATAAAGAGGGTCGTTAGAACTAAGGTCAAACACAAAGTAGGTCGGGCCGTAAAGTGTACCACATGAAACGTATATTCAATTTATTCGTTCTACTGTCATATGTCGGAACTGTATGAGGAAAGGGATAAACCTTGGTGTGACAACAAGGTAAAGGTCAAGATTGACAACGAAGAACTGGATGTATGTCTGAAGAATTCTATATAAATAGTAAACAGTTTATCAGGACCGATAAAAATTACTGAAATATTAAAGAACTATATTGACACAAATGATCGAATTTAACGAAAATTTAAAATAAAAACTTACCCTCATACAATTACTTATTCTTTATATTAACTAGTTTGTGGGTAGTGTATCAAAAAGTATCCCATACAACTTAGTGTCTGGAACCGTAGAGATGTTAATGAACCCCATGGTATAAAATTTTAATTAAAAATCACTTACCTTTACCTGTGTTCATGTATTTATGTTAAGAATAAGATTCGTGTAAATTTGAAAATACACAACATTTTATACACAAATGAGTGAATCAGTACAGACTGAGAAACGCTGGGGTACCCGCTATCGGGTGGTTTGAGGAGACAGGTACTCTAAAGGGTCCGTTATACCTCACCCACCGGTAAAGGAAGAGGTCCCCTAGAAGGACTGGGTCCTTAACTTGAGCTCAGAGGAGAAACCATCCGTCTAAGAAATGACGACTCGGTGGACCCTTTGAAGTAATATTTTCTGTTCGTCATTATTTTATCCTTAGTTCGTCACTACATTTTACCACCTAATTACTACGTATTAGGATTTACGAATAATATTTGACTTATACAAAACATATGTACTATGTAAATTGAGAAGTCATGATCTTACATTTAAAATTTTTATGTAGACCATTATAGATGACTTCAATATTTGTTTTCTTTTTAATTGAATGTCTTTATCTCGTGTTACTTTATAAAAACGTTCTTTAGATTTACATTGTCTTTACGAAGACTTTTAACAAAAAAAAAGATAAAGTCACTTGTCATAAAGAATAGACAAGTTTAATACTTGAAAAGTTTAATAATGAAAGGTGGTTCTTTCATTTTATGTCAAAATCAGTAGGATCAACATCTACATTTAAAAACTACTATCGAAATGTAAATATATCTATTGTAAATGTATCTATTGTAAATAAAGGTTTCTAGGATTCTTTTATTTTAATATATGGATCAAGAGATGAAGAGGAAAGGTAAAATGTACTTAGTATGGAAGAACCAGAACTGACCGATCTTCTCTGAAAAAAGGAAAAGGTTAAGAATTTAAAACTTTCATTTTGATAGTTGACGTTTGATTACCTTTTAGTAAAATATTATAATTGGTAAAATTTCCCAAAGGGACCACCGAGACAACCATTTCTTAGACGGAATTTCCGCCCTCTGAACCCAAGTTAGGGACCGAGGCCTTCTAGGAGACCACTTCCCTTACCGTTGGGCGAGGTCATAAGAACGGACCTCTTAAGGTACCTGTCTCCTCGGACCACCCGATGTCAAATTTCTTTATTCAATTAAACAGAAATTTTAGTAAGAAAATCATTTGAAAGATGACGTCTAGGACTTTGGCGTGGTTTTATATTAAACTGACACCTAAAATTTTTAAGGTGATCTCCCGTTGTACATGGTTCCAAAAACAGTGAACAAAGTTTCCCCCTTTTTGTAGGTCAAAATAAGAAATAGCACTTATTTACAGTAACTAAATTATAAATCGTGTCAGTCATAATTAACAATAGAAATACTCCGTGTACACCACACTCACCTATGACAGAGTAAAGATTTTGTCATCATACCCATAAGGAGATAGACGAAAATTAATCAACATTAGTTGTTAAAAGTCAATGGCATTAATGATCTTATTTATTATTCACTTTTTCGTAATAAAATATACATTACTCAAGTACCCCACTCAATAAATTCCGGTATACACAAAATTCAACATTTATATATATTTGTTAACATCTAATTTCTTTTTATTTCATTTTGGGTATCTTCTATGACCAGCATTTAAACTTTAAGTTAAAACTTCTTTATTTTCGTAAACGAGTAATATGTAGGAGTCTCTAATAAAATTGGTACTCATCCTTCTAGCCAAGTCACCACACCCAATCGAAAGAATTAGGAACGACTCTTCTCCTTAGACGAATGTCGACCGTCGTAGAGGTGCAAAATCTTCAGACGGGTTTGTGGCAAATATCGGGCAGGAGAAGTTAAGGGATGAAGAGCTTAAGAGTAATTTTAATGATTTCTTTTTAAGATGTATCTCAATTACCAGTGACTGTGACTATTATCGTTCTCGTATTACGATATAAAGGTTTATGTAAAAGACGACATCAAAAGTCAGTAAAAGTACAGGCTAAGAAACCTTGGGGTACTTGATGTCGTGTGGTCCGAAGGGACAGGAAGTGATATAGGACCTCAATCGAGTTTTTGAGTACAGGTAACTCAGTCACTACGGTATAAAAGACATATTCTCTCGTTTCGTTATAACTTTCCCTACCCCTCCTCCATGTATTGGTCGAAACCTTTTACTAAAACACCTAAAATTATCTAAGTATAAATCTCTATTTTATTAATAAATTTTTTATGTGTCTTATCACACAAAATTTTGATACTGTCTATAATATACCCTTATCTGCATTAACAGTGGTTAACGTTATTTTATCACTAAATAGGGGACTCATCGAGAACGAATCAACTAAACAACAAGCAAGTGAGTCAGGACAGTCTGTGAAACACTGGTGTACCTGATGCGCGTCGTCCGAAGGGACAGGAAGTGGTAGAGGTCCCGAACGGTTTTGAGTACGGGCAACTCAACCGCCATGTTAGTTGTTAGAGGAGAAGAAGACGAAAGTTAGAAAGGGTTGTAGTCCAAGAAAAAGTCACTCAGTCCAGAAACGTAGTCCACCGGTTTCATAACCTTGAAGTCGAAACCGTAGTCAGGAAGGTCACTTATAAGTTCTAACTAAAGGAAATCCTAACTAACCAAATTAGAGGAACGTTAGACTTCCTGAGAGTTATCAGAAGAGGTGGTATCAAGTTTTCGTAGTCATGGAGCCACGGGTCAGAAGAAATACCAGGTGGAGAGTGTAGCTATGAACTGGTGACCTTTTTGGTATCGAAACTGATCTGGTTTGAACCGTCTCATTACAGAGACGAAAAATTATACGACAGATCCAACCAATATCGAAAACAAGGTTCCTCGTTCGTAGAAAATTAAAGTACCGATGTCAGTGGTGGACATCACTAAAACCTCTGGTCCTTTTATTTCGGACAGTGACAAAGGTAACCAAAAGGTAGATAAACGGAACTTCACTACCCTCACCTAGGGTACTAGAAACAAAAAAAAAAAAAAACTTGCAACTCAAAATTCGGTCGAAAAAGTGAGAGGAGAAAATGAAAGTGTTCTCCGAGAAATCAAGAAGAAAAAGACGGTATTCGTACTACAGTAGACGTATCGACTCCAATAACTATAAAGAGGGTCGTTAGAACTAAGGTCGAACACGAAGTAGGTCGGGCCGCAAAGAGTGCTACATGAGACGTATCTTCAATTTATTCGTGCTACTGTTATATGTCGGACCTACAAGAGGAAAAGGATAAATCTTAGTCAGCAACAACGTACGGGTCAAGATTGACAACGAAGGACTGACATATGTCCAGGAGTTCTCCGTCCAGTAAACCAGACCATACGGGTAGAGAAGTTCTTAAAAGGTGTCAAACAACAATAGGTGTGTCAGTTTCCTAAACCGTATCAGTTATTTCGTCTTCATCTACAAAAAGACCTTGAGAGAACGAATAAACTACTAGGTTGTTTACAACCGTCAAACTAGAGACCAAGGAGACGGAAATGATTTAGGTAGAACTTATAAACCTTCAAGAGCCAAGTGTATGACAACTTCGGATCGAACCTCTTGAAACTCGTAATGAAACGATTGTACACTTTACCCACGTCAACATGTTATCAAACTTGTAAGAAACCGTGACGGAAAGAAACTTAACCTTACTTTTGACTGGAAAAGGTCTTTCCGATAGAACAATAGAAGCTTTATTATCCACGAGTAAAATGATTTTTTTTCTTAATAAAAGTGACATTAGTTTCGTAAGGGACTATTTGATAGTCAGAATTGTACAACATCAACAAATCAATAAGTCAGTACGGGCTGAGAAACACTGGGGTACCCGACGTCGCACGGTCCAAAGGACAGGAAGTGAAGAGAGTCTATAACGTGTTTAAATATAGGTATCTCGGTTACTACGGTAGTTTGGTAAAGAAGGAGACAAAGGGAGAAGAGTAGGACGGGGGTTAGAAAGGGGTGTAGTCCCAGTAAAGGTCACTCAGTCGAGAAGTGTAGTGTACCGGTTTCATAACCTCGAAGTCGAAGGAGTAGTCAGGAAGGTTACTTATAAGTCCCAACTATAGGAAATCCTAACTGACCAAACTAGAGGAATGTCGGGTTCCCTGAGAATACTCAGAAGAGGTCGTGGCATCAAACTTTCGTAATTAAGACGAGACGAGTCGGAAGAAATACCAGGTTGAGAGTATCGGTATGTACTAATAACCTTTTTTATATGGAAACTGATGCACCTGGAAAGAGTTGTTTCTCTACAGAGACGAAAAATCACACGAGAGATCCAAACAGTACCGAAAAGAAAGTTCCTCGTCACAATCGTCACAATCAACGAGTCAGCACAGGATGAGTAACACTGGGGACACCTGACATCGGTTGGTGTGAGGAGACAGGCACCCTAAAAGGTCCGTTCTTATGACCTCACTCAACGGTAGGGTACAGGTTCCCTAGAAGGGTTGGGTCCCTAACTTGAGTCCAAAGGACGAAACGTTCCTCTAAGAAATGGTAGACTCGGTACGTCCCGAAGTAAAGTTCCTCGTTCACAGAAAATTAAAGTACCGACGTCAGTGGTAGACGTCACTAAAACGTCGGGTTCTTTTATCAGACAGTGGGGTAAAAAAGGGAAGATAAGCGGTACCTCACTACACTGGTCTACGGTACTAGAAACAAAAAATTTACAACTAACAATTCGGTTCAAAAAGTGAGAGGAGAAAGTGGAAGTAGTTCTCCGAAAAATCAAGGAGAAACGGGAAACGGTAATCCTAGACATATAGACTCCAATAACTATAAAAAGGGTCTTTAGAACTAAGGTCGAACTAGGTAGATTGGTCCGTAATTGTACGTATAATATGTTTATCTACAATCCATCTAGTCCAAAATTCAAGAATTTATCAATAGTAAACAAATTAGGAACATGAAGGGACACGTTATGTATGATAAAAATAGAGGTAAAGAATTTACTCTTTTACCTCCGTAGACAGAATTATTATGTAAATTAACCATCTTATTTCTATATGTATATATATATATATTACTCTATGTATTTGTACCTTTTTATTTATCTATGTTATAATAATGTTAGGGTTATTGTGGAGATTTTAATTCTTTTATTCTAATTTTCCTTGAAAAATTTTTGATTTAATAAAATTGGAGTATAAAGTTTAAATATCATAGTCAAGGGTCATTACGTACTATCTTTAATCTCGGAAACGTATGTTGACAGGGAGGGGATATAGAATTAATCGTAATTAAAATAAATTAATAAAACCACCAAAGTTTCAAATATTGTAAGGGTAAAGTAAGACACAAGTCTTAGGTGTTCCAACAAATTGGAATGCAAACTTAAATTTATCTAGTGAGGGTAAGAAATAGTCGTAAAGTGACTCCCGAATGGTCCAAAGTGATCGTTATTTCTTGACCGGACTATTTCGTCTTCTGGATTCTTTCCACCCAAACTAGGGACTCAACCTTTCTAGAGGACCTCCTCCGGCACCGTTGGGTGAGGACAAAATGACGGACCTCTTAGGGTACTTGTCTCCTCGGACCTCCCGATGTCAGGTACCTTAACATTTCTGAACTTTGTGTCGCCTTCATTAAATCATAACAACTTTACAAATTAGAGTAAAATGAAAGAACATAAAAGTTTTTATAAAAAAGTTCTTCTCTAGTACATACAAAGACTTTGTAAGAACACTTAAGAACAGATAATGGACATGTAAATCTTCAATCAACAGTCCTATGCGAAACTCATTCGGAAAGGAACAGGGAAACAAGAATTCGTCCCCATGATGAGACCTCTTGAGTCTAGTTATCAAAAGTGAGAACTTGTACTAGACGAGAAAAAAACCGGTATAATTATTTACTGATATATAATTTTATAAATGAATAAACGAGTCCTTTATGAGTACTTTATAGAAGGTACATAGTCACATCAATGACCTTTAATTTATCATTAAATTTTTCCAACGGAAGAACCTTGTACGTAAGATTAACCCCTCTATCCTTTAATTGTTTGTAGATAAATAAACAGAGAGATGATAGATAGGTAGATTACAGTCTGTCACTAGTTACGAAATCTTTTTTAGTTCCACACCTTAGTACCTGGTCATCACTGATAGACTACGTCAGTAATTGTGTGGGAGGGACAATCCACTGCACACTTACTAAATTTATACTCCCATAAACATCCGTTTTCAGACGTTTCACTACTGAAGTATCTTTAAAAAGGATCTTATTTGCAAAGGAAAGTTAAACAGTTAAGTTCGTAAGTAAATAAGTTTCAAATACATAACGTACAATATATAAAACTTAAAAAAAGAAAAGGAAACCTAAAAACATGTAAAGAAAAAGTTTTGATTAGTTAGTTTAAAGTTTTCACACAGTAGGTCGACGTGATATTACACATTGACACGTAGAAGCAGGAAAAAGTAGAACAAAACACCCTGAAGGAGTACGGACTCATGGGGTCTAGATACAATTCGACGTACAGAAGAGGGAGAGAGAAGGGTAGGAGGGGGAGGAGAAAGGGGACGGAAAGGAGAAGGGGAACTTTATGTCGTTAAAAAAGGGTATTTGGTACAGTCAAGTGAAAACTAGGAGAAGAAAACACAACTTTAAACAAGAGTGATGATGGAAGAAGGAAGAAAGACATCAAAGAAGGGGGGTGGGAACTATAAAGGAATTCCGGAAAACCAAGAACAACAACAACAACAAAACAAAAATTATAGACTTTGGAGTGACTCCGATATCTTTTACTAACTAAATTTCTTGGAGAATACCACTAAAAATTGAATATAAACAACAACAACAACAAAGTACAAAACAAAACAAACAAAAAAAAAAGGACTCAGAACTACGTCCAGAAGACGACTAAAAAAAGAGGAATTTTGAGTGAAAACTTTCACTGACAGAGAAACGACTTTTTTTTTCACATTCCGTACCTCCGTTCTTCCTTGCCCTTTCCTGTAAGACATCATCCAGTTTTAGACGAAAAGAATCGTAAACCGTCTATCAGAAGTACCGGAAAAATTTTAGTTTCCAAATCAAGAATATACTGAAAATCTCACTACGTAAGTTTTCAATATACACACCTTCTGTCTAAAGTCGATACTAATAGTTTGAATAGAAAACATACTTTAAATATTGATCGAACTAAAAACTTCGTTGATAATTTAATTACCCTTTACCGTTTGACTAAAAAGATTTTTTAAAAGACTATATAAATTTTAAATTTTTTTTTTGTGAAATTAGTCTTTCGTGGTCAATTAAAATTGAAGTTGAACCAGGAAAGTTTTTTATGCAAAAATTTTATACACAGTAATCCGAGATCGTACTACAGACTATAATATTCACGAATTTCTTGCAAACGATTTACTCAACTAATAAAATTTTAAAATAAAATAATTGGAGATAGTAAAAAGGATGTAAGTTATGTCTCAAAGTAGTGTATAATATTTAATATTTTATATTGTTATCAAAAAAAACTCGGAGATTTTAAGATTTAGGTCATATCACAAACTACAAAATATCCTTTATATAAAAACTTTAAATCGGTTATTAATTCTCCCTCATACTTATCTATAATTTGGTTCTTTTTGTACAATAATTTAAAATTCATTATAGAATGTAAAAATAGATGTTATTGAGAAAAAGTAGAATCCGTATATAAAACCTCATAAAATGATTTCTAAACTGAATTTATTATGAACTGAGGAAAAGAAGGTTTTCAAAATTTTAAACAGTTAATAACCATAAGACGGAAGGAAAACATATAATTGTAGATTTAAACATAAAATAAGTCAATGAGTTTCGTTATAACTGAACACGAGAGTCAAAGACTGCACTTTACTAACAATACCTCCACATTGTCCTTGGTCATAAATCTTACCGAGTCTCCAATTTCGCAGACGGACGTTACGCCCTCTGGACCCAAACTAGGGACCCAGCCCTTCAAGGGGACCTCTTCCTTTACCGTTGGGTGAGGTCATAAGAACGGACCTCTTAGGGTTCCTACCTCCTCGGACCACCCGATATCAAGTGCCTCAGTCTTGAGGGAGCCTGTGCTGACTCGCTGAAGTGAGTGAGTGAGTATACTGAAAGTCATTCTTTGATAAAAATTTGATAATATAGTCAAAATGTTTGTGTATGGAATTAAGGTCCACCTTAAGTTCTTAAATATTTAACACCCAGAGTACGATTAAGTACGTTCCGATTATATTTATAGAAACGATTCGAATACCATGTTTCTTGAGTATTTACCGAATGTCTTCAAATTTATACATTGAAATCTACGTGGGATGACGGAAAAAAAGACCATATTTTTGTATGGGGTTTCGTTGAAGTCCCAAGAGGTTAGGGATCAGGGAAACTGTACATCTCTTATATTATATGGGATATAGAACTTATTTGGAGTTTACACTCACTGTCGACTTTTTATTGTCGACCGAATCTCACAAATCCAACTTAAGTCACCTGGAGATAAGACTGAAGACGAACCATAACCGTTCACGGAATCTCGGTGTCGGATAAAGGGTCGAATACACTTTGTCGCTAATGGTTCCTGTTTGGCAGGAGTATCGTGGCACTGTCACGTCCGACTGACAGGTGAGTGTGGAGTCTAGTAATATAGAGAAGGGGAGAAGACAGGTTCGTAGATAAATGAAGGGAATAATCTGAAAATTTTATCATTTTATAGTCTAAGTGAATAAAAGATTCTTTTACATTGGTAATATAATATATAGAGGATAGGGTGGTGGGTCCGTCTTCTTTTAATGGTAGTCTTGAGCTTTATCTCAGTGCGAAAATTCCTACTACCGACATCAGTTACACCCCATGGAGAGAATGACGTCTTCTATTTTCTTACTAGTCGAGGTAGTAAAAAAAAAAGTAAGGAGTTGAAATAAGAAATCAAAAATACATATACGACTTCTACGATACTAAAGTACTGAGCATTCAGATAATTACCGTTTCCGTTGTTTCGGTCCCAGTACAAAGTAAAAGCCAACATAAAACGTGGAGGAAAATGATCGTAGAAAATCAACGTGTCTTCGAGGGACCTCGAGTAATGACAGAAACGTAGGGTGACAGTCCTCGAGTCGACTCGACCTCTCTCGACTTGACCGTCCATGACCTTCCCAGTTCGGTTTCGTTTTCAATCGTCAGGTAGTAATGTGTGAATGGTGTCAGGATATCCATTCTCCGTCTTTGGTCTTTTTAATGGAGAGAGGGAGTGGAGTGGAAGGTAAAAAGGGGTAAATTACCGTGTCTAGTTTCTATTCCACCTACTCGTACCTGAACCCGAATAGAGTCACAACTCCCTCGGGACTTGTTTTCCGAAAACTACGAGTTACATGGGTTCTAGTTTTTTTTTGTTTTTTTAATCGGCTTCCCCCTCCCTTCCTATCCTCACCTTTTAGACACTCGTGATTCAGTCTCACTTCTTTTCAACAGAAATTCCGAAAGGGAAGAAGGGGATTAAGGGGGATGAGGGGTTATTCCTTCGGAGTCGTCTCCGTAGACAACATTTGGGGTCGGATTCTGGGGTGAATTTCTCTAGAGACTTCCTTCTTTGGACCCGATTCTTACGTCTATTTGAACACGTCTCGTGTTCCGACCTGTCTCCCTCGGTGAAGAAACTGACGTTGAGTCCCTGATGTCACGACCTTACATGTCTCAGACCAAACCTCTCCCGTCGACAGGGGACCCTCCGTCTGTTTCACTCCTAAATGTCATTAACGGAAACATTAACACTGAGTCTAGTCAGTCAGTCAGTCAAGTCAGCGAGTCAGGACAGGCTGAGAAAAGCTGGGGTACTTAGTGTCGTGCGGTCCGGAGGAACAGGTAGTGGTTGAAGGCCTTAAATGCGTTTAAGCACAGGTAACTCAGTCATTACGGTAGGTCGGTAGAGTAGGAGACAGCAGGGGAAGAGGAGGAGAGGGGTTAGGGAGGGTCGTAGTCTCAGAAAAGGTTACTCAGTTGAGAAGCGTACTCCACCGGTCTCATAACCTCAAAGTCGAAGTCGTAGTCAGGAAGGTCACTTGTGGGTCCTGACTAGAGGAAATCTTACCTGACCAACCTAGAGGAACGTCAGGTCGCCCGAGAGTTCATTAACGAAAACATTAACAATGAGTCTAGTCCGGAGAGGTTTGGTCCCTCTCCAAGATTTGGTTAGTGGAAAGGAGACAAAAACAATAACAAATCAGCGATTCAGTACAGGCTGAGAAACGTTATGGTGCGTACCTGATATCGGGTGATCCGAAGAGACAGGTACTTTAAAGGGTCAACTCTTATGACCTCACCTAACGGTAAAGGAAGAGGTCCCCTAGGTAAAGGAAGGGGGGACTGCGTCCCTGGCTTACTCGTAGGGAACACAACCGTCGGAAAAAAAAAAAAAAAAAAAATGGTGACTCGGTGGTCCCTTCGGCGAGGAAAGGAGAAGGAGAAAGGTAAGAAGAGTGAAGAATACGTGGACTAAATCCAAGAACGAGAAAATTGTATACTCTCACCAGTTTCGTCGACCTTATCAAGTCTCTAAATACCAGTCTTCCACTTTAATTAAATAATAATACGTGTCACGTACGTACAATTCAACGAAGTCAGAACAGGTCTGAGAAACGTTGGGGTACTTGACATCGGGTGTACCGAGGAAACAGGTACCCTAAGAGGTCCGTTCTTATGACCTCACCCAACAGTACGGGAGGAGGTCCCCTAGAAGGTCTAGGTCCCTAGTTTGGGTGTAGAGAATACAGAGGACGTAAACGTCTGTCCAAGAAATGGTGATCGCGATCGACCCTTCGGGAATAATACCCTCTACTTCCCCTTTAGGTGGAGTGACTTCCACTTCCTTTCCTCACCTCAGGTCCTTATCGTACATGACTTGGTTGCTCTCCTTGATGCCACTGAATCCAAACTGACCTCACTTCTCATATTACGTTCTCTACAGAATTTCTCTGACTTTATACTTAACGGTGTAGATGGTATGTGTTTAAATTTCAAAGAAAAGAAATTCATTTTGATAACTTTTGAAAATTATCACTTATTATACTGGTGTAAATATAAAACTCTTTTATAGGTCCGACTTCCATTATTTATCTTATGATTAATCATATTCTCTTTATTACTCCATGAATTTACAAATGCACCATAAGTTTAAAGAACATGTTCCCGTCTTAACTAAACTTAAACAGGGACTCTCTCTGGAAAAGTTTTTAGTTGTTTACTCGACAATTTTCTCAACGATTTAAAAAGTAATCGTACACTTATGAAGAAACTGTATATATAATAAATTTATGGGTAGACACCTGTATAAGAACACTTAACATATAAGACACACACATACTTACCATATACCTTGAGATAACGTGGAGATGGGACCTTACCAGTACACCTTTTTGTCACTCACTTCTTCTGTACAACGATTGTACTCCCCTTTTATGTGGTAGGTGAACATTTGGTGCACCAAAACGTTGCAGACAAATCATAGTTACAGAACTATTTGAGATTCGAGTATTCTCATCCTAAAAAACATTAATCTTTTGATAATAGATAAACGAATTGTAATTTGTTGTGATAAAGACTACTTGTTTAATGTAATGTTAAAATTTTATACAAATTCGAAGAATAATTTTGACAAGATAAAAAATTTAGAAATACGATATACCAGTTTGAGTAAAATTCTTTATTGATTTAGGTAAAAAATTTTAAAGTGTTAACATTAACGGTATAAAAGGAGGACTCGACTCTCAGATATCAGGAAAATTTTTTATAGACCGATATAAGAATGGGTATATTTGTGTACAATTATGAATATAGATGTAAACACACATAAAATTCTAAATTAATAATAGGTAATAATTATATACGTTTTAATAAACTTTAAAGGATCGAAATAGTTTATAATTCGGATTTATAAATCCCGACATCAGTAAAGAAGAAATAATAACAAATAACACCTTCGTCCTTCCCTCTCTAGATAAAAAAGTTAAACCTAGAACATCTGGTTTCTCATTTAGAATAACTGAAGTACTTTTTAATACGTATTTCGTGGGTTTCTGTCTTCGACTGGATATTGTTTAATTTAGACTAAAGGAACAGTGAAACGTACGTATATATCTAGAACCAGACAAGATTTTCTTTATATAAAACAGAATTCACGTGTCGAGATTCTAAATCATAAACGAAATAGGATTAAACGACAGTTAGATAATGTAAATATCTTAGCATAAATAACAGAGACCACCAGTTAATCTCTAGACATTTTGTTAGGTTCTTATAATTAGGTTGTGTCTCGACGGGTCGGTTTTCCTAAAAATAAAATGGTTATCGTTCAAGTTCTATAATATACCACATTAAAACTCTGTCATCCTTAAAACTCTGTCATCAAGTCTAATTTTCTTTTTATTATGGTATCTTTTACAATGAAAACAAATCAACGGTAATAAAAACAACAAAAATAAAACCTCCTATACCAACAAAATCCTTCCTTACCTTTGATATTTTATGTCGTAAATCACCTGAAGGGACCACCGAGTCTGCCATTTCACAGACAGATGGTACGTCCTGTGGGCCCAAGTTAGGGACCCAGCCCTTCTAGGGGACCTCTTCCTTTACCGTTAGGTGAGGTCATGATAACGGACCTTTTAGGGTACCTGTCTCCTCGGTCCATCCGATGTCAGGTACCCCAGCGTTCGTCAGGCTGTGCTGACTCGCTGAAGTGAAGTGAAGTGAAGAAGTGTCGTAAATCGTTCTAAGTGGTATTCCTACATACCCTTCAGGGTCACTGAGTCGTCGTTTCCTTAACGGACGTTACGGCCTCCGCGTCCAAGTCAGGGACCCAGCCCTACTAGGGGACCTCCTCCTTTACCGTTGGGTGAGGTCATAAGAACGACCCTTTTAAACTACCTGTCTCCTCGGACCCCCTATGTTAGGTACCCCAGTTTCTCAGTCCGTGTTAACTCGTCGACTCGTGTGCACATATGTGGTATGTTAACTTCTAGAGTAGTACATTAAACTTCAGAGAGAGAAGTACATGTGTGAAAAGACAATGTGTTCAACACAGTTGTCATTGTACTTGTCGTACTTAAACAAAACCGGACTATTTCATGAGATGTTTATAAACTCACTATACTACTATAGAACTTCTTTTTTTGTTTAAAGGATAGCAACTCCGGTATCCTTTGTCTCTTGTAACCTACAATTATATAAAGAATTATGATTCATACCCGAAGGGACCACCGAGTCATCATTTCTTAAACGGACGGTTAAGTCCTCTACATCCAAACTAGTGACCTAACCCTTATATGGGACCTCTCCTTTTGCCGTTAGGTGAAGTCATGAGAACGGACCCTTTAGGGTACCTGTCTCCTTGGACTGTACGAATGTCAGGCACCCCAGAGTTTCTCAGTCTGTGCTGAATCGTTGATTTGTTGTTTCGATTAATATAATTCTACTAATTGTTTTGACTCTAATAACAAAAAATGGTAAGTCTATAAGTAAACCCGGAATATATAATTCTCAAGCTATTGAGAGTCCCAAAAAAGAAATTGAACTAAAATTGTCTTAAACAAATGTAAAAAGAAAAAATCAAGTTTTTATTTCGTGTTCAATAAAAAACAAACCATTCTCAATTGATTAAGATTTATGTATATAAAAACAAGGGATCTTTCATTGTGACGAACATTCTATCGATCGAGTAAAATTGTGGAGTTAACAAACAACAAAAGTGACCGACCGAAAATTTATAAAAGTATTATAAAGACGTTAAAATTTATCTTGGGAAAAATGTTATTCTCTTTTGAAAAACATTAAATAATAAGAGTAAAAGGAAGAAAAATTTAGATTCCTTGTATGTATATTACTAGTAAACAGTAAGTATATTAAGGAGTCGATGATTTAGAACTCTTTACTAAACACATATAATTTTACACTATGACAGATAAACCGGAGTCTTCAATTAAGTCGTCTCATTACCATTTAAAGAATTTCATCAATGAATACCCGAATCCTTTCGATAATTTAGACATCCGGTCCACTGTGGTCTTTCGACTCCACTTCCGAATCTTAATTTGGATGGAAATTTCATGTCTCGGGTTTGAATTATAATCCCCTTTTTTTCTAATTCCACAGTTGAGTGGGAATCGATACTTCACTTCACTTCACTTTCAGTTAGTCAACACAGACTGAGAAACGTTGGGGTACCTGATATCGGACGTTCCGAAGAGACAGGCACTAAGAGGACCGGTCTTATGACCTCACCCATCGGCCAAGGAAGAGGGCCCCTAGAAGGGTTGGGTCCCTAGGTTGGGTCCAGAGGACGAACCGTCCGTCTAAGAAATGGTCGACTCGGTAGACCTTTCGGGTTGAAATTGATATAACAACCAAATATGGGAAATATCCATCCCTTTGTTTCTCTTGTCTTTTAGTATGACACAAAAGTCGGGACAATAGGCAAGTTGGGGTTTAAAACGTGTATGACCGGTTTTGTATAAACCTTCGTCAATGATTATGTTCGTACGGGATATAATTTATTTTGAAAACGATCCGTTGGTTTTTTAGTCGAGAACAAATACTTTTACGAAATATTTTTATGTATAAGGTGACAAATACACGAGTAAAGTGAGAAACAGATCAGTTCGTTATAACTTTTTACTTCGTAAAAGGACTCCTATCTCTCCACTTTACTCAAGTGTCTGTCTTGTATTACTTCATTAACGTTGTCTAATACTATCTATGACATTATCTCTATAAATAAGACTTTTTACCTTCCGTTTACGGATTGTGAGAGACCCCATAGGTCCTTTCCAAAACTTCCTCTTATCCTCAAATGGTTCGTTTCTTTCGTGATACATATTTTCATAAACAAATGTAAATGAACACATGTAATTTCTTTTATATAGAAATTACTTGGTGTTCCCAAGACTTAAAAAACGTATACTGTTCGATACGTATTCCTCGACACTATTACGTTGTTATTTGTATTTTTCTTGATTATCAAAATTCGAGAAATAATTTACGATCAGTGAGATGACTATCGAAAGGGACTTACTTTTATACAACCGTGACAAAATATCTACAAAATACCTACTCCTTCGACTCCATAAGTGTTTTTCATTGTTAAAAAGGTCCTAAGTACCGATGGTTCGTAGTTTTGATTTAAGGTAGTCAGTTTTAACTTAAGGTAATTTCAGGTCGGGTCCGACACAAGTAGGTCACTAAATACAAGATGTACTCCAACGTCACCACCACTTTAGTTCCACCCTTTGTTGAAGTGAATCCTCAAATAAGACAATCATTGTCTGTCTGAATGACTTCAGTCTATTGGTTGATCTACACCCTATGCTCTTTCTCGGAACCGTTCACTAAAGGTTCGAGTTCAGAAGTTTTTGATTCAACGTTCGCCGTGGATAAATCTCTATCTTATTTCTCATCTTCCCAGTCCCCAATCTCTTTTATTTTACGACATTCAAACCCCGTACAATTAACGTTGTAATACAAACGTCAAATGTCAACAACCGTCAAACGACGACGATTTAGTGAAGTCAGTACAGGTTGAAACACACTCGGGTATCTACCGTCGGGTGGTCCGAGGGGACAAGGACCCTAAGAGGTCCGTTCTTGTGACATCACCCAACGGTAAAGGAAGAGGTCCCCTAAAAGGGCTGGATCCCTCGCTTGGACGTAGAGAATGTAGAGGACGTAACCATCCGTCTAAGAAATGGTGACTCGGTGGTCTCAAAATAATTACATCCTAGATCAATACCAAAAGTAAAAATTAGAAGACAAAATCACGGTAATTGAGATTACAAAAAGTCATATACATTAATACAAACGGTTGAATTTTAATATTATTTATACTATTGAATCTACTTAGTCTTCCTACCTAGTCTAAATGTAATAAAATTCAATAGGTCAAGAAAACTTAATTTCATGATTGTTATAAGAGTAAAATAGGTTTCGTGAGTGAGTAAGTGTGTAGGAGAATAAGTTGTTTTCTGATGAATCATAGGTGATATATCGTCAGTGGGTCGAGTTGTGACACCACTCACTCTACTTACAAACAGGAACAAGAAGTTTTAGTCCATATTCTCATTACCTTAAATTATGTCACTATCTCCGAACCTTCCTGACTACAACTTCGACTTTGAGGTTATGAAACCGGTGGAGTACACTTCTCGACTGAGTAAACTTTTCTGGGACTACGACCCTTTCTAACTCCCGTCCTCCTCTTCCGCTGCTGTCTCCTACTCTACCAACCTACCGTAGTGACTGAGCTACCTTCACCCAAACCCACCTGAGACCCTCAACCACTACTTGTCCCTCCGGTCCGCACGATGCCAAGTACCCCAATGTTTCTCAGCCTGTACTAAGTCGCTCACTTGGCTTGACTTGACTCTCCGAATGTCTGACACACCAAACAGTGTCATTCTAATTGAGGGAGGCAGTCGCCCAGACATCATCTCGTGTACTCGGTTTATAATGTACGTACAACTCCGAAAAGTTTGAGAGTTATCTATCGTGTAGTTTAATAATCGACATTTAATTATATAAGAAAGATTTAGGGTCGAATAATTTTGATAAAATTAATATGACATAGTATATATATATATATATAGGTTTTAAGAATAAACACAGGAGATGACTTATCTGAAATAATTATGTTACTCATCATGGATTGGTCGTCTCACTGAAATTAGGCGTTCTTATTTACTGTAAAAGAGACGTTTGTGTAATCAAGTATTACCATTGTCTTATTTTAAACACTCAGAAAAGGAGTCTTTTATCCGAAGTGTCTTCACGACTACAGACTTTGAAAAGAACTTGTCATTGATCTTTAAATAATCAGTCCCATCTCTCTTTACTTGTCAAGTAGTGGTAAAATTGGTATATAGTACAGTGAAATATTTTCTCCTGAAACTTCCTGTCTTTCTGGACACTAAGTTAACTAGGAGTGTGAAGAGATTTTGTTTTGTTTGTAAGTCGGGGTACAGTCTACTAGGTCCAGTCTTTAGACAAATGAAAGGACCTCACTGGAGTACCAGTAGGCTGAGGATTTACGGGACATCGAATACCGAGTTAGGAGTCGGTCCGGGTACAAAGAAGAAGACTCAATAGAAAAACTATCGACATACAGACCCACTTTTTCGTAAAGCAGAGGATAAATAGTGACAACAAAGAAGTACTTGTCTGGGGTATACACCTTAGGGACAGGACGGAAAGGGAAACTGTAGGTCGGGACCTGGGTACTAGCGGGTGGTAAATAAAAGTAAACTTACACTTTAATAACGAAGTCTTCCTTGTATCGTTTTGATTTGAGAAGTCGAAAAAAAAAAAAAAGGACTTCGTTCCGGGAAACCTAAAGGTAAAACGGGAAAGAGTTAGCTTACCGATAATAATTAGGGATCATGAAAAGAAAGTGAAGAGGGAAAAGGAACGAGAAAGTCAAGTCAAGTCAGCGAGTCAGCACAGACTGAGAAACGCTGGGGTACTTAGTGTCGTGCGGTTCGGAGGGACAGGTAGTAGTTGAGGGCCTCAAGTGAGTCTGAGCACAGGTAGCTCAGCCACTACGGTAGGTCGGTAGAGTAGGAGACAGCAGGGGAAGAAGAGGACGGGGGTTGGGGAGGGTCGTAGTCCCAGAAAAGGCTCACTTGAGAAGCGTACTCCACCGGTTTCATAACCTCAAAGTCGAAGTCGTAGTCATGAAGGTTACTTGTGGGTCCTGACTAGAGGAAATCCTACCTGACCAACCTAGAGGAACGAGAAATGGTACTCACTTTCAAGTCAGGAGGTAACAAGTCAAGTAGAGTTGGTAGGCGGGAAACAACGACGTGGAGACTATCCCAGAAGTAGAAGGTACGGTCCTCAATATAACCCATCCCGTTTTTGACTCGATGACACTACTTTCGTCTGTTCTTTTTACTGTGACCAATTGTACCTCTCTTAGGCACACAAGGTGTATTTTGTCGGATTCAAGTCACCCGTCTATTCTGTACCCTTTGAGAGGTCCTTGGTGAACCGAAAGAAGCCAACGAGGGAGTCGGGGGTCCCGAACAACAACTGACTCATTATGACTATCCTCGACAGAGTCGGTACACCGTAAGATCGATTACCTCTCTACCCCCTTCCCCTATATCCTCTAACTTCGTTCTCGACACCTCCAACGTGTACACTGAAGGTTAGTGGAGAAACCGTTCTTGTCAGTGGACCGGATGGGACAACGTTCCCTACGACCCTTTAGAGGTCGACTCACCGATAATTATTATCGTCCCGTTTTTATTACTAACACCTTCTTTCCCTTTTACCTAACCCCCTTTTTTAATTTGTAAACAGGATGATCAGTTTGTGATAACGGGTTTATCTAGTAATTGTACTAAAAGAAGTAAAAAAAGACTCCAAAGTTCTTGTTTGACTAGACAGAGGGAAAGACCAATAGTTCCCGGAACCGTCGACAAAGGATTATAAATGAAAGGGTAAGTAAAAAGGTAAATAGAATACGATAGAATAAGTCGGAGAGATTTCGAGAAGAATAATAAATATACGTGAGGGTTTGTTTAAAATTCAAAAAACCTTGGTCCCTCGTGTAAAATATGACAAACTTATCCGTTCCGGATACTCATATAATAGGTTTTATTTATTGTTTTAATACATGTTCTCAAATCAAAATGAATTCTGTCTCAGTTATGAAAACCGTCATAAGAGTATTACATGTATTACATGTACATAAACTTACTTGTTCATATACTTACTAACCTACTTATGGGTTTATAAGTATTTAATTATAAATTTACTTTGATCTATGTCTATACTAAAAATTACGTTATTATCTTTCTTGTATCTTATATATGTAACATACATTCTAAATGTACTTCTCGGTATTAAGAGTTAACTAAAAGATAAAGAGATGGTAGACTAACATGTGTATTAAGAATAGTAAGTCGTTTTCATTTTCTTTTACAGGTTAAAAAGTATTGTAATTCTTTTCTTTTTCGTGATATCGTGACAACAAAACTCAAACTATCTTTTTTTATAGTTTTCAAGGAGACTTATACACGATGTCATTGATTCTAAATTTCGTTTGTTTTTCTTTCCGTTATGGTTCCTCCTCATTGGTCCCCTACTCCATTATTAATCTCTAGTCATTTCTTGTTTGATTCTTTATTTTACCAAACCTTTCACAGGACTTCAAGGTCATCGTCTCATCGGTTAAGTTTTTTCCGAATTGTAATCTAACCCCTTTGTAAATAAATATTGTATAGAAGGAGGACATGATCACCGAACTTGTTGTCTGTTTTCCTTACGTAAGTAGTAAAAGAAGGAAAAACTTTACAAACACACAGTTATTACACTTATTACTAGTTTATTCATATGAATCCGACGAGTATCCTAGTTGAGATGACTATTTGGGTCATATAATTATTTTACGAGTGAATATAGATCAAAAGTAAAACAAATAAAAAGTAATAAGAAAGGATTCATTGTCCCACATTTTTCACTTTTGAGTCATAATGGTTATGTCCGGAGTATATTAAATGTCTTTCATCCATTTTAACGTGACCTGAGTTTTAAGTTGACCCGAGATAAGGGGTTTCTGTAAAAGAAAACACCTTGTTTCCTTCACTCAAGTGAAATTCATATTTAAGGATTCAGAAAATGTTAAAGACGAGTCTGAGAGGAACCGTAAAAACAACCCTCCGTCAGATAAAATAAGATATCTACCTAAAGTAATAAGTCTGAAGTGGTAGTCATCTTATGTAATATTTAATACGTCTTACACTATTAATCAGTGTTCGTTCTTATATTTATTTTGACGTATTGGTTATTTTCCGGTATTTTGGACCGTTCGTTTTAATCAATGACACACAATTTTATCCTTTACATATCTCCTTTTTTAACTAGAGTGTACAGGAGAGACACGACCTCTCTTTAACGATATAACGCGTATCGAGACCTTTCCGTACACATATCTGATAATCTTTATTTTATTTTAGTATACATTACACCACTAAATCTTACTAGATTCTTGTTTTCTTGGTACCAGGGTACTTCCATTTACGAAGAAAACAATCTCATTTCGACTATTGTCGGGATGGAGAGATGTAATTTAGTCTGAGAATAAAAATTTTACTTATAGCTAAAGGTGTCAATCGACAACGTCAAAATTTAATACTTTTACTGTAACTTTTACAATTATGAAATAAACGAATTATTTATATGTACGTGTGTTTTTGATATAATATATAAAAGACCTTTAGAAATCAGTCACTTTACATTATATTCATTATGACTTGTTTTCTATTAGTACCATATACGTTATTATGTGTAATACACTCGACTTTTTAAACGGATTGTTGGGTCGTCACGAACTGATACTAGTTCCCTTTTTTGACGTGTACTTAATACGGACAGATCTGTTCTTTTTAGAAATTCGGGTATAACTAAAGTATCTTAGGGGTTATCTATGTGAACTATTTAACATGACATTTCCAATTTCGTTTTTGATCTTAAGTAAACTTATTATATAAGATTGTATAAGATATTCTGGGTCAAGTGACGTAGATTCTTAGTTTTATATATGTCACACGGTTAATGTAGTTTTTACGGTTTCATGAAACCTTTCCTACTGACAGAGAATTTATTAAAACTAAACAAAAATTATTTTCCCATAAACCGTTTTGTTTTCGTTTTAGTCAAAAATTTCTGAATTTTTGTTAACGTCGATTTTAGTTCGAAAGGACGGATACCTTTATTTAACCTTAAACACGTGGTTTTTTTGGAAACCCAATGTAACATGATATACAAAAATAAAAATAAAAATAAAAAATAATAATAAAAAAAATGTAACATGATATACAAAAATCTAAGTAGAAAGGAAAAATTAACCTCAAACGAATCTAAAGTCACAGTTTCCCCAGTTTTACGGATTATATTTATGATTAAATGATAAACAAACGATTATCCTTTTGGTCCCTTACACTTGAAGTCACAAAGACACCAGACCCATCCATTTACAATAACAACAAATCAACCGTTCAGTGTAGGTCGAGAATGCTACGGTACCTGACATCGGACGGTCTGAGTTGACAGGTACTTTAAAAGGTCCGTTCTTATAACCTCAACCAACGGTAAAGGAAGAGGTCTCCAAGAAGGATTGGATCTTTAACTTGGGTGTAGAGACCGTCCATCTAAGAATTGGTGACTCGGTGGTTCCTTCGGGTGACTTGATTTATGTCGTATTAAAATCTTTTACAGAATCTGATGAATACGAATCCCGGATCATATTGTGATTTCACGAACCACTTACTGTTTTAGTGTCTCCTGATTGGTAGTCAAGTTAACTGTATTATTATATAAACTAATTAAAAACTCTGTTATTAGGTGAATTAATTACCCTTGATTAGTTACACAATAAATCTTAAGGTAATTTTATACTTCCAATAAAACTATGATAAAAGGAAACGTTAAAAAGATGAGATATAGTATCTATAAAAACCTTACACTCACTGGGAGATAGTAGTAAATATAGAACTAAACACGTTATTAACAATTAATTCAAGTTAAATGTCCGATGATATCCTTCCTGATTTTATCTATTTATTCACGATATCGTATTATACTGACGGATTTTAGGAGAAGACTATCCAGATATCCTGTAAGATGTAAAAGAGGTATATTCATGAGTCATACCGCGAAAAGACAAAAAAAACAACAACAACAACAAATAGACATCGATGAGGATCTAAAATCCACACAACTGTTATCCCTGGACCAGTCTAGTCAAAGAGATAACGTGTTTTTAACAAATCTTTAGTGTCTTTATAACCCAAGCGGTTTTTTAAGTAAGTACCAAAAGGTATTTTACAATGTCTTTTTGAGTTCCTTGAAAAACTGATTAGAGTGTCAGTACGTATCTACGTAACTAGTCCCCTTCTGGCTTTATTTCGTGATGCGTTTCAAAGGTCCTTCGTAGTCAAGATGGACCGTCCATCCCCTCTTGTCACGCTTTCGGAAGTGTTTCTATCCATTGTAAACTTTACCAGTCTTCTACCCTACCCTTACCATATGTAATTATAATTTTTCTCATTTTACTTTCCTATCTTTGAACTTCATTTGTAGTGTAACTCTTTCGTAGATTGGGAGGACATCTCGGCTCTCAAAACCCCTTAACTCATTACACTCCAACCTTTCCATCAAAGGAATATTGACTACACACTCTTTACCCCACCTTCGTCAAGTTTGGTGTTGACAACTTTATTAGGTCCGTGTGACAAGTCATTGACAGAATACAATTGTTCGAATTGTGCATACAGACTAAAGAGAAACCAGATGTTACTGAGTCAAGGTTCAACCGACTCGACATAAGACATCTAGAATCAATAACTTCTTATGACAGTCAGATCTTAGTCCACGTTTAAATGGTCCCAAACACAATTATTCTTATAGTTCTAGGGGGATTATACACTTTAACTAATAAGTCATGGTATTGTAAAGAAAACCTGATACTCCCTCTCCCTCTCCCACCCTACTAAACCCTCTTACCGTAACTTTGTGCATATGATAGTACATTCTTTGCTTCACGGTCAGATACAAGCTATGTCCTATGTCCTACGAACCCCGACCACGTACCCCTACTAGGTCTCTCTATTATACCCCCACCCTCCATCCTCCCCCTAAGTCCTAACCCTCGAACATATGTGGGCACCACCTAAGTACAGTTACATACCGTTTTGGTTATGTCATAACATTTCATTTTATTTCATTTTTATTTTAAATTTTTATTTATTTATTTATTTATTTTAAGATCAAAGTCTAGAAATAAATTAATGAAAGATGATACCTAGGTTTCTGAGAACGTCGGTATAAACCACAGAGGTAAACGAAAATACAAGACCAGTGTCATGTGACTTAATGCGACATCAATCATATATATGAGAGATATCGTATTCCTGATTCCATAATTATATAAGTTACTTACTCTTACTCTTTATGTGTACTTACAAAAGTGTTACATATAAATTAGTACATCCAATTTTAGTCGAATGGATATCTAGTTATAATTATTTATATCTAACTATAAAATTTATTAATTATAATTTTATTATGTACGTAAAACTTGTTTTTATATGATCTACTATAAAATATTCAATCCTTTGACTTAGGTTCCTATAATTTTACCATTTACATGTCAAAATCCTTATATCATACCCTTACTATATTACGTAGATTTGAACTATGTAATTCTTTACATGTAAACTTTAGATGGAACAATAAATCTGATTTTATGATGTATAAAGTAAATGGAGATTTTGGAGTTTAAATTTTACTTTTTAGTATGGGTTTAATATACAACTTTGGATGAGACTTGTCGAAAAGAAGAGTGTAAAACGATGTTATGAATCGGTTTGATAATTATATTGTATGGTAGGAACACAGAAAAGGGTGAACAAACCACAAGAGAAAAATCAAGAAAACCCTTTTCCGAAAGAACGTATAGTATTCGGTAAAGAATAGACGTAGATTATTTCTTCTTTTGTATTTCAGGGTCCTGATTAACAAAGGGCTAGTATTTAGAAGTAACATGGAGTCAAATGTTAAAGTTTTTACTCTCTAAATGTTCGAGAAACCACTCTTAAAGAGTTCGTTTTTACACCTGAGTCACGAACTTTACTTTTCTAATAAAACCTTCGAGAATTCGAGTTGTACGACCCTTTCTGGGACGACGACCCTTTCTAACTTCCGTCCTCCTCTTCCCCTACTGTCTCCCACTCTACCAACATACCGTAGTGACTGAGTTACCTGTACTCAAACTCATTTGAGTCCCTCAACCACCACCTGTCCCTCCGGACCGTACGACGTTAGGTACCCCAACGTCTCTCAGTCTGTACTGACTCGCTGACTTAACTTGACTTCGAGTTGTATCCGATGAATCTTTCATAATAGACCCTAAGTATCTTAGGATCTTCAGGAACTTAAGTCTCTTAAACACTTGAACTTACCCTTTTTTCCTATGTAGTAATAAAGATGAATGAAAGTAACTTGATATTGTAAAAGGGTTAACACTTACACTACTATTTGGTGTCTACACAATCATTATGTCACTCAAGTCAAGTCAAGGCAAGTCAGTAAGTCAGCACAGGTTGAGAAACGGTGGGGTACCTGACATCGTGTGGTCTGAAGGGACAGGTAGTGGTTGAGGACTTGGAACCAGTTTGAGTACCGGTAGTTCAGCCACTACGGTAGGTTGGTAGAACAGGAGACAGGAACGGAGGAGGACGACGGAAGTTAGAAAGGGTCGTAGTTCCAGAAAAGGTTACTCAGTCAAGAAGTGTAGTCCACCGGTTTTATAACCTCGAAGTCGAAGTCGTAGTCAGGAAGGTTACTTGTGGGTCCTGACTTAAGGAAATCCTACCAGACCAACCTAGAGGAACGTCAAGGTCTCTGAGAATTCTCAGAAGAGGTTGTGGTATTAAGTTTTCGTAGTGAAGACACGAGTCGGAACAAACAGTGGTTATTTTGAGACTAGTAAAAACAATATACTGTCAATGATATCCACAAAATTTTATAGTAAAAATGAGGAGTCATGAAGTTTTAACACCATTAAATTACAAGACAGTGACCTAGTGTAGTACAGCACACAACCATTTCCTCGGGTAATGGTGTAGGGACTAATGACTTGTATAAGAAATCGTTTAAAGTGATAGTAAAAATAGTACAACAACGGAATTTTTGTAAAACAACAACGGAATTTTGTTTTTTTTATAAAACAACAACGGAATTTTTATTATAAGACTTTTCCCCTTGATAATCGAAATGATTAGAAGGTTTCTCTAACAAATAAGTTTTCTGTATATTCTTTGGAGAGAGGATCTCCTCGTTTTGGAGACCATTTAAAATCTGGGAATCACTACTGTGGAATGGAAAGACAATATGAACTCTCAAATGTCTTCTGGAAGTACATATGACACACAGAAACAAGAATTAAAAGAAAAAAAAAAAAAAAAAACCACTCTGATCACCCTTCCCGACGTCCTTAACAGGTAAGGACCATATACGTCATTTCTTATAAAAGACATGTCTTAAATTTTTGTTTTCGTATTGACCGTTCGATCATGTCGGTGATACCTCTTGTCACACCTCTCAGGAATTTTTTAACGTTCATCTTGATGGAATACTAGGTCGTTATGGTGACGACCCGTATGTGTGGCTCCTTTGGTCTTAACTTTCTCTGTGTACATGGGGTTACAAGTAGCGTCGTGACAAATATTATCGGTCCTGTACCTTTGTTGGATCTACAGTTAGTCGTCTACTTACCTATTCTTTCGACACCATGTATATGTGTTACCTCATAATGAGTCGGCAATTTTTCTTAAGTAAACTTAGTCAAGACTACTCTACCTACTTTGACCTCGGCTAATATGTCTCACTTCATTCGGTCTTTCTTTTTGTGGTTATGTCATATGATTGTGTATATATACCTTAAATCCTTCTACCGTTACTGCTGGGACATACGTTCTGTCCTTTTTTCTGTGTCTACACATATTACCTGAAAACCTGAGTCTCCCTCTCCCTCTCCCACCCTACTAAACCCTCTTATCGTAGGATTGTACATATGATAGTACATTCTTAACTTAGTGGTCAGATACAGACTGCGTCCTATGTCATACGAACCCCGACCACGTACCCCTACTGGGTGTCTCTACAATACCCCTCCCTCCACCCTCCCTCCAAGTACAAACCCTTACGTACATTCTTAATTTCTAAAATTTTAGTTTTTTTAATTTTTGATTTATTTTTTTTATTTTTTATTTTTTTTTTCGTATTGACCGATTTTCATAGGATAAAAGATAATATTGGTATGGAACCGTTAAAATTTGTTATATCATTATTTTATAAGGTTTCATGTGGGGAGGTTTTTATCGAAAACAAGATTCAAGACTAGTTAAAGACACTAATATTAACGAATACAATAACAGTGAGATACCAAAGTACCTATTGACTCCTCAAAAGAATTAATGTTCGATAAACTTGAGGGAACCCACAATTATTATATATACCTTCGATTTTTACTCGTGTGGAATTAGAAAATTATTTGTAACATCAGTTGTACCTTTAACTATATTTCTTTAGTATTAATGTCTCAATTTTAGGGTTATGTGGATTTGAGTTGACGTATATTTAATTCGACGACGACGATTCAGCGAAGTCAGCACAGGTTGAGACACGTTGGGGTATCTGCCGTCGGGTGGGTCGAGGCGGTAGGGACCCTAAGAGGTCCGTTCTTGTGACCTCACCCAACGGTAAAGGAAGAGGTTACGTACTTTCACTTTTCACTTTCACTTCAACGAGTCAGTACGAGCTGAGAATCACTGGGGTACCTGACGTCGGATGGTCCGAGGAGACAGGTACCCTAAAAGGTCCATTCTCATGACCTCACCCAACAATCACGGAAGAGGCTATTTAATTCGATGTACACACGTAAAGTTCCACTTCATACATTATCAAGTCTTTACAGGTTCGGATGAAACCCTTGCACAAATACAAAGACTGGGGATACTAGGATTTGTAAGGACTTAAGTTTTCAACTAAATTACATTTGTTAACGTCGAGTCACCCCTATTTCAATTTTTTTCTTCTTGGACTCAATGAAGACAGTAAGAGAACCTTATAAAAAGTAAAATACTAATAATAGTTTTTGTAAACAACAGATCTTTTTTTCTCCCATGTTTTAACTAATGAAAACCACAGTTCATGACGTGACTCTGTCAAAGACCACACTAATAAAGTCCATAATAAAAGAGACTAAAAGAGTTACCACAAATATTATAGTAAAATTTTGTACAGGTTTTAGTAGATCACTGATTCCTCGGTTTGAAGTGTTCTTGGTTCAGGAGTCTAAAGGATCTGTTCACAAGACTCACAAGAAATAAGAGTTCTACAATTAATGGAGAAAGTACCTTCTTCACAAAGTACCAGTCTATTTAAATCTTCTGTGATACAATGTGTTTAAATTCCTCAGAAAATTATAGTCATACGTAAGATTTAGAAGTTACCACCTCACCCAACCACAGAGGGTTTGATTAAACTTAGTGTCTAAAAACCACACACAAGATTTTTTGTATGACATTCAGATTGAATCGTCGTTCGTACTTTTTTGTTTTGTTTTGTTTTCTCACCGAGACACACGAAAAAGAATTTCATCCTGTGAACCAAACCTATATAAAATGATCTACTCAGATGGATTGTCAGGGACTCATGATTGGTACATGAAATTCTTTAAACGTAAACACAAAAGTATGTCAGAATTGAGGGAATCTAACTACGTTAATATGGAGATCAAATCTTTACCCCCTTGACTCCTAATAGTTCCACTTCCCGGACAGGTCACAATCTCTGTATACATTCACGTTTATAATGACGTGATAAGTCAAGTCAAGTCAGTGAGTCAGTTCAGGTTGAGAAACACTGGGGTACCTGACGTCGTGCGGTCCGGAGCGACAGGTAGTGGTTGAGGGCCTCAAATGAGTTTGAGTACGGGTAACTCAACCACTACTATAGGTTGTTAGAGTGGGAGACAACAGGGAAAGAGGAAGACGGAAGTTAGAAAGGGTCGTAATCTCAGGAAAAATTACTCAGTCGAGAAGTGTAGTCTTCCGGTTTGAATAAACTCCAAGTCGAAGTCGTAGTCAGGAAGGTTACTTATAAGTCCTGAGTAAAGGAAATCCTACCTGAACCTAACGGAGCGACAGGCTCCCCGGGAGTTCTCAGAAGAGGTTGTGGTGTCAAGTTTTCGTAGTTAAGAAACCACGAGTCGAAAGAAATATCGGGTTAAGAGTCTAGACATGAACTGATGACCTTTTTGGTATCGAAACTGATCTGTCTGGAAACAACTGTTTCATTACAGAGACTAAAAATTATACGAAAGATCCAACCAGTATTGAAAAGAAGGTTCCTCGTTCGTGGAAAATTAAAGTACCGACGTCAGTTGTAGACGTCACTAAAACCCCGGGGGGTTTTATTTCAGGGAGTGACAAAGGCGACAAAGGGATAGATAAACGATATTTCACTACCTTGGTCAACGGTACTAGAAACAAAAGACTTACAACTCGAAATTCGGTTGAAAAAGTGAGAGGAGAAAGTGAAAGTAGTTCTCCGAGAAATCAAGAAGTGAAAGACGGTATTCCCACCACTATAGACATATAGACTCCAACAAATATAAAGAGGGCTGTTAGAACTAAGGTCGAACACGAAGTAGGTCGGGTCGCAAAGAGTACTACATGAGACGTATATTAAATTTATTCGTCCCATTGTTATATGTCGAAACTACATGAGGAAAGGGCTGAACCTTGGTCAGACAAAAAGGTATAGGTCAAGATTGACAACGAAGGACTGGACGTATGTCCAAAGAGTTCTCTGTCCAGTCCACCAGACTATAAGGGTAGAGAAAGTCTTAAAAGTGTCAAATAAAACTAAGTGTGTCAGTTTCCGAAACCGTATCAGTCATTTCGTCTTCGTCTACAAAAAGACGTCAAAATGATGTCAGATCTCCCAGTCTAAAGTGTCTAAAATTCAAAACCGTAAGTAACTGAACTCTGACCTAAGTCAGAAACGAGACAGAAGTGTACTTGAAAAAAGAAAGACACGGAAAAGACACAGACGCATAGAGTGTAGAAGATGACAAAGAACATTTCCGTAGTTAGAAACCTAAATCCCGAGGGAAGTTTAAATCTTACGTAGATTAAATTAATGTAAACGTTTCTGGGAGAAAGGTTTTTCCCTCAGTCTAAATACTGTACGTATATAGAGAACCCTCTATGTCAAGTTGGGTGAGATGTCTTTTTATTCGTACATAAAACAGATAAACGATCGAATACGGAACTTGTGTGGAGATGAAGACTAGGGTGAGGGATTATGTAAAGGGATTAGAGTGATTAGGAATTATAAGGAAATCTAAAAACCAACTTTCAATGAAAAGGTTTTTCTGGGAGATATTCTATCTGATCTAATCCACTGAGTGGCATACAAGATCCGGTAGTGTGGGATTAGTAGTATTAATAAACAACGTACCATTGGGAGATGGGGAAATCGTAGGAAAGGTGAAAGGGACAGAAGTGACCATTTACGGTCAAACAAGAGATTGACACTCAGATAGCGAAAAACAATGTAAGTGATTAAAATAAAAAATACACGGTGTATGATCACTATAGTATGTCATAAACAGAAAGAGATAGACTAAATCAAGTGAATGGTATTATAGGAGATTCAGGTAGGTATAACAACTGTTACTGTTTTAAAGTAAGAAAATAAAGAACACTGATAATAATAATACGGTAATAATAAGGTAATATCTATGTATAGATACTCGTAAATCCAACGAAGGTATAGAACTGTTGACATTTATTACGACGATATTTACGACCCTACTTATATAGAAAAGTTTAATCGAGAAAAAAAAAAAAAAAAGTATTTCGGGTCTTCACCTCAACAATCCAGTATACTATCAAGATAAGAATCAAAAACTCTTTGGAGGTCTGACAAAAGGTAGTATCGAGAAGGTTAGATGTAAGAGTAGTCGTCGTATTCTCACAAAGGAAAAGAGATGTAGGAACGGTCGTAAAAAATAAACACAAAAAAAGACTACTAAAGGTAGGACCTTTCCAAGAATAACCAAAATTAACAACACTTGAACATAATTTTTGTGAAGATAAAGTCTTATATAATCTAATTGGATTTACATTATGTTTAATAGTTGTAAATACTTCGTGATTAATAGAACCCCTTATTTTTCATATATAATAAAAGTTTATAAGAATGTTTTTAATATTTTTTAACAATAAAGATAAAGTATTTATTCTTTTGATTTAATTGACATAACTTCTTACGACGGGTTCCGTTCAAGTCAACACACCGTTTCAACTATAAGTTTAGACAAACGACAAGAAGTGAAGTTTGAGTACTACACACACTTACAATGTGGTTGAAAAGAAGAGGTTAAAACATTTAGTTCACATACTGTAGAAAGTTATTAATCCCTTTGGGTCTCGTTAGGAACCCAAAGGGACCATTGAGTCGACCATTTCTTAGGTGGACGTCACGTCAAGCTAAGGACCCAACCCTTCTAGGGGGACTTCTTCCCTATCCGATGGGTAAAGTCATAAGTACCTGTAGGGACCACCAAGTCTACCATTTCTTAGGAGGATGTAACTCCCTCTGGACCCAAACTAGGAGACCAACCCTTCTAGGGGACCTCCACCCGTATCGTTGGGTGAGGGTATAAGAGTGGACCTCGCAGAGCACCCGGGTCCTCTGACCGCCCGACATCAGGTACCCCAGTGCTTGTCGACCTGTGCTGACTCACTGTGTGTGTGTATCATCAGGAAGAACTCAGACCCAAACAAAGAAAAGCCAGAAACGATCTAACGAAAGTAAAGAATCTCTGGGTGGTTGTAGGACCGGTGAAAATAGATTACTTAAGTGAGGACCGAAAGACGTCATTTTGGATTAATAAGCAGTAATAAGGTCAAATAGTTTAAGTTTAATAAGTTATACGACGACAGTCTAATTAGATTGACAGACTGAAAAAGGACGGTAAATTAAAGGGACAAAATATCAAAACGGGGTCCTACTATAGTCCCTGTAAGTTCCCGAAGGGGTGCGTATCATTCACTTTCGGACTTTATCCAAATTAATTCCAGACAGTTTTAGGTAAGGTTCAAGAAAAATGTAGTATGAAGGAAAAACCTCCGTCCTTAACCATAATCAGAAAGTGTATAAAAAGGTTACGAAGTGTGTCATATACCAACAAAATCATGAGTGATTTATTTACTTATTTACAACAAAAGGAAGTTAGAGAAAGATAAAACTGAGATGAAACATGGACCAAATAAAAGAGGGCTTAAAGTTCAAAGTAAAGGAAAGAGTTCGAACGGTGGAATTTTTTTCGACAGAAAGAGAATTACTGAACACTGAATCGGAGATTATTAATTGTATAAATTAAAAACACTTAAAATCCCGTTCCATTGACGATTTTCGTACTTGAGACTCGGTGACAATTTTAAGGTAACACAGTATACTAAACTTTTTTAATTAGAGAGATAGGAGTCATAGGAGTTTACATTTTATACCCAATAATATCATGTGAAGAGTGTCCTAACGATTTTCATAATTTACTCGTCATTACGAAGGATCATCAGAGTCTTATGTCAGACTGTGTTATTTCTTTCTTACAAGAATCATAGTCTGTGACATCTAAGATGTGGGTGTCGTCACTTATTTTAGTCATCTTAGGGAAAAAAGTACATTAAAAATTAGACACCGAATTTATAATACCCTAAAAAATAATGTATAAACAAAATACTAAAGATCCGGACGTAAAATAGTTATAAAATTTGGAGGTCTTAATCGTCTCAGGTCTAAAACGAGGGTTTACACGAATCGTGTCAACCTCCGTACATTATCCTTGCGTCAGTTAGGAAACGAACAAACATGACAACGGTTTCACTTTAAAAATACCAGAGAGATTCCAAGGGGTCTAGTCATAGGTGACATTTGGGAAGAAGGGGTCCTAGGAGAAAGTATGAAGATCTTTGACACAACAAAGACTCTACGGTGGGGGTAAAGATTCGTCGAGACTGAAGAATGTTTCTCACTTGTGGACGGAAGTTCATTAATAAAGTAAAAAGAGTGATCCCGGTATACAGAGAAGACACTCGGTAGGCGAGTTTATAAACCGACAAAAATAATCGGTAAAAAAAAGAAAAAATCCGTCTTACTAAGGGTGGGGAATTGGAAAAGAGTATAATCTCAAAGGTGAGAAGAGCAGTAAGACTAGTGGAGGGAGAAAAACGACAACAAGTCAGAGATTCAGTACAGGTTAAGAAACACTGGGGTACCTGACGTCGTGTAATCCGAAGTGACAGGAGGCGAATAGAGGGTCTTAAACGAGTTTGAGTAGGTAACTCGGTCACTACGGGAGGTTGGTAGAGAAGACAACGGGAAGAGGACGAGAGTCAGCAAGGGTCTTAGTCCCAGAAAAGTTTACTCAGTCGAGAACTCTCAGGGAACCTGTCGATCCTCTAGTTTGGTCAGTTAGGATTTCCTTTAGTTGGGACTTATAAGTAACCTTCCTGACTACGACTTGGACTTCGAGGTTATGAAACTGGTGGACTACACTTCTCGACTATGGAGGGAGACCTATACCAGATTAGTCAAGGACTATATCAGACTGAGGACTTTTTATTTGACAAAGACTATTATCTGTAACTGGTTTTTATTATATTTATCACTATTAAATAAAGAGACGTAATTAGTTATTCGGAGATAAATTCACTCAATTTTACAAAGACCGTTTGTAATTCTCTATACGGCGTCTCAGTAAATAGTTCGGTAATCAGGGTGGATTCACAGAATTACAGACTCTACGGAGTAATGGGGTCCCAGATTGAATAACTCTTTCTGTGTACCTCTAGGTGAACTTAGATGTTTACCACAGGTTTGTAGTGTGAGGGACAGATGTCTGAATGATATAATATACCATCTTTAGAAAAAACTGTTATTATTAACTCAAGTGCAACGAGAATTTATTTTGATAGAGTAAATTGAACACTTTACCCGATATAAATAGAGAAACAGTAATCCTAAATTTCTACGTCAGAATAATCCGAAACCAGTCACGATAAACAGAAAATTCTTTAAATCTCTCTTATTGTTGACTTCATATTCACCTTTCTCAATGTTTATCTTCACTGTATGCTCCAAAACTTTATTCTACATATACCGGTACACATACTAGTACAACTTTTGAAAGAAATTTCCTTTGCATCTAAATTTTCACTGTACAAAATTTACAGTCATTAATATCAGACTTAAGAAAATTTTAGACAAAAGAATATTTTTATACACGAAAAATCCTCATGTCTGAAACACTTTATATACAAGTATCGGAAGTCGTCGTTCCTGTTAGAAAACCTGTGTCTCTTCTCTTTAACAGTAAAATCTCTCCTAAACCCCACCAAAAGTTGGAAAATTTAATTCGCCGTTCAGACCAAAGAAAGTTTCTTCTAACTGTTATGATTATGGTTAAGTAATAGTGTACATATTCGTCGGATCTTGATTTTAACAAATTTTTACTGGTTTACTTTTTACTTTCTGTCTGGATCGATAGTAACAACGTCAATTAAAAACCTTCGACCAGTAACAGAAATCCTTTTCAATTACTCCCTCATTTTCGAGAAAAAAAAAAAAAAAAACCTTTTCTATTACCGTCAGAGGACAGGGTCTCCCGAAGAGACAAGGTTTTTCTTTATTAGGTTCTACAATTGAGAAAACGGTACATTTTACTAAATCTATATACTCCGTTGTAAAAGAGTACTGAAGTTTCTCAAACCAGTATATTTATAAAAATTGTTTTCTTGGAGGTCCAGCGTAACTAGTTTTTAGTAATATTTAAAAATCTTTGTCACATTCTAGTCCCAATGTTACCTTAACCGTTCGATAGTATAAACTAGTAACTACTATTTATTACTTTTATATTCTTAACTAAATTCACTTAAGATTAAGAGAGTTGTCCATATGAGATAGGTCGTCACTGTTATGTATAAATTGAACGATAATTATATCACATAATAAATCCTCAAGTTTTTCAACGGTTGAAATCGTAAACTTTGTCTTGTTGTACCTTTGGGACATTTACATAAATCAATATCTATTTTTTACGTATTGATTGTTTTATTTCCTTTCGTAGTAATCCTTTACTTTAACCTTCTGTCTTTACTGACACAAACTTTCCTGGAATAAAGTACTATTCAAACTTACCTCTCTCAACTCAAATCTCTAGGTAAACTGTAATATCCTCTGGATGACAATTTTATCTTATAATTATTCATAGTAAGAAACTAAGTATTATGAGCAGTAAAAATGTATATATTTGTCGATTATTGAATGTATAAAAGTATTTTTCACTCAGTTTATTATGAATAAGTTTCTTAAATATGTTGACCTTCTTTTTGATGAACCAATTCATTAAATTGTATACGTTGGACATAAGGTAACAAATTTTCCGTTAAGGTCAAATTGGTCCCAAGAGACTCCTAACACGAAAGACTTGATGTTCTTTGTACAGTGTAAGAAATTCCTAATCCCAGAAACAGAGGAGAAACGAAAGATTAGGGCATCTCCACGGTACTCAGATGTCGACGGATTTCTGAGACCATACACTAATTCCGTTCTTTTCAGCGACCCCCTAATCTCAGTACACGTTCCGTGGACACGAGGGACCTGTCTTAAGTACGGGAGACCGACATTTTTACAAGTGGGTTTCATAACTAGTGTTAGGAAAGGAGTTTTTAGGTAGAGTGTAGTTAATCTTTTCTTTATTGCATCTAACTAACCTCAAACAGTCTTAATATATAAAACCGCAAAGTCTCTTGTAGTAGTTACTTCACTTTTCCGGTGTGTGTATCACCCTCCTTCATAAACGTTTAGGACATTAACTATACTGTGAACATAGGACTTTCAAATCGCTTATGAATATCGAGTTATTATTTTCTATTAAGTTAACGTTCTACCCATTTCCTAGACTTGTCTGTACAGAGATTTCTTATATTAGTTACCGGTTATTCGTGTCCTTTTCTACGTATTGTAGTAATCAGTAATTTCTTAACGTGTAGTTTTGGTTTACTCTATGATAAAGTATGAGTCATCCTACCGATATTAGTTTTTAAGTCTATCATTGTTCATAATTACTCCGACATCTCTTTAACTTCGAAAATATGTGACGACCCCCATTGTTTCGTTATCTCAGTGAAGCCTTTTGTCAAACCGTCAAAGAGTTTTCTAATTTGTATTTCATAAGTGTGTTGGATCTTTAAGGTGAGGATCCATATATAAGTTCTCTTTATTTTTGTATACAAGTATGTTTTTCTGGACACGTATTTACAAATATCGTTGTACTACATATATTGTTGGTAATAAGTATTATCAATTTTACACCTTTGTTGGTTTTATAGGTAGTTGACTATTTGTCCATTTATTTTAGCGTATATAGGTATAGTGTAAAGTCCTTCGTTATTTTTCCTTACTTCTCGAACTGTATTCGATATTGTACTTACTTTGAACTTTTGTAATATAATTCACTTTCTTCGGTCACTTTCTGGAATTTGACACACTAAAGTAAATATACGTTACAAGTCCTCTCTGTCTAGATATTTTTACCTTTTATCACTAATGGGTCCAGTTCCCCTAAATCTTCTTTATTCACTGACTATTACATAAACACAAAGAAAGACCGTATACTTTTACCATCTTTTAACACCGTTAACATGTTAAGACAGATTATTATTTTCGTAACTCAACATATTAAACTTATCCATTTGACATGTAAAATACTTAATATAAAGTTATTTCGGTAAAAATTTTTCTTCGATCTCATAACAGTCTGTTTGTAGTTGATGAAGTCATGAGGAAACTATTCTTTTTACTAATTAATACCTGAATTCTTAATAAGTGAGTAATAAAAAACGACAAGAAAACCGAACAAAACGAAGTCAATTATCTAAGAAGGTATACGATCCTCATTTTTTCAATGTCAAATTTCAACCGAAGTCCGAGACGATACACCTTTATTGAATAGTTCTTTATTAATGTAAAATATTTAATGAAGCAAAGAGAAAGAAAATTGACAGGTTTCAAAGACGTCACCCTCTCCTTCAGTACATTGAACTCATTAGTAAATAAAATGACTTCGAGTAACTTTTATACAACTGTTCCTTTTCTTTTATCTTTTTTTTTTTCGGTTACATATTTTTACTGAGTTTAACAAGAGATTGTTCTTTATTGAACATTCAGTTTATTGAACTGTATTTCTTTTCAGATATGGAATTCTTCCAATTTCCTGAGTATTCAGTAAAGACTTCATATTTTTATCACGTAGACACACATGACATACGGTATATACGTTTAAGATTGTAACTGTCGACAAGGTCACCATTGTCCTAAACGTTGTCCAAAAGTAAGTAAGTAGGTGAGTAAGTAAGTAATTTAAGACTTACGATTGATGTATAATCTTACAGTCTGTGTCCTTTATGTCTTACTAATCCCATCTTTAGGATAACGGTTGTACAGTCTAAAGGATCTCAATGTGCCTCCTCTAGAATGTAAACTTCTCAATGTATAAAGATAATACCCAAAAGGAACACCGAGTCAACCACTTCTTAGGTGGACGTTACACCCTCTGGACCCAAGCTAAGAATCTAACCCTTCTAGACGACCTCTTCCCTTGTCGATGGGTGAGGTCATAAGACCGGACCTCTTAAGGTACCTGGCATATCAGGTACCCCAACGTTTCTCAGTCTGTCCTGACTCACTAAAAGTGATAGTAGTGAAGGTGTATAAGGAAAATATCATATACCCATTAAAATTAAAAAAGATTTCAACGAAGTAACGAACCATTAAGATGTTTTGAGAAACTTAAATGGTCGACAAATTTTCTAGTACGTGTATGTCGTGAACAACATAGTCAGGTATAGGAATTCAACAATAAAAATTTTACAAATAAATAAAAACTGACACGACCCAGAAGACACGACGAGTCCGAAAAGAGATCAACGTCTCTCGTCCCCGATGACAGATCAACGTCACGTGCTGGAAGAGTAACACCACCGAAATAAAACAACGTCTCGAGTCCGAGGTCCCATGTGTCCGAAGGTATGAATGTCGAGTGTCCAAGATCACGAGTCCGATGCGTCAACACCACATATTCGAGTCAACGGGACACTGTTAACCCTAGAGGGGCCTAGTTCCTAGCTTGGACACAGAGGATGTGACCGTCCGTCTGAGAAGCGGTGACTAGGTTCCTTCAGGTCCAATAATGAAAAAATTTAGACGAAATACTGGGTTCCTTATATTGTTTAATAATTGTAAATTTTAAAAGGTTTTGAAGAAATATCCATACAACAAAAATAAACAAGTACGAAAGAAGAAATCATCACACACATTGTATATATACAAATGGTTATATTATATACGTTCACATAGGAGACGAAGAAGACGAGATGTTGTAAACGTATTTATAAAACGTTTAGCGATGTCAGAAGTTTTAATAACAAAAAGAATTATGTATTATCACCGAAGTAACTATGTGGTAGTAAATAAAGTAATCATGGAAGGAAAATAATTAGTATTAAATATAAAACTAAATTTATTAGTAAAAGTGAATCATTCTATGTACGTATTATGTATTATATAAATCTATGTTATATTATATGAATTGTATATGAATATATATTAGGAATGTATAAATAAAACTTAATAAAAAATCTAGTTTAAGAAGTTTTAAGAAACCCTGTTTCGTATCTTCGTAAAAATACCGAGATCTTTGTCTAGTATAAAGTGGTGTGAGAAGTTTTACTTACATGATTAAGTGACCGTTTTCCTATCTATTCAAGGTCACGGTTATAATCTTACGAGAAAGATACAGACGTACCATAGAATCAAGATTCTTGACCACAAAAGACCAATCAATAACGACAAATTATTTGATACAGTTTTAAGTCACCGATTTTTGTTATCGGTAAAGTAATATAGGGAGTTAAAACACCGACTCCTAAAGTCCGTCCCGAACCTACCCACCAAGAAGATCAATTCCACCACAGTTGACCTCAGTGACACCACAAGTGAACCGTCGACCCGTCTATCCTATATAATTATCTACTCCGTCGAAGTGAAGGTAAGACCAGGGAACCATCCCTACCGACCATCTGATACAAGTCGACACGGGGAACGGGACAAGGGTATAAAAATCCTAGTGAAGGACACCCAAAGAGACCAGCTCAACAGTCTGGAGAATATACCGTTGAGATTTTCAGTTTCAACCCTTAACGATAAGTGGAATTTTATCAAGACTTATCACACACAGTAAAAAAGGGTCAGAAAAACCAGTTTCTTATTGTCTCGTCGGGTCTTCTATCTCTTCCCTTTATCTGGGGAGTGAGAGGTAACTCACAGTTTCTTAAACACTGGAATAATCATACTACCATTTCATCTAAACCCCGATGTTAGACCCAGTTGTTTTTGACATTAGTCTGATTTTTCGAAAATTTTACACAAAAATAAAATTAATTCACTAAACTATGTTACGAAAATAGAGGTCATTCGAGTTATACTAAAACAATTAAGATATAACTATAGTGATATCGATTTGACTCGTTTACACCCCAATCATAAAAAGATTGATAGGTTAAATTTATACGATACCATTGATTTCGTCCACTCCAACGATAAATGTAACAACACACAACCAGTAATTTCTAACAAGGGTTAATCCAAATATTTTCCGATTGAAATTTAAAAGACGAACCAAGTCTTTTTAGTCACGTTAAAAATTCCCGAAACAGACGACAACATAAGACTCAAGAGAAAATCTAGATATTTGTAATTCCTAGTGATCTGAAGGTGTGTTTCCGTACAGTAAATCAGGATTTACACCGATAAAACTTAAATCTTCGTAAACGAAATAACGACATATAAATAATACGTTAGTGTAGTCTTGTGACAAATTGAGTACTTTTCGAAAAGAAGATGAAACGTCTCACAATCTACCCGTCATCTAAAAGATTTATCCCGTTGCACAATGTACCATTTAAAATTTGTGTAAACCTATAAATGTAAGTCACAATGTCGTCTTAATGGTACATTATTACCGTTTTAAGAATCGTTTACCCTTCCCATACAGTCTAAATAGTTACATTTAGATTTAATAGTCGTAAGAATAAAGAAAGGTTGATCCGTGTAAAAATTTCACTTTCTATTGATCTGTCTCATGACAAACATAAAAGATCCCCATTCTTAATCTTAAATATTCTCCTTGACATAGAGTTTATCAGGTCCTAAAGACTAGTTTTACTTACTAATTAAAATAAAAACAGTGTAAGTATGTAATGAATAGTGAACATTTGTTTTTACACTTTTGGATTCAAATAATGATTACGTCGAAATAAGTAAAAATTCATAAATGTAAAAGTAACAATCATTCGTCTTAATATCGTTATTACTTAAGTGATTGTAAACGACAAAAAGAGACATCGGTCTAAGACTTAGTGTCATGGAATGAAATAAATAAGGAGATTGTACAATATTCTTTAAAACATTAAAGATAAAGACAAATTTTTCACTTAACGTACATTATTCTTCAATATATCAGTTACTAGGGGTTTACATCTAATAAAATAACACCTAAATAATAAGTTTATATATATTAGAAGGTACAGATTTTTCTGTAGAATTTCATAAACCTCGAGTTAAGTTGTTCGAAAAACAATTAACTTTCAGATAAAATTTTGTTATCAAAATCTCTTCTTTATGTACATTTATCTAATTATTCCGTCACCCCCTTTAACTTGGCGTTACTAAACCATTTAAATTAATAAATTTTAAATTTTAATTAACTTAAAATAATATATACCGGATAGGAACAGAAGGAGTATATAAGAAAACAATCTTACTTAAAGTGAATTAGACATCAGTTGTACACGTCATTTAATCTACGTCCATATTTTCTTGAAACTCGGTGTGTTAATTGTGTAAACTGTAATTTTTTATATATATACGGTGGTAAAAGACATCTATTATTAATAAATGTCACGAAGAATATACTGAAACTTTAGTAACGTATTACGGATAACTGACGAACTGTTACAAAAGTTCCATTTACACGACCATAATTAACTCGTTGATGTTTTACTTATTTTAATTCTTCCCCATTCACTCGTATCCTTTCACAGATTCCATTCCATATATAAAAGGGGTTAATAATTTCCCAATATCCTTCAGATAATTATCGAAAAATGAAGTATCTTTTGTTGTATTAGTATTCTTATTTTTAAGTTGAGGAATGAATTTCTTATAAATTATTTAATTTATTTCAACATACACCAAAATATTTCCGGTGTTCTCATGTTTAAAAATCAAGAATCTATGCTATCAAATAAATTTGAATAATAACAAAAGGATCATTTGTTGGATGTTCTCTTAGAAAATAGACAAAGTTAAATTTAAAAAAATTCAAAATAATTCTCAAAATGAAGTCTAGACTATTCTTATTACTACTCTCGATATTATCATAAATTTTATGATACTAATAATAATGTATGACATAATGAGGTTCCCTTAAAGGATCACCAAGTATACCATTTCTTAGACGGACGTTACACCCTCTGGACCGAAACTAGGGACCTCTTCCCTTACCGATGTGTGAGGCCATAAGAACGGACCTCTAAAGGTACCTGTCTCCTCGGATCGTCCGATGTCAGGTACCCCAACGTTTGTCGACCTGTGCTGATTCACTGAAAGTGAAAAAGTAGGATGAGGTTCAAAGGGGTCGGGGGACCCGGTGTCTGACGATGGTTAGGTACCAGACAATCCAACAATTCGTCCTCCACTCGCCGTTCGTTCACTTCAAAGTTGTCAAAAATTTCGGTGAGGGGTAGTAACCGTAATGGTGGACTCGTGGAGGAGAGTCTAGTCACCACCATAATCTAAGAGTACCCTCACGCTTGGGATCACACTTAACGGTGCACACTCCCTAAATCCAACATGTGAGGAATACTGAATACTTTTAGTAGAACTTTAGTAGAAGGAATAGGGACGTTTAGGTACCTTTTGAACAGGGGACACTTTGACAAAGAATTACGGTTTTTACAACCTTTGACGACGGAATCAGGGAAGCATGACGACATTGTTTTTGGTATATGACTAACCGAATATTTTCTCCGTCTTTAAACCAAAATTATCAAGACCTCCGACTCTTCAATTTCTACTTACATGGTCGTCTAAACCTCAGACTAATCTTGGGTGAAGGAATATCTGTGTCAGAAGAGTAACATCGGAGTGTACCCCCTTCACCACTCCCTTGTGAAACCTCAGAGAATATATTTCAGTGAATTAGAGTGAGTACTCTCGTCTCGGGAGTACCGGATTAGTGAAGAGTTTCCGGTGTGGAGGATTATGTTAGTGGACCTCCCAATCCAAAAGTTAACTGTTTAAAATCCCCCTACTTCCGTAAGTAGGTGACGTCCATGACACGTGTAAACATTCGTGAAACGTGAATAAAAAAAAAATTGTTGAAAAATTTTATAAAATTACCTACTAACAATTAATTTTAATTTAGAGAGTCTTAGTGTTTAATCATTAACCATCTCGTGACTAAGTTGGGTCACCAAACGATATGAGTTATGATAAGCGAAGTCATATTGAGTAGGTATTATAGAAGTTTTGTAATCTATATATACTAACTCGACTATATTAGGTCATTTGTACTTAATGATTCTTTTATTAACTTATTATAATAGAGACTATTAGTGACTTAAAATAATCCTTTTTGATGTAGACATAAATTTGTATATCGAAGGTTAAAAACATTATTGTTCTATATGTTGAATTCTTAATTTGGAAAGATATATATGAACAAAGGAATTCTAAAGTTCTTCACTTGAAATCTTTTGTAAAACTTTGAGTGAAAGTCTTAAACGAGTCTTTTAAACATCGTTATGATTACACATTATACACTTTGTTATGTATAGAATCTTAGAAATCAGTTTTTAACCAACAATGGTGAACCTTTAAGTAAAAATACCCACTTTTATCAATAAGATTCACGTAAAAACTACTGATTTTTCTATAATTTATAGAAATGACATTATGAGACCTTTTCAACCTACACATAATAAAAAAGAGGAAAACTTTTTGTAACTCATAAAATAACCAAACTAAAAGTGTCAAAAAAAAAAAAAGGGTATACTTATTATAAGTACCCTTAAGAGACCGATAAGTCACCAATCCTTATGTGTGCTGATTCCGGCATCCAAGTTAGGGACAGGCCCTTCGATTCTAGGGTGTTCGGAGTATCGTACTGGTTTTTATTGTTATTATTATTAATTGTAAACCAACACGAGTATTACAGTGAGGGGTGGGTGACACCCTGATAGAAAGTGTAAAAAAGGATACCTTTTTAAAATGTCACAGAACAAAATTATAAAGATGGAAAACACATTACCAATTTGTCACGATAAAATAGAGAGAGAGAGAGACATATATATCTGTCTATCTATCTATCTATCTAAAGAATCTATGGAAGAACATGAAAGACAAGAAAAAAGAAAAAACTGTCCTATTTAGAAATTAGGGGTCATGAATAAAAACTTCTCAACACAAAAACATCAGGACACTTGGATACAATGACAATATCGGGATTAGTAAAAAACATGTAAACCTTGAATTTTATATCGATAGGTAAAAAGTACGTTGGAAAGTCTTACCTAATAAGAAGTTTTAGAAAGTACGAGTTACAACATTGTGTTATTAGACTCCTCTTTCTGTCACGAGTCAACGAGTCACTACAGACTCAGAAACACTGGGGTAGCTGACATCGGGTGGTCCGAGGAGACAAATACTCTGAAGCGTCAGCTCTTATGACTTCACCCACAGGTAAAGGAAGAAGTCTCTTAGAAGGATAGAGTCCCTAACTTGGACGTAGAGGACGTCGAGGATGTAACCTCTGTCTAAGAAATAGTGAATTGTGGTGGACCCTTCGGGTCCTTTTCCATCATACCCCAAAGTGTTCTGTTCAACAAAACCAAAGGACTTCCTCCTTGTAACAATCCGTTTGTAAAGACGTCATGGAATGAAGGTGTGGGTGACGTCAGTATAACACACCAGTTGAGATAGAGAGATGAGTACTCGTAAAAGAAGTGAAATCGTGATTAACTAAATTGGTACTCCTTTGACATAATAAAACATAAATAGGGGAAAGTGGAAAAGGAGACACATTTGTTCGTTCTTCCAAAAAATAACAAATTTGATTCTACGCTTCTACGTAATAAAAGGAGGGAGACTTCGGAGAATTTTAAGATCTAGTAGATTAATGAGAAAGGAAGTACTTCTAAACCCACCCTGTTTTTGGTGTTAAGTAAAAAAAGAGTTCCGGGTTTAAACGTTTGGCCAAGTCTCGATTGAAATTAGAAGAAGAAGAAAGGAAAGGGAAGGGTGCACCCTCTGTTACCACCCACCAATCGTAACACAACTTCCGTAGACACGGTTTGTAGACTGGACCCTTCTACCTCCTTTCCTATATCCTACGTAAGTGTGTGTGCGTGTGTGTGTGTGTGTGTGTGTGAGTGTTACCCAAAATAAACTAAAATAGAACAGAGTGTTACTAGAAATATTAGTATAAAATCTTATTTTTATGATGAACATTCACTTTTGTTATCAATATCGATTATTGTATGGTGTTATCTTTGACTGATATGTTATATTACTAAGTACAATTTAACCTATTTTCATCATGAAACGTTTTTCTTTTCAAATTAACTACTTACGGGTAATAAAAATCAAACAAATATGACTCCTAATACACGAAGTTTAAAATTATACGGACATTGCCATACGGAACTTGTAGTACTCCTTTTAATTACCGAGGGACGACTACGAAGGTTTCATTTAAGTTGTAGTCTTAGACATTTAAATACGAAACTCTTAGATCCGTGAGTCACAATTCATGAACCTCAATTTCAGAAACCTCACCTTTATGTAATTCGGTAATAAACACCCCGTACTCTTTTTTAATTGAGACCCCTTATATAAATGGACTTCCCTATCTATATATTCATCGTCTTTTTTTTGTCTTTTCCTTCTTTTAGGGTTGTATTCCGTCCTTGTAAGGACCTCTTCAGAAACAAAATACCATTAACATCTCTTTCTAAATCTTTGAACTCCTAATGTTCATAAGTCGCCTCCTTGACAAGTGTACCTAATTTTACGGTACATTAGAACTGTATTTTTAGTGATTTCGTTGATATTGTTTATGATAACTTACGAGTGATTCCCAATCTGTATTAAAAGATTGAACCCGTTTTCCAGACTTTTCATTTAGACACACTCATAACAACCATCAACATTGGCTAAATCCATCTCTTTTGAAGTACAGCTAAGAATAACATGAAAAACACGTCCTTTGAATGAAATGAAACATGTCATTTGTCGACTGTTACCAATTTTCGTTCTTTATCGTCTTGTATTATCTTGATTACCGGGACCGAAGGGGAGGGGGTTGAAATTTGATACGTTGGTAAAAGGTACGACACAGAGACGGAGACTTTTTATGAGGTAACGACGGATGACTTAAAAACAAACTGTACAACACAAACCCATTTTGTCACTGAAAGAACAAATAGTCATTTGTAGAACTACAAAATTTTATTCAATCCGAACGACAATTCAGTTGTCTCACTCGACTTTCGGAGTCTTTTTACGAACTTCGACATATTAGTTTCCCGAAAACTAATTTGACAATATTTCCTGGGTTACGAACTGACTGACAAGTTCCGGTAGAATGAAAAGGTAATCGATATCAACTTGTAGTTTAATCATAGAGGATAAAGTTTCCCGTCATCTTTAATTTTTAGTGTGTAGTTCTCTTAGTGTGACATTTGGATACCAGTTCGTCTAAAGCTGTACATGAATGCATTATGTCCTCGTACTTACGTCTTTTTTTTGTTCAAATCCACATTCTTCGAATTGATCTCGAGTCGTCCACTACGGACGTCTTTTCTTTCTTTTCTATATTTCCATTCACCTCACGATAAACCTACACAAACGAAGACTGTATCTCTACCCTCGAATCAAGGTACTTTAGAAACCTGTAAAATGTCTTACAGTACAAACTATAGGCCGATAGTAGTCGTGTCCATCTAAATACATTACGAGTTTACACTCGTGAAAAAACTTATTAACCTTTAATAGTCAACAATAGTGTATCCGTAATATCGTTTTTTTGAAGTGAAAACCTGAGTCAGGAAGTTCGTCAACACAGTTCTCGTATCTCTTTCTCAGTTACGTATCTGAAACCTCTAAACTAAAATCGTTGAGTACTGAGTTTATCGAGAAGGACCATAGATACTAGTTTTACGTCCCTTTACTGAGTCTCGGGACGTCAAAAACTTCATTAATGTTACTATCTGCATTCCCTTAATGTCCACTGACAAATTTACAGAGAAAGTTTGTAAAGTGACCACTTTATCAAATGGACATAAATTTTGGACGAAAAGTTATTTAGGTTTTAATGGGAATCGTAGATAGGAACTTTGGTGAGTGGAATGCTAATGCTGTAAAATGAAAAAAGTTTTTTCTCAACGTAAAGATCAGAACATTTTTTTATACGTCCTTTACCGTCTTGTCAGTCGGTAGACCAGGTATTACTGGACATAATTGACTTTTCATTTCTAACTACAATTTACAACGTGAAGTGGATAAAGTGTCTCCACTCACAATTTAGAGTATCAGGTCGAAGTCCGGGATGAAAAACACGATATTACTCAGTGTGATTTGTCGTTGTGACGAACAAGACAACGTTTTCAGAAGACACACGTATAAAATCGGAAAAAATGTTCCACACTTAACTTTGAGTTGAGTGACTCTTCAAAAAAAATTATTGAAGTTGGTTAATCCATTATTCTTTTCTATAAGTCTCACTCGTATAATTTGATATTAGGAGAACTTTTATCCTATGAATCTTACAAGGGACTCTTTGAGACTGTTTAGAGACTTTTGACCAAAACTACTGAAAGGGGTCCCCACAATCGGTCCAAACTGACTTCTCCCTTTCGTCGGTTTCTCTTCCCTGTAAGACCATAGAACGTACGATAAGTCATCTAAGATACAAAATGAAATAAAAGTCATAAGGAGTCTCGTTAGACCCAAATGGGTGAAGATTTCTCGTACAAAATCAACTTTATAACGTTGACTAAAACTCTCTTAGTTAGAAATTTAACTTTGACTACTTTCTTTACATTTTGATCTATACTACTTACTTACACTCTATTACACTCAAATTTTATTTTTTATTAGTTTATTCACTCCCTTTTATTATCAAGGCCCTACGAACCCCGACGACGTGACTCTACTGGGTCTCCTTACCATGCCCCTCCCTCCTCCCATCCCCCAAGTCCTACCCCTTGTGCACATATGAACACCGCCTAAGTACAACTACACACCGTTTTGGTTATGTTATAACATTTCATTCATTGGAGGTTAATTTTATTTAAATAATTTTTTTTTGTTTAATAGGTGAAACGTTAAAAGAGTCCGTAATTAAGTGTCTCTAATATCAAAGACTAGTGACAAAAAAACAAAAAAACAGATTTATACATAAGAAGGACAAGGAAACTTACCGTAGAGGAATAGAGTGTGATCTTGTATAATGATCCTTAAACTTCGACAGACAGTTGATTATCTGTCACACTCATTTAACGAAGACACATACACTGTAAACGTAAAAAAGGGGAGTCAAATACCGATGTTTAGTTTCGAGTACAGTTCATATCATCCAAAGGGAACAATTGTACTTCATTTTATTGACTTACTTGTTAGTAGTTTTGTATCATACAGTTCAATTTTTTTTTTTTTCGGAACAGTTTACTCATCTTTTATCTGTGAATATCGTGAATGAAATGACAGAAATAGAGAGTCATTATCGAACGATGGTATAAATTAAAAAAAGGAGTACATTACTTTAGTAAACGTTAATGAAAAGACCAAACAGGATTTATCACATGAGAGATTCCGTTTGACTCAAAGTATAAAATTGTTTTATTCGAATTTATATCAATTCATCTTGCAAGGAGTGGTTTTATGGAATAAAAACTTTTCAGTTGACCTGAAGTCGACTCACAGTCTGAAAAAAGTACTTCAATATAGAGTGAGGTCAGTGTATGAGGGTAAACGAGTCTGACTAATCCATGATCCTCCTCAAAGATAGTGTAGCCTTTTCAGATTTTTTCCGATACGTCAATCTTAGGTATCTATGACCCTTTAGGTAGTGAGTAACAACGACAACAGACTAGGAAGAAGAAGGGACTGTAACAGAGAGTGCACTAATCGAACAAAGACTCTAAAGAACGTCAGAAGACTCGTCAATCGAACGGAACAAGAACTCATGAATAAAGGAGGACCAAAGAAGAAGACCAAACGAAAGAAGGAACCCGAACTGACAGAGACCCACACTAAACAAGGTTCAGGGTTCAAATGTCATGAGCTGAAAACTTTACCCATACTTAGGACTTGTTAAGAAACTTTGACGATTACGACAGTTAAAGATTTCAAGAAAGGAACACTACTGGGTGTGGTAGAAAGGAGAGTTACTAACAATTTGAAGTTATACGAGTTTACTTCTCAAATTTTTGTATCAAATCCCTAAAGGAACCACCAGGTCACTGATTCTGAGGTATGAGGATTACGTCCCCCACCCAAGTTAGGGACCAGTCCCTTGATCTAGGGTGTACGGTGTTGATTTCTAAGGTGTGCGGTGTTAATTCCTTTCTAGGGTGTACGGTGTAGGGTTCCAGTTTTTAGAGTGTACAGTGTTGATTCTGGGTCGTGTCGGTTTGTTTGTTTGTTTATTTATAAAAAAATTTATTTTGTACATTAAATCTCGATGTTGGAGTTTCTAAGACACAATTCACCAGACTCTACCTAGGGTCTTTAGACAAAACTGTTTTCACTTACTAAGACACTAGGTTTTTGACGGGACACTCTTCGTAGCAAGAGAAAAAAACAACTGTGAGATAAGGGAATTCATTCCTTTTACCTTCTTTTCAAAAATCAATAAATCCGGTAGTACCACTGACTACTCAGATAACCGTTACGGTTCCCCAGGAAACTTAAACTACCGTTTCAAAGCGAATCAGATCTTCGAGAACCTTAATTAAAAACATTCTCGTAGTCCATCGGAGTTCCAGAATGGTACTCTGGAAACTCTCTCCCTGTACCAAAGTATTGAAGTACGACCTATGAGGTCCGTGGATAAGTCGACGACGAAGAAACGACAAGAAACCCTTCAGTTTAAGTAGGAGAGAGGTAAACATACATTCATAGGGGACAGACGGACACCGTAAGAGACAATGAGAGACTAGACGAGAGAAAGTCATAAGGAAGAGAGAAGCGTGTCTTGGAAGTTCTAACACCTTTTGTTATCGGACTTTACATACAATAAGTACTTATTGAAGACAAAATACGGGTGTTATTTTTATAGGGGGTCATGATCTCTGTGTATAGGACCTACACACAAACCTTCCTCATTTCCTACCTTTTATTATTTCATCTATTTTACATATGAGTACACAATATATAAAGTCCATTTTTAGATTCATAAAAGGATTATTTTTAGAAGTCCGTACATTTCTGACGTACGGATAATTACAGAGACAAAGTCTGTATTGATTCACGAAAACGAAAAACAAATCCATTACTTATAAAGTTAATAAGAATAAGTTATGAATGACACTCGGTTCATGTCCCTCTTTTATTCGTTTTTCCTCTACATTAAATGTAAAATCATCTTCAATCTAATATTTCCACCGTACCTACCATTGGTTTAATACTTTGTACCACACCGTACCTTACACACGAGTCAGTACAGACTGAGAAACGTTGGGGTACTGACATCGGGTGGATGGAGGAGACAGGTAGTTCAAAAGGTCCGTCCTTATGACCTCACTAACGGTAAAGGAGGAGGTCCCCTAGAAGGGTTGGTCATTACCTTGGGTGTAGAGAACGTAGAGGACGTAACTGTCCATCTAAGAAATTGTGACTCGGTGGATCCTTGGGGTGTTTAATAGTATGTTTTTTACATTTTAACTTTTATAAAACATAACGTGGAATTGGATGAGTGGAGGGTTTCGAAGGTAAAGGTTTATAGTAGTGTAAATCCTAATCCTGAAGTTCTATATTTTCCTGTGTTTGTAAATTACAGATCACATAGAAATTAGGTTAACAACACGAATATACGTAAGTTGAATTTTTTAAATATAATACGGCATTTAGAGTAACAAAAGAGGACACTAAAGTGAGTCACGACAAAAGTCAATGTTCGTCTGATAGTATACGCATAGATCTGGTAACGAAGTAAGGCCACGTACCACAAGGTATCATTGGTAATGTCTATGAAAGTAATAAGTCAGGGGATCTGTTTGTATGTCTAACAGGGTTGACAGGTGATTTCTGTCGACGTCACTTATGTTTGTATGTAAAACCAAAGAATGTTTAACTGTATTCTTGAAAAGAGACCGTCTTATCAAGCTAAATCTTGTGTATGTATTATACGGAGTGAATTATATAGGTCTCTCGAAAAATATTCTCCATATGGTCAAATGTAAGGATGGTCGGCACGTATTCTCAAAATTAGATGAACATGGAGTGATTGTACACCACTCCGAAGGGAGAAACGTTCGACTACTAAACGTTATCTAAAATACATCATAAAGAACAAATTGTTAATCGTAAAAAAACTAATGATCTCCGGAACTCACGGAGAAGTATATTAATAATAAGTGAACTCGAAGTAGAGGGATTCATTCCAATAAATGAATATCATAAAGGTATAAAATATATTTCAAAAGTCATAAAAGAAGTCACTAATTTTATATCAAAATTACTTTTAATATATAACTAAAATCTACAACATTTGTAGATTAAAAAGTCCTCAGACTATAAAATTACCTGTATATTTTTATACAGTGTATTTCATATTATATCGGATATTTTGTTCCCCAACTTTTTTGTTCTCACTTTTATTTCTAGACGTTACGTATTGAAAGTATAACAACCCTTTTTTAAGTCATTTAAGTCAACTTTCCTCTCATAGAATTTTTAATTATCTTTTACGTTCAATTAAACATGTTTCCGGGATCGTATTACAGACTGTATCTTAGTCCCACCTTACTAACGATTAAAAAAGGGAGAAAGAAAGTACACTCTTTTTCATTAAAGATTATTAGTCACCTGTATAAAACTAGAAGTCAAAAGTATTTTTTCCTTTAAGTCTAAAAATCTCTTACGATCTCGTACTTTCTAATAAGTTTTGACACCAAAAGTTTGTAAAATCACTAATAACTGTAAAGAATGTATTTGTTAAAATATTTTACAATTATATGACTTCTCTATTTCCTATCATAAAAGAATTATTTTTCTTAGTTCTACTCTTAAAGTCACAAATTATACGGGACTCCACGAAATCAGACAATAGGGTTTGTTTAATTAAAAGGTTATACGAATATACACATACTTTGTCTTTAGGTTGAGTCAACCGGAGTCTTTTTATTCATTAAGGATATAGAATTTCCAGAACCTCTCGAAAATTAAAAAGTCTGATCCGTACAAATTCTTTGAACAGAATAGAACAGTACAGAAACGAGAAACAGAAACGGAAAATAAAAGGAAGAAGAGGGAAAGGAAAGAAAAAGGAGAGGAAAAGGAGGGGGTGAGAAAGAAAGAAGGAGTACGAGAAGGGGAGGAGGAAAGAAGGGAAAATTAGGTAGGGAAGGAAGGACAAAGACGACCAAGATAAGAGTCCCTCTCAGACGGAACTGAATGTTCGTAAAGAGAAACTTTTGGATCATTTTCCTCGAACTGTAAGAGAGAGTTGTGAACCTTTCGGAAGTTTTACTATAAATTAATGGAGATCCACCAGACCGAACCTAGTCTGTGGGTAAAAACTTGGTCAGTAGAAAAAAGTTATCGAGATGAGTGTTTGGGTAACCCTTCTAAGTTCAATATTTGATTGAGAACCTCATCTTTCACAAACGATGAGACATTTTCCGAATTTCCTCGTTGATACTGTAGTAAACGAACTAAATAAGTGTCAGGTCTGAAACCCGACACATAAATAAGTGTTGGGTTCTGAAACTTCAGTTTAAAACCCATTCAAAGAATTTGTGAGAGACGGAGTCAAAGGAGTAGATATTTTACTCCTACTATTATCATGAAGTACATAAAACGTTGTGTGGTATTCGTAGTATATATATATATAAATACACATATATATATATATATACACTCTGAATTTAAGTTATCGTTTTACCTGAAAACAAATTTTTGTAATAATGTAAAAAATTACATCCAAAATACGATTTACATAATTTACAAATATATAAATAGAAGTCAAAAACTTACTGAGGTAAAAGAACTATACATCTATCTTGATTGAATGTAAAAATACAGATTAATTCTGTGAGTTTGTATAGAACTAACTTCTCTGAATATATCAATATAGGTGTAAAGATAACATAGTAGCTATATACGTAGTAAACTATAAACGAAAAAACGACATATAAGTTATACCTCCGTTTCATAAAAAAGGGAGTACAAGATTAATCTCATATTAGATATTATGTCGGAAACATTACTTAAGAACAAGTACTTAATTATAAATCAGTTACAAGAAAAGACAAGTAGATCACTTTACTTATAATATGGTTAAAGGTTATTTAGTTTCTTGAGTAAAACCACTAAAAAGGGTTAAAGTATTTTATAAACTTCTTTGTGTTCTCAAAAAGTTGAAACATAGACTCCTAGAGGGATACATATAACGATTTCGAACATCCATCTTTAGTGACATTGGGAGGTTACCGAATTCTCGTTTATTTGTTTTTCTTGGTTCTCCCCTCAACAGTGACTTGATTTGAAGTACTGATTAAGTTAGTCAAAGAAAATTTTCACACATTGCAAAGTCTACCATCACACAACTATGAGTACCTTCGGTGATATAAAGAGGGAAGAATTAATATACTGTTGTTACTGACTAAAAAATTTAGTAATTAGAAAGAAGCATTATAATTATCGTCCTTTTCTTAGGGATAGTTTACTTTAGTTCGAGCATATTACCATCTGTCTCGATAAGAGACGTCTTTACATTTGGACCTAAGATAACACCCCCCTCCTACCCATGGGATAATATCCGTTGGTTAAGACTTTGTCACACCCTGATTATGGTTTGTACACACTGGTCAATTGAATCAATATTGACGATTACGATACTTTTAAAATCCGATATTTTTCTGTGTTTCACACTCTTTTCACTTGTCGTAATGACTTCTCTCACTTGAACATCTATGATTCTTGTCACATCTTTACAGTAATCTTATTACACGACATAAACCTCTTTTGAAGGAGGTGTCTACGTAAAATTAAAATACAGTTTTTAGTGTGAATGTAGTGTTGAGTAAAATAAAAAACTCATCTTATATCCAATTATTTTGGTATTTTAGATTTTGGAAACGGAATAACACTTACGACCAGTAGGGTGAAATTGTACATTCAAGAACCTGTTCAACGAATGGAATTTAGATAGAAATTTTACTTCGACCATTATCAAAGATGAATAATCCCAAGGAATTTAGTATTTAGTAAACTAAATGAATTGTAAGATTATTCTCATGGAATTGTATAATATTGTTGAGTTATTTTCATTAAATAATAATAATCATCATCATCATAATGATGATCTTCGTTAATAGTATCGTCATCATCGTCATCGTCATTATCTTAACAGAATAAATTATCAGAATCATCATCATTATTATCATCGACGTTGTACTCATCATGTCACTATGTTCAATAAGTGTCTCGGGTAGATAACAAAACGGTAACTGTCGCCTACTTTTTGAGACATTCGACATAGAAAAAAATTACGTATGTCATATTAATTATAAAGGATCATATAAATTTGTATTTTATTATTTGTTAAACTAAGGTCAATTCAATTTTACTATATACATATATATTGTGATCATGTGAAATACTGACCAAAGCAAAAAGTTTTCTGATCAAAAATATCGAAATATATAAGTTGAGTTCATTTTAGTAAACCAAGTTTAATTAAGTATAATATCAATTTAGTCAAATTTGGAAGGTGTAAAATTGACAGATCTAAGGTCTTCGAATAATGAAAACCAATATGGAATTTGTTTATTTGAAATATTATTACATACCATTTCTTCGTTACTTAGACTGCACACTTCTTTTTGACTCTCAAATAAAACAACTTAGGGATAAGTTATAAACTTGGTAAAAAAAGTCACGGTGGTTTAGACAAGTCTATTTCGACTTGTCTAACTATGATACTTACTATAGTAACATGTAACGAAAAATTTAAAAAAAAGGTATATCACGTTATAAATCCTAGAATCCGTAACTTCGTTACGGGGACGTCACTTTCGGCTCTCGGGACTAATGACACGACAGTCCCTTCAGGATACGTACTCACACACGATTCAACGAAGTCAACACACATTGAGAAACACTGAGACACCTGATATTGGGAGATCCGAGGAGACAGGTACCCTAAGAGGTCCGTTCGTATGACCTCACCCAACGGTAAGAAAAGAGGTCCCCTAGAAGGACTGGGTCGCTAGTCCACCTAAGAAATGGTGATCACGGTGGACCCTTCGAGATCCCTTCAGGGTATGTAAGGTAAAAAAAATTCAAAGAAACGAATCTTCTATGAAGACAGTTTGAAAAGAACATTTCGTTGACTTTTGGTCACATCGTAGTCGATATCCACAGCGGAATGTTATAACCTTTAGTAGAAAAAAAGAGAATTACTTTGGGTTCTAGTATAATCAAATTAAAAGGAAACAAACAAATTGAAATACAAACGTAAATACAATGTCATAACTGATTTTAATTTAAATATCGGTCGTTATTAAAGATTCGGAAAAGGGAAACACGAGTAAATTGTACGTAAAAATAGGACAAAATAGGAGTTTGTCAAGTACAAAGTCCAAGTAAAAGTTCTAAAGTGTAATGTGTAACGGTGACCTGAAAAAGAGAGTGGACGAAGAAACAACTAGACGACTCCTCCAGTCCCGTGGATGGTCAATACGGAGGGAGATTAGTCGAAAAGTGATACTTTAGAATAATCACAATAATATTGTCTTAAACCTTAATATTTTATATCATAATTTTATAAAAGGATAACAAAATTTCAAATAGATAAAACAAATAAAAATTTTTGTATTGTTCACTTTTTGCAATCCGTAAATTCAGTTCTTTTGATCTAATTCTCTCAATGTACAGTTGAATTTGTATGACTATACCAGGTTTTATCGTTAATAACTAGAACGTTTTCGAGTAACCCTGTATAAAAATATTATAGAAATCGTACGTGTAGTTCTTGTCCTATATTTGGTACCAAACATTTATCTGTCTACAAGAGGTTTTTATTACACTGTCGAATCACCCCCTTGTAGAAGGTAAATATAAAATTTATTCAAAACACGTATAGACAATATTTCATTGTGATTAACATAGTACTAGAATAAATAAAGTTTTTGCGATTTTTGACCGATATTGCATATACCGTGGTTTAAGTTCATTGACAAGCTTTTTACATGATTTTATAATAATATATACTGTCCAACGTATCATTTTAAAGTCTGTAAATAGAATCCTTTTTAATGAACATTAATCCCTGAGTATTAAACTAAATACTCTTTACTTTAAAATCTCCGAACATCTCTAAACCCTCTAAACGAAACCATAATCGGTTGTTTCAAGGTCATGAAACCGGTGGAGTACACTTCTCAACTGAGTAATCTTTTCTGAGACTACGACCCTCCCTAACTCCCATCCTCCTCTTCCCCTGTTGTCTCCTACTCTGCCGACCTACCGTAGTGACTGAGATACCTGCACTCAAACTCACTTGAGGCCCTCAACCACTTCCTGTCCCTCCGGACCTCACGACGCTAAGTACCCTAGGGTTTCTCAGTCTGTGCCGACTCACTGACTTGACTTGACTTGTCTTCATTTTTAAAATTAACTCGTGATGTAATTGTGCTAAATAAATTTATTTCACTGAGTTTACATTTTATTTTGAAAGTAAAAGTTTACCCTTTTATTTTTCCGTTTTACTCTACAAATACAAGAACGTTCATGATCTCTTTTCCTTGTTTTATTGTTCTCTTTTACGAAATACATAACAATTCCTTTTGTCGGTTTAGTTTTTACCTTATACTAGAGACTTTCAATGACACTTGTATTAAGATGAGTACTCAAAGATTCTTACTTGTTCGGGTAACTACACTCAAAAAGTAACAGTGGCTATATCGAAAAACTTTATTTTTTAAGTCTTCAAGTGAGACCCTAATTTATTATCCAAGGTACATAGATATATCAAATAATTATGTAAAATATATTTACATATGTGTAATTAAACTTAGACTATATTTATTTATACATGTCACCAAATACAACTCACGTCACACCACGTGGTCAATAGTAAGACTTCCTTCATCCCATGAACGTGGTCAATCGTTAGGACCTCTTCCTGAAATTTGTCAACATAGAACCATAACCTTAGTAGCTCTTTTTGTCAGTTCTTGATTTACTTCGTTACGAAACGAATCTATCTCTTCTCTCTCTCGTTCTAATCAAAATCATCGAATTCAGTCAGGGGGTACCGGTCGCCTAGTAAGGGTCGTTAAACGGAACACAACGTCACCTTTTCGAGTCAGGTGTGGGGAACCTGTCACCCCAATGGGTCCACGGTATACTGTGTGTGAGAAGTTCGTTTCTGTCTTCTCGTGTGAGTGACTCGGACTTTATCTCTTTCTATTTGGGTACTTTCTACTATTCGTACCGTGTCCACCACACCCGAGAAATAGATAAAGATTCCTTCGTAACGTTTGGGTTGAGTATGGGTCATAAGGTACCTGTCGACCATCGGTTCTCTTACGTGTGTGTTCTGACGGAAAGGGTTGTAAAACATGTATTCGTTTTTTTATTGCTTACCCTGAGGTTCCAACTTTACAATTACTGATCTATTATCTAGCCTCTTCCGTTACCGTGGGGTGAGGTCATGAGAACGGACCTTTTAGGGTACCCACCTCCTCGGATCATCCGACATCAGGTACCCCAACGATTCTCAGCCTATGTTGACTCGCTGAAGTGAAACTGAAAAGTGAAAGTACGTAACCTCTTCCTTTGCCGTTGGGTGAGGTCACAAGAACGGACCTCTTAGGGTCCCTGCTCCCTCGGACCACCCGACGGCAGAGACCCCAGTGTGTCTCAGCCTGTACTGACTTCGTTGAATCGTCGTCGTCGTCTATTATCTACCCGTAAATATACACACATTCATTGAACCTATTCCGTTTCTCCTATGTTATCCTGGTTGTTATTATTTTATCTGTAATGATTCCAATCGTTGACAACAACAAATTACCAACTCAGTACAGACTGATAAACACTAGGGTACCTGACATCGGACGGTCCGAGGAGACAGGTACCCTAAGAGGTCCGTTCTTGTGAGTACACCGAGTGGAAAGGAAGAGGTTCCCTAGAAGGACTGGGTTCTTAGTTTGGGCGTAGAGGATATAGAGGACGTAACCGTCCGTCTAAAAAATGGTGACTCGGTGGTTCCTTCAGACTCCAATAGTTGATGACTCCAATTTTTTTGTTATTAGTAAACATTGAATCCAGGGAGGGACTACATGTGAAAAACCTATCAGAAAGAGTGAGAGGGACGGTAACGTTAGTAGTAAAGACACACACACACACAATTAGAAAGACGACAGAAGGGTATACTAAAATTACAACGAATAAAACGGTCAACAATTTTAATTACACTTATCTTAGTATAACATACATAAGAAGGTACTAAGGAAGGAAAGTTGTAATAGTACTTATAAATTAATACAACTACGTGTTTAGTAATAAAAGACGATAACAATATATTATTAGTTGACTTTCATGGTGTAAAATACAAAGGTAGTATAGTAAGTACACGTAAAGTAAACGGTAATAAATTTTTATTATGTTAAATCCGTTTCTTAAACTTAAAAATTATAGTTATAGGATCCCGAGTACAAGTTCTCAAAGAAGCTTTACATTCAGATCCTTACTTTAACTAAACAACATCCTGTGCACTTACAAGTAAAGAATCCATTACGTTTTGGAAGTGTTACGACACAAATTTAAATGTGAAAATGGTCTACTCTTACAGTCGAATAGTTATAGGGCTGTTCGTGAACTATAACTTGACCGAAAATATTAAAACGTAAGACCATTAACGGGGAATGTCAAAAATACAAGTAAAAGAAGTGTCCGAACATTCGGTAAATCTAAAACAATTTAATGTATAGGTTTGTAAAATTTTGAAGAAAACGGTAAAATGAAATCTAACAATCATCAAGAAATATATTGAAGACGTAATTAGAATGAAGACATTATAGAAGAGAATCAAACACTAAAGGGTAAAACAAGAAAAATAATATAGAAAAATATTTTTATTAAATATCAACTTTAACAGAGATGTATTAAACAGTAACACACTACGGCAAAATTTTCGTACAGTAAAATATCACTATTTCTATAAGACATATCAGAGGAGTTCAAAATAGTAAATCTAAATACCAATTTACGAATTAGGTGTATTTTATCTAAAAAATACTAACGACACTTAAACCCTAAGTTAAATAAAAAAAATACACCAGTCAGTTAAGACGACGGAAATAAATGCATCTCAGGTAGTCAAAGAAGTCACTGACGTTACGGGTAACAGTATATAGTTGTAGGGTATATTCGAATTGAACAAAAGGACATAAGAAAGGGTAAGACATATATTCAAAAAGACGAAGTCGATCTTTGGGTAACAGATTCTACTCTATTCAAAAAAATATAAGTCGTCCTATTTAAACGTGGAACAACATAAGAACCGGTCACTTCTAAAATCTTATTTGAACACTTTAAGTTACGTTGTACGAATTTCCTAAAAGCAACTATCACATAACTTAGAATCTAGTTAAACAACTCTGACGTATAGTAACGTTGTAAGTAATATAATTGGTTTCATACGACATATATAGAGATGGATAAAGTCTCTTTGACATTATAAAAAACATTTTATAAAAATAAAGAAATGTACAGTAGATATAGTATAATTTTTAATAGAGGTCTAGTAATAACTAAAAGTAATAGTGAAATTAATTATGACGATTGTAAAAAAATTTTCAACAATAAGTCAACGAATCGACACAGACTAAGAAACGTTAGGGTACCTGACGTCGTCTGGTCCGAAGGGACAGGAAGTGGTAGAGAACCGTGAACGAGTCTGAGTTCAGACAACTCAATCACTATGGTAGGTTGGTAGAGTAGGAGACAGCAGGGGAAGAGGGGGACGGAAGTTAGAAAGGGTCGTAGTTACAGAAAAGATTATTCAGTCGAAAACAGTAGTCCACCGGTTTCATAACCTCGAAGTCGAAATCGAAGTCAGGAAGATTACTTATAAGTCCTAACTAAAGGAAATCCTAACTGACCAAACTAAAGGTTCCCTGAGAGTTCTCAGAAGAGATTGGTACGAAGAAGTTTTCGTTCTTAAGAAACCGCAAGTCGGTAGAAACACCAGGTTGAGAGTGTAGATATATACTGATGACCTTTTTGATATCGAAACTGATCTGTCTGGAAACAGTCGTTTCATTACAGAGACGAAAAATTCAGTCGTTATAACAATTGGATAATAATAAGATAGGTTTGTAAGTATAATGTAATCATAAATATCTTAGAAGACAGAAAGTCAGAAAAGATTTTACAATAACAACAACAAGTCGGTGATTCAATACAGACTGAGAAACGTTGGGGTACCTGACGTCGTGTGGTCCGAAGGGATAGGAAGTGACAGAGGACCTCAACTAGTTTGAGGACAGGTAACTCAGCCACTACGGTAGGTTGGGAAAGTAAGATACGGTGGGGGAAGAAGAGGACGGGAGTTAGGAAAGGTCGTAGTCCCAGAAAAGGCTACTCAGTCGAGAAACGTAGTCCACCGGTTTCATAACCGGTACCCCAACGTTTATCAGTCTGTACTGAATCACTGACTTGTTGTCCTTGGTTTACTTATTAATTTTTGATCAAGTTAATGTAAAAAAAGGGAGAGTCTTTTTAACCAGAAAAGTAAAAGGATCTTTAGTTGGAGACTTCGACGACACTAGACGTATTAAATGACGTGTCTAGAACGTATCAAATGTATCGTCTATTTGAATGTCTTGATAACGATACCATTTTTGCCGGTAAAGCAAGACACCAATTTTGAAGTTCGTTTAAACTTCATTAGAGACCTCGTGTCTAAGTAAGGAAATCTCACAGAATCGTTAATGATGAAGATTTAGTAAAATCAAAAGAAAATCGGAAGGAAATGTGATCGTTAGAAGTTCGAGATCCTTTACTCTAAGTACAAAAAAAAAAAGAAAAACTGTATGATATATACATCCACATAGTATTAGTATAGTAATATAGATCCTACTGGTTAACGAAAAAAGACTCTGATCATTAAGTTCTACACCGATAAACTCCCTGATTCCTTTTATTACTACTTAAAAAGTGTACGAGTACAAGATAAAAGAACGACACTTTTACATGTTTTGTCTAGATAAGCTCAAGAAGTCGAATAGGGTATCTCATCTTGGTTGTTTCCATGAAGTTTTCATTCTAATAAATGAAATTTTGACTACCCCGTATTGACACTCTTTACTATTATTCCGTTACTGACTCCTTGTGTATCCGGTAGTTTTACTATATCTATATAAATTCTTTCTTTTCTTTCACTTCAGTGAGTCAGTACAGGCTGAGAAACGGTGGGGTACCTGACATCGGATGGTCCGAGGAGGTAGGTACCCTAAAGGGTCCGTTCTTATGACCTCACCCAACGGTAAAGGAAGAGGTCCCTAGTTTGGGTTCACAGGACGTAACGTCCGTCTGCGAAATGGTAGACTCGGTGCTCCCTTCGGGATAACGTACGACAAAATATATTTCATAAAACAATCGTTTACGGAAAAACTTTCTTACCAACTTCAATAGAAAATGATGATTTACGTTATACGAGATTGTCCAAAATGTGACAACACTTAAAGTATAGTCTTATAGAATAACTCTCTGACATTGTTGGTGTCAATTTTTCTGAAGGTACATCATATATACGAAATACCAACTCTTGTTTTCACATTCGTACTGAAATCAATTCTTTACGTTCTACTTAGTAAGAGACGTATTTTGAGAATTAAACTATACTTACAAGGGATAAATCCTAAAATTTCATATTAACCTAGTAAGTAGATAACTTTTGTAAACAGTCTTACGGATACTTTTATCTCTAGATTAAGGGGTACCATCTTAGACTTCGGGAAGTGTAGTCCAGTAATAAAAGTGGAGGTAAAAGAAGTTGAAAGATTTCCGAAAAATAAAGAGAAGACATAGGGTTGGTGTCTCTTTGTTAAGAACTATGTAACAGAACAGACGTAAGAAGGTGAATTTAATAAAACGAGTTAAGTCAGATTTAATTGTTGTCAGGTTGTTAACTTGAGAATAAAATATAATCCAATGTTTCCTTCTTTTAGGTCCGGTGGGTCATCAATCCCAGGTCTCCTCTTTGTTTGTTCGTCAGTTGACGTTAACAGTAATCTCGATTCTTAACACGAATCCCACTTTATGTTTACTCTTAAATAGACTCCTGTTCCTGAAGGTTCAGGAGTGTCTCCTGACGATGTATTTCGATTACCTAGTCGTCGAAATTAGAATGAAATCATTCTCGAATGATTATAAACGTCAAAATAAGTTCGACCAAAATTTTATACTCAATTTTTAGTCCCTGTATTTATTACTCGTCTTACAGTAAGGTTTGTCTTTTACTTCGGTCTAACACCACAGATACCTTTTGATGTTATCAAAGCATACAGACCTCACTCACCTCTTCCCTCTCTGTCCCGTTTATCATGCTCTACCCCTCTCCCCCGACTTCTCTATATAAACCAGGTCAACTATCACTTTATATGACTGCTCAAAGGTACGGTATGATTTCCCTCAAATACGTAAAACTTGGTCACCCCTCGTACTGAACTACAGTAATTATAAAGGGAGGAACTTTCTAGAGTGTCGTCACACTTTCTACCGAACCTACCCTAAGTCTTAACTCTGGGACCACAACATCTATGTTTCATAACTTGTCTAAAAGGGATAAGTGAGGGGTAATGGACCTTATGGAAGGTAGAAAGTCAAGTTATGAAACCTCAGCATCCATGCAAAGTTTCGGACGAGTTTACAATGGAGAGACACTTTAGAAGGATCTAGAAAACAGGTAGTTTTATAACAGAGAGAGAGGAAGAGAGTGAAAGAGATATTAGAAGGAAGATCGAGAACGTAATCTTAACTATATAAATCCGATAGAGAAATTGATTATTACTTGTATTTTTCCCTATTGATGAGTTATTTATAAACGTCTTGACCTATAAAAGTCATTCACAAATTTTCTGTCTAATTATTATTTTAGAATTTTATTATATAACTACATTTTCTCCCTCTCTAAAACCTTTGATACATACACTTTAATTAAGATTTAGAACGGTTATAACATTAGTAATTCAAACAAAGACAACAACGAAGTAGTCAAGAGACCACATGTGATCGACACCTTTCTTAAAAGAAAACACAGTCTATTAACAACTAAAATCTTTTGTTTCTGTTTTCTGTTCGCGAAAAATTAAATGAATCATGTACTACTTCTTGTATCCGTACGGATTTTTCCCTAATACTATAATTACGAAAGAATATTTAATTAAAGACGACCCATAATGCTATGAAAAAGAACTTTAATCTCCTTTACACCTAAAGTGTGGTTATATAAGAGGGATCCGACGGAATGAGACTTCGTAAAAGAAGATTTTAACTTCCCATTTTTGTTCATAAATCCTGAGATGACTGAATACCATTGATAGTTGACATTATAAGAGGTCACAATTTAAAAAGACGGAAGTGAAACATTTTGTCTTATTAATGAAATATATTCATAAAATCTGTATAAAAAGGTTCCACATAATCAAGGTATGAATCTTCACTAATTATAAATACTCAAAAATGCCTACTGAAAAATAATTTCATATCAACTAAATATTACACAATTAAAGACGACAAGTCATTTCCTAACTCAATGTGTATATATACGTAATAAAAAATATAAGAAATGGTAATACTAAATAGAGCCCTATAACTTATATCAATATACATATGTAACATCCGGAAACAACAAATAGGTAAAATATGTATTAACGAACACAGACGATTGGGGTTTGAGGGTCAGATGGGGAGGGGATGAGGGGGGGTGGAACCCTTTGTGTTCAGACAAGAGATACAGACACTTAGACAAAGACAAAGTGTCCATCTTAAAGTGTCTATCAAAACGAACGCAGTATAAAATCTAAGGTATATATTCACTATAGTATACTATAAACAGAAAGAAAAAAAAAAAAAAGAAAAAACTGAATCAGACTATTAGAGATCAAGGTATGTACAACGACCTTTCCCGTAATAAAGTAAATAAAAAGAAAAAAATAGACTCATATAAGGTAGTATGTATACATGATGTAGAAACAAGAAACAGATAAGTAAACAACTACCTGTACACAATCGAAACACTTGTACGACGATACCTGTATTCACACGTAAATAGAAAAACCTAATATCAAAACAGACATATATCCGGGTCCTCACCCTAATGACCTAGTATACCATTAAGATAGAAATCAAAAAATTTATAAACACTTAATAATAAAGTGTCCGTACGGATTGGTTTTGTAAGAATTATATAACAAAGATTTTTTATAAAGTTTTTGTGTTTAAGTAAAAAAGAAAGTGGGTAGATTCGTAATTCTGTGACTACTATATCTACACCTTTTGACTTGTCTAAAAAAGCAAATGAGTAGACAGAAAGTCAAGTTAGACAACCATCGGAACGACAGGATTACTGGATGGATCCAAGATTCGAAGAACGTAGACGTCACTGAATGATTGACTGCGACTTCAATCACTAAAGTATCGGTAAAGTTTATAATTTTTTCTCAACGTCCGTAGTAATCTTAAGTGGGTTATTTACTTAATAAAAGTTGACGACCAATAATTTAGTTCGTCGTTGGTGTCCTCGGTTCTAGGAACCGAACTTTCCCTTTTTTTATTGGATTTAGTGACTTTTAGAAATATGTATCGATTTATAAAATAGAATTAAATTTACTTTTACTTCCTAAGACTAGGTGTATCACATTCACTTACGTACTAATATTAAACCCCCCCGCCCCCTCCTTTATTGAATTGACAGGGAGAAAGGATGTTTTAACTTTTACTTGATAACTCAAGGAAAGTGACCGAAGATGTACCTACCAATTCTTAAGTGTAGTTCTTTAAACTGTAGATATGAACTTCATGTTTAACGGTATCCAGTCTTATAAAATAATTTATATCTATTTTTCTAAAATGTTATATGTATAACGTAAAAAATTTTAATAGGTATAATCTAAATTTCTTATGGTATAAAATTATAATGTGTAAATTTAAAGATTTTCACGTAATTCCCTCCTTCTGTAACAAAACATTACTTAATTTTTTTATATGATGATACAATGACAATTATGATTAACCTTAACTATAAAACCAACCGTTATAGGTCTCGGAATCTTCTAGTTCTGAGAACTTCAACCTATACAGAAACTGAGTATTTAATAGGAAGGTTCTCATTTTTCCTTTCTTATTTTCTGTCTATAAATTTAATACCATGTAACTATAGTAATTTATAATTTTTAAAATAAATTTTCTGTACATATTTATCAAATATGTTGTACTACATTTTATTTTGTACTCAGTATTTCTCTATCTATCTTTTATCTATAAGGTTTGAATACAGACATGTAATATAATTGTAAATAAAGTTTCTGACCTTCAAATTATCATTATTACAAATACTCCGAAATAAAAAATAAAAATGAAAATTATAATAAGTTTAAACGATGTGTTCGTATACTAAAATAAATTCACATTGTATATATAAATAACTTCATACTGTATATACTTTCATATGTTTAGGGTTCACATATTAAGTTACTGAAAAAGTGTCATTTGGGTCAAACACATAAGTTATTTGTCTTGAAGTTATCAAGGGGTCTTCACGGAGAGTACGGGGTGAGATTAATGATTGAGGTGATTTGTATTCTTGATGGAATTACAAATAGTGACATCTACTGAAAACGACGAAGACGTACAATATCTTTACTTTAGTATGTCATATATATTTGAGTTGTAATACACACCCACACTCAACAGGTACAACAACATACGTCATAAAATAACATACTTACATCGGTTTGAATACGTAAAATGACAATAATTAGTAAACACGCGAAAAACAACAACAGGACAGTGATTCAATACAGATTGAGAAATGTTGGGATATCTAACATCGTTCGGTCCAAGACGACAAGAAGTGACAGAGGACTCCGAACGTGTTTAAGTACAGGTGACTCAATCATTACGGGAGGTTGGTAGAGTAGGAGACGACGGGAGAAGAGGAAAACGGAAGTTAGAAAGGGTCGTAGTCCTAGAAAAGGTCACTTAACCGAGAAACGTAGTCCAGTGGTTTGACAACCTCGAAGTTGAAGTCGAAGTCGTAGTCAGGAAGGTTACTTATAAGTCCTGACTAAAGGAAATCCTAACTGACCAAACCAGAGGAACGTCAGGTTACCTGAGAGCCTCAGAAGAGGTCGTGGTCTTAAGCTTTCGTAGTTAAGAAATGGAGAGTCGGAAGAAATACCAGGTTGAGAATGTAGGTATGCACTGATGAACCTTTTTGGTATCGAAACTGATATACTTGGAAACAACCGTTTCAGTTCAGAGACGAAAAATTAAGTGACAGATCTAAACAGTATCGAAAAGAAGGTTCCTCGTTGACAGAAAATTAAAACACTGACGTCAGACAGGTGTCACTAAAACCTCGGGTTATTTTCTTTTAGACAGTGACGAAGATGAAAAGGGGGTAGATAAATAGTACTTCACTACCCTGACCTACGGTATTAGAATTAAAAGACTTACAACTCAAAATTCGGTCGAAAAGTAAGAGGAGAAAGTGTCAGTAGTTCTTCGAGAAATCAAGGAGAAGTGAAAGACGGTAATCTCACCATAGTAAACGTATTGACTCCAACAACTTTAAAGAGGGTCTTTAGAACTAAAATCGAACACTAAGTAGGTCGAGTCGTAAACGTGTTACATGAGGTGTATATACAATCAAACCCGGACAATCGTTAGATCGAAGAATACTTGTATGAACGTTTAAATAAAACTAATTGAATACATATTTAAGGTTGTCCCTTATATGAAAAATTCAGTATCCTACACAGACACTGGTCGAAACTATTAAGAATACGATGAAAAACAGTCGTTTTCACTCACCTTTCCTCCCTTCCCTTCCTATCTTTTCCCTTCTCTTCCTCCCCCTCTTCCTCCTTCCTGGTCTTCGACAATGGATACGTCTGTAAACTATAAATATAATGGAACCCGTCTTAATTGTCCAGTAACTGGGGACCGAATAGTAAATAGAGTCAGAGAGTAGACCAGAAAGAAAGGACTATTTAACTTATTTCGACTACCGGAAAATAAGCATAGACAATTATATAGTCGAAAGAAACGAGAGTCAGAACTAGTTAGACTAGAGTGAAACTGAAAATGTTCGTCATTGATTGTGCTTACCTCTTCAGACACGGTTACAATACTAAATCTCTAATTACTACTGTATATCCAATCAGTAATATAACGTCTGAAGTTTACGTGTTTCAATCACAGAAATATGATTCTGTGTAGTTCTTAGATCTTATTCTTTTGAGTTCTCTAAATGGATTAGTCTTTTAGTCCCATGTTCTGTTTTTTACACTATGGTTATACGGATTATTCTCTCTTTTTATTTGTGATTTTTAGTGTGATTCCCGTACCCTATTTTAAAATTAAAACTTTCGATTAACATATCGGGGTTTACGATTTTGGTAGAAAAATATTGATGGGACTGAAAAGTCTTACTAAGAAGACTATGGTCCTTTGAGTCGGACTTCAAAAACCTTACTAGTTTTAATTCTTGTACTAGAAGCAAAAACAACCGGGTCTATAGACGAAATTGTGAAGTTTGTGAGAAAATTTTATAGAGTGTGACATAGTTTTTATTGAAAGGAATCGGTGTTTCTTTAGACTCTCGAGACAGTCAGTCGTTCGGGTGTACATTCACTCTTTCTTTACACGACGGATCAAATGTACTGTTGGATGTCTAGTTTCGTTTTATTTATTTATTGTAACTCAACTGATTCAGAAGATCAAGAAACCCTTATGTGTGACCTATATTTATGTAACTTTACTTTGTGACTTCTGTGACATTGATAGGTACAACTTTAAACTATCTTTTATATTCAGGGACCGATTCCCCTGAATATTAAAAATTATATTTTACAATTACAAGTAGTTTTTCATGTTTGGTTTGTATCATGTCTAACCATCTGATTTTTATTTTTCTAAATGGGTAACAACATCTCTATATATTAACGAAACTTCCTATTGTCAAAAGATTTACGTTCGACTGGTGTCAAGTAGACAAAGTAAATTATAAAAATTTCACCGTAGAATAAGTAATCGTGTATAATAATTGAATCAAGTTTACTTTAGTAGTAGATATTCTCTTATAATTTTCATTCAAAAAACACACAAAAAATTTGACTCTTTAAGAATAGAAAAGAAATGTTACCAGGTTGTATAAAAGGACTTTATATCTAAAAAAAATTTGAAAGTACGATTCAAAATGGAGATGTCACCGACTTGAGTGGTACTCAAGACTAAACGTGTTATCAAAGAAGTAAAGAAATCCGAAGTCTGAAATCTTAATTAGTCGAAAAATTTTCATCATAAAATTCCTCCTTAGAGGAGGGGAGTCTTTTATTCGAGTCCTTTCATCATTTTCAATACAGTTCCTCTCAAGTTAATAGAATATAAGTGAGGTGAGAACCGGATGAATCCTCGAGAGTTTTCTTCCCGTTGGGAGACTATGTTCAAATTGTTCTTCAAACAAGGTAAATTCTTCTGTAAGTGTCACAGTCCTTCGGTCTTAAAATAATATCCTACGAAAGTTAGTTTAAGGAAATAAGTTAAACAAGTCATAAAATGTGTTCAATTTAATAATAACAAGGAAGATCTCCGAGTTATCACAGTCACCAATGATATTAAGACACATACATAACAGTAAGGATTCACCTAAATTGGAGTTCACGATATTTTTAATAAAAAACATAGATTTATCTTCTTATTTGAACTTCTTCTTACACAGACGGTGAGAGGAGTTTTAATTATCCTCCACAAGGTCTAAAATTCTCCTTTTATTATATACATACTAAGTTTTGTAATAAAAAAAGAAATGATATTAAATAACTCTAGAAACTTTATCTAAATCCAGATCTTTTAACAAGGTAACTGTAAAAATTAATAAAAAATAACCTCATATCAACGAAATGTTACAACACAATCAAAGGCGACATGTCGTTTCTCTTCGTTAATATACGTATGTATACAGGTAAAAATTTTTTAAAATAAGGGTAAATCTAGTGGTGTCTAGTAAGTCATCCCAAGGGACACGATTTGATATCCAAAAGTAATCAATAGATACTTTGATTAATCAAAATATGTGTCATCATATTTATACAGTTAGGCTTAGAGGGTTAAAAGGGGTGAGTAAGGAAGGGAGAATCATTAGTATTGAAAAAAGAGATAAGTAGACGTTTAGATAAAGATGAAACGGTCATTCAAGTGGACATGGTAAAAATATCTAATGTGTATATCTGTTATAATATAAACAAAAAGAGAAAGACTGGATGAAGTAAGACATACTGTTAGAGATCCAAGTAGGTACAGAGACGTTTACCGTGAGAAAGGAAAAATACCGACTCATTATAAGATAACAACCGAAGGGACCATCGAGTCGTCATTTCTTAAGTGGACTGTTAAGTCCTCTATGTTCAAACTAGGGACCCAACCCTTCTAGGGGACCTCCTCCTTTACCGTTGGTGAGGTCACAAGAACGGACCTTTTAAGGTACCTGTCTTCTTGGACCTTCCGATGTCAGGTGTTTCTCAACCTGTACTGAATCGTTGACTTGTTGTTTTTATAAAGTAAAATATATCCATGGTGTAGAAATAGGTAAGGAAACGGTTTCCTGCAAATCCAACGAAGGTACGCACCGATAACATTTATCACGACGTCACTTGTGGTCTCACGTACGGAGGAAAACTTAATACCAAAAGAGACTTATATACGGATCCTCACTCTCTTTAACTCCTTTATAAGGGTAAATGGTAGTGTGGTTTATCGTGTTGTACGGAGTCTTATTTGTATAGATCCCTCTGTTTTCCGGATATAAGTCTTTTGATTCTATAACCTCTTTCTTTAGTTTCTACTGTGTTTGTCTACTTCTCTATATGGTACAAGAATCTTCTTAGTCATAATATTTTACTGAAATGATGGTTTTCGTTAGATGTCAAAGTTACATTAGAGATAGTGTAAAGGTCACCATAAAAAGTGTCTTAATCTTGTTTTTTAAGCGTTAAAAATAGTTTTGTGTTTTCTGGTGTTTATCAGATTTCACTATAACTTTTTTCCTTTTGGTTTGACCTCCTTAGTCCGATGGTATACTGGGTCGTCAGTTTTGTGAAAATTTTTGTTATTTTTTATAATGACATTACTAAAATAAAACGGATTGAAATTAAAAATCTTATATAAAAATCCTTTTGAAAATCTAAATTATAGTTTCTCTCACGAATAAGAGACGTAAAGTTTCGGTCATATTATTACGTAACGGATAAATTTAATCTGTACATAACTATTATTAATTAGTTAGTCTTACGGTAATTACTTGGGACCAAGTAATATTTATAAAATTGTAAGTAGAAAAATTTTTCATGTACCAAGTCATTCGTCACATCGTCATTAATCTTTTAAAAACCTCCCTTTATACAAAACTCTCTACCTGTAACTTGTTCATACGAGAACAAAGAGAATGAGTCTGACACTAACCTCGATCTCCGCCAGTAATCATTCGTAGGTTGTTAAGAGACGGTATCTTAACTCGTTAAGTTTTATCAACAGACCAAAAGAGTGTAGTTGATAAAATAAAGGATTGTATAAAGTTTCACATAGTTCTAATCCTGACACATGATTCATATACTTTATAAAAAGTCTCATCTTTTAATAGTTTAATCATCCTACTAAATTAGAGGTAAATCCACACTTTAGGGAAGTCTGTCAATTTACAAGACTTCAAATAAAGGATGAGAAAACTGTTTCAATAGAGTTGGGTAAAGTGTGTCTTGGGTATTTTTATAAATATATCGGTAGTCCTTATTTCACCTCTTTTGAACCTCATAGATATACGTTAAACCATTTATATATATATATATATTAGAACTATAATAATTCTATTTCTATTTTATATTTTGTATCTGACCGCTAAGCAAAGAATGTACTATCATATGTACAAAGTCACGGTAAGAGGGTTTAGTAGGGTGGGAGTGGGAGAGGGAGTCTCAGGTTTTCAGACAAGATATGTAGACACAGAGGAAACAACAGAGCGTATGTCCCAATAGTAATGGTAGAAAGATTTAAGGTATATATACACAATCATATGACATAACCACAAAAAGAAAGACCGAATGAAGTGAGACATATTATCCGAGGTCAAAGTAGGTGGAGTAATCTTGACTAAGTTTACATAAGAAAAATTACCGATTCATTATGAGGAAAGACATATACATGGTGTCGAAAGAATAGGTAAGTAGACGACTACCTGTAGATCCAACAAAGCTATGTCCTATGTCCTACGAACCTCGACCACGTGTCCCTACTAGGTCTCTCTACTATACCCCACCCTCCACCTTCCCCCCAAGTCCTAACCCTTGAGTACATGTGGACACCGTCTAAGTACAGTTGTATACCTTCTTGGTTATGTCATAATATTTCGTTTTATTTCATTTTTAATTTTAATTTTTTTTTTTTCTTTTGACGAGAAGATCTTTCTCAATCATCTTCGTCTTACTCTACGAGAACCTTCTTCACGGATCATCAAAGCTATTCCTTGGTCTTTTTAGAAAGACTTGTCAACCTTTCGAAAGTTGTAATTTTCTCTATTTACGGTAAAGTTGTAAACCCTTGAATGTCTAAGTTTGGATCACTGTGAATGGAGAATGGTTGACGGGTCACTTAATTGTTTCAGGTATGACTCCCATATCTTTTATAAATTTTCACACATGTTCTTACTTACATAAATTATAGTGACCTGACATATGGATTTCACCAATATTAACAGGTAAAGAAAAGAGAAAAATTAATTAAAAATAACTTCACATCAACGAAATATTACGACACAATCGAAGACGACATGTCTTTTTACTTAGTCGGTATACATATGTATACAAGGGAGAAAGGAAGGTTAAAGTTAGTGGTATCACGGAACTTTTAACCAGTCAATGTAGAATATATAAAAAAAGATGTTATTTTTGTGTCCCCACTTTCACACATATCCTTCCACTTTACACCTTATACCTTCCCTATTGACAATAATATGTGGATTCTATTTTCCAAAAAAGGACAACAATTTTTTTTTGTTTTGGTATTTTGTAATCTCTTCACGATTATAACTTTAAAATATTTGACATGTTTGTTTATAAAAGGAAAAAGTACTGTTTACTCGAATGAAAATTTTTATATAAAATCATACTTAATATGTAGGAACTTAATCGGTACTCTTTAAGATCTATGAAAAACTATTACTAGAAAGGTTTGATAGTATGAGTGATACCTGTTTGTAACTTACTTAGTCATTTACCATCGTTTTACATCAACTAAATATTACAGGACAATTAAAGGTCACATGTCGTGTGACTACTATACATATATACATAGTCAAGTCAGCGAGTCAGTACAAGCTGAGAAACGCTGGGGTACTTAGCGTCGTGCGGTCCGGAGGGACAGGTAGTGGTTGAGGACCTCGAGTGAGTCTGAGTGCAGGTAGCTCAGTCACTACGGTAGGTCGGTAGAGTAGGAGACAGCAGGGGAAGAAGAGGACGGGGGTTAGGGAGGGTCATAGTCTCAGAAAAGGTTACTCATATGTTTATATATATTCGGTTTTATAATATGTATTATCTTACTAGTTCTATCAAATTCTAATTAAAAACTTTCGAAGTACTGAATATCAGAAAATTACTCAATAAGTTACAAAAAAATGAAAACATTATACTATCTTTTGAAAATTAGGGATGTTTAATATTAATAATTAAATTTTTAACGTAGTGTGTAATTTGAAACTGATTAACACTTACAGTTTACTGTTATACCTTCATTGTCTTTTTTTTTTCATTTCCCCCTTTTTCTTTTTTCTTTCTTTTTATATGGTTAATTCTTTCAGATGTTTCGTTAATGTCCTCGTAGACCGTACATTATTGTTATTACTTTATTAGTAAGTACAGAACATAAATTCTTATTTTTAATCTATTCTTGTTTCATTTAGCTTTCTTACGATATATCAAACGATTTTACGAACGTTTTTTCTGAAGGCTCATTTTTCATAGCTTCGATTGTCTGTGTTAAGTTATTCTTAACTACGATATACCTATCAAGTCTCTTTATAAACTGGGGATTTCACAAATAAAAAATTACCGGTGGCGTCATAAATAACCCTACAACGGTTGTTTTAAAACACTGAGGTTTGACGTATCAAGTACTTAAGTCACGGTTATCCGACAAAACATTAAACCATGTTCCTCGATGGAAAGAATCGACCTACATGTAGTTGGGACTAAGAAAATGGGGGAGTTCGACGACTTAACTGGAGATAGTTATTGACATTTCATCTTATCTGAAACATCGAAAGTCCTAAGAGAGAGTACTCAGTTTAAGAGACTGGTACTTGGACTCCTGACACTACTCGAACCTGAAACTCGTCCAGACCGAATTATAGGACCGAGTCCTTCGTTGTAGTATCTGTATTGGTATTTGAAACATTTATATCGAACAAACACTGTAAAACAAAATCCCACTTGATTTCAGAGGTCAATAACGAATCTAAAATCGAATACCCTCACATATATCCGGGAGTCTTCTGTCGTAATTATAAAGGAGTAATGAAATACATCATTGAACCGTACATACATAAGGACAAAAGTAAGAAATTACAGTCCAAGTCAAGTCAAGTCAGCGAGTCAGTACAGGTTGAGAAACACTTGGGTACTTGGCGTCGTGCGGTCCGGAGGGACAGGTAGTGGTTGAGGGTCTCAGGTGGGTTTGGGTACAGGTAACACAACCACTACGGTAGGTTGGTAGAGTAGGAGACAGCAGGGGAAGAGGAGGACGGGAGTTAGAAAGGGTCGTAGTCCCAGAGAACTTTACTCAGTCGACAGGCGTAGTCCACCGGTTTCATAACCTCAAAGTCAAAGTTGCAGTCAGGGAGGTCACTTGTGGGACCTGACTAGAAGAAATCCCACTTGACCAACCTGAAGGAACGTCAGGTTCCTTGAGAGTTCTCAGAAGAGGTTGTGGTGTCAAGTCTTCGTAGTTAAGAAGCCCCGAGTCGAAAGAAATATCAGGTTGAGAGTGTAGGTATGTACTGATGACCTTTTTGGTATCGGAACTGATCTACCTGGAAACAACTGTTTCATTACAGAGAAGAGAAATTATACGACAGATCCAACCAGTATTGAAAGGAAGGTTCCTCGTTCGCAGAAAATTAAAGTACCGACGTTTATGGTAGACGTCACTAAAACCTCGGGACTTTTTATTTCAGTCGGTGACAAAGGTGAGAAAGGGGTAGATAAACGGTACTTCACTACCCTGGTCTACGGTACTAGAATCAAAAGACTTACAGTCCAATAACTTTGTATTTTCCGGTGAGAAATATTAGTATATAAAGGTACTCAAATTTTTTTATTTGATTACACTACTAGTGGTCTTACTTCTGTCTTATCAAGGTAATGGTGTTTTCCAAAGAAATACAGGAAAACAGCAGTTAAAGGGACCATTTGAATTTAGTCTATCTAAAGACAGGGATATGAAACTGGAAAAGATCTTGTAGTTATTTCAGTCCAAAATATTACTCATCGAGAAAGAAAGAAGGACCTAAGAAAGTAAATCACATTACGAAAACTCTAAGTAAGATTGGATCTTTTAGACCGGTAACCTAACGGAAGGGATTTGTACTACAGGATGACAGAAAAGTGAGTGACCAATCTATGTGTAATTCTTATTATCTCAAGTAGTGAGATTTCTTTTTAATTTCTTAAGATTTTTAAACAAGAATTCCGTAAAACACGTCTTGTATTTGACTTTTTAAATCGTAGGTTCTTGAACTTTTTTTACAGTAATCATATACGTGGGTTATTGATAAGAATACATGTTCAACGGGCTAAAAAAGACGTAAATGTGTTAGGGGAACGGTTTCTCTTTAACAAAAGGAATGTGACTATATTCAAATCTAACTTAACAACTACAAGTCAGTGAGTCAACACAAGTTGAGAAACGCTGGGGTACCTGACGTCGTTCGGTCCGAAGGATCAGGAAGTGGCCTCAAACGAGTTTGAGTACAGGTAACTCAACCATTACGGTAGGTTGGTAGAGCAACTTAACTTACATTTCCCAGATGTTACTATTAGTTTTTCCTTCAATTAAAGTCAGAAACTCTTATTCTTTACTGTAACTTTCTGAGGTTACGTGTTTGTTTTAAGATAAATAACACTCCTTCTATATCTTGGACTACAAAAATAGTATATTTTCCTCTTCCTGTATTATCTTATTAATTTTATCTGAAATATAAAAATAAACGTCTAATGTAATGTATTTTCAGGAGTACTGTAAACTGTCTATGATTTATCAAACCTTGGAAATACAACGAGTCAACAATATAAAAATAATTAATAAAACCTTTTTTTAATTCCAGATAAAAAACTGTCACACTTATTTTGGTGAATTTTTCTTAAAAAGAGTTCGAAGTAAATACCAAAAACACAGCAAACTTTCACTTTCACAATTAACGAATCAGTACAGGTTGAGACACTCCGGTAGTCGACATCGGGTGGTCCGAGGAGACAGGTACTTTAAGAAGTCCGTTCTTATGACCTCACCCAACGGTAAGGGAAGAGGTTGCTTAGAAGGGTTGGGTCCCTAGCTTGGACCCATAGGACATAAAGTCCGTCTAAGAAATGGTAGACTCGGTGGTCCCTTTGGGAAGAACAGTAAACCAACTGACGTCTCTCTCTCTCTTATTTTACCTAGGTTGTCTGCACCGACAATAGTGTAAAAACCTCTATCCGGACTATCTTTATCTACTTCTTTCCTCTCTTCATTAGTAGTACAACCACAGATTTCCCGGACCGAATAAGATAATACATATAACAAATACAATTCAGTGTCACATATTTTTCCGTAGTGTAGAAGAGAGGGTGAAAGTGCAAAAATAGTCCACCACTACGTCACGATAAAAAATGGGAATGACTAAAAAATTTTGTAAGTCTCTCTTTTAAGTCTATACACGAATATATTACGTGTCATATGGATCTAACTTTAACATAGTTGACACCGTTGACAAATGGAGGAGTTAAGTAAGATCTATGATTTATTTACATCGTTTTATCCCCCCGTGGGACGGGTCTAAAGACATTTATAAGGAGTTCACTAAAAATTTAGAGACACTTCTAATTTTTAAAAGAAACTCTTACCGACTTCGATGTCACACCGTTCTTTTGTTTTATATATGTCAATAGTCCCGTCTCGTCTCACATAGTTGTTCGTTGTATCACACCTTCGGTCTAAAAATAAAGGTTAAAAGAGAGATGGGTCTGACTCCGATCCTTGTACTAGAGAGTCAGAAGACCAGACCGGACGTAGTGAGTTTAAAATCTTTGAGAACTCACACATACACGTGTACACACACACAAACACACTCAGGGTGCGACAAAAATAAGATACGAAAATACTCATTACCAGAAATGACAAAACCATATAAAGTTCAAAAAAAGAAATTCATTTGAATGTATTTTCAAACGTAGAAAGAACCTAAACGACACACACACACACACACACACAGATAAATAAACCACGGTTGGTCCCTTTTAGACCTTAGAGATTTGTGGAAAACTAAAGTAGAGATAAAGACGATGTAACATGATAACACCCTGTTCGACTTTTCTTAGGTTTTAGAACTTGATAGTACTGTAAAAGTTATAAAGGGGATCGAAAGTATCTAGATTCTACAAAATAGTAAGACAAGAATCACAGTATATTTCGTATGATACGACACGAACACGACACGAACAGTATATTTCCTATGACACGACACGTGCAGGAACTCTCTACTCGTGTTGATGTCGGACAGGTAAGTACTCGAACCAGGAGGCCTTCTTCTCTCATGGACACAGTCACTACAGGTCGGGGCGTCTGGAAGATCCACAAGGACGTCGAGTGGGACTTAAGAGGCCCGACGAAGGTACGGACGTAGAGTATGGTTTTGGTCTGTTAGTTGGTACCACTTAAACTGTAGTAACAGGATTCACTCTTGTTCTCCTTATTGTAACTTACGTTGTACAGGTGGAGTCCTCACTCGTAAATGAAACTTCGAATAGACATATTACGACGGTTGACGTGGTCGCACGGCACCGTGGAGGGTGGGTACGTGTGTTCGAGACGGGTCGCGGCCGGGAGTGCCGAGACGTCCTCCTTCTACTTCTGAGTGGGAGACTCACAGTGTGGGGACTCTTCCACTTCTTTGGCTTCTTGGACATGACGATGCACAGTGGTTTCGTTAAGAGTCTCCTCAAGGTGGACTTTTAGTAAGGGACCGTGGAAATGTGAAAGGCTCTCACGGGACCTTGGTTTAAAAGTGTGGAACAGAGACTGGGACAGGTATTCGACGAGTGGGAACATCACCTACTACCGTAAGTCGGAGGACACCTCGAGTAGACATTCCTCTCCTTGTAGAGTCGTCGATGCAAGTAGGTGAGGTATTCTTGTATCCTCCTAGGCTCTGGGAAGTCCTGTTCCACTTGAGAAGGGTAACTCTCGAAGCCGCCCATATATACTTTTCTGGTGCAAGATTTCAGTGGGACTTCCAGTCGTCTGTACGGAACAACCTTAACAGAGACTTTCGGTGAGCCTTAAAGAGGTAGAGTCTAACCTCGTTCTTGAAACTTCATAAAAAAAGTCCTACTTCTTCGAGGCCTGACTCTTCCCGGAGTGACCCTTACCAAACTTAATTGGACGTTTCGTGATAAACTGTGGTGGTTAGTCGAGAAGTGGGCTAAGTCACTGTGGTTGGTTTGTGATCACGTGGGGTTGGGATTAACAGGGTGAGTAGACGAGGATTTCTACACACTCAAACGTCCCGTGAACCACCCGTTCACAGAGATACTCAGGACAGATTTTCCTCGGATGTTCGTCAACCAGACTCGAACGAAGTGGACAAGAAAGAACCGGGTTTAGTATCATGATTTATACGTAATGTTCATGAAAGTTTGTCCACTGGGTCTTAAGATGTTTAGATTTCAAACAAAGTAGGAGTTGTTACTGTACTCACCCTACTTCGACCAGAAACGTCTTCTCTTTAAATTATTTAGTCCAGTTAACCTATTCCAGTCTCTTCTAAGGGACTCTCTGGGCGAAGTCTTTGTCATCACTCATCTTATGTCGTTCCTCTTCCTTTACCGTTGGGTGAGGTCATAAGAACGCACATCTTAGGGTCCCTGTCTCCTCGGAGTACCCGATGGCAGATGTCCCAGCGTGTCTCAGTCTGTGTTGACTCACTGATTCGTGTCGTGACGACAACTACGATTCAGTGAAGTCAACACAGGCTGAGACACTCTAGGGTGCCTGACATTGTGTGGTCCGAGGAGACAGGGACCCCTAAGAGGTCTGTTCTTATGATCTCGCCCGACGGTACGGGAGGAGGTTCCCTTAGAAGGGTTGGGTCCCTAGTTTGGGTCCAGAGGACATAACGTCCGTCTAATAAATGAGAGACTTGGTGGTCCCTTCGGGTTCTTACGACCTTACCCATTGGATAAGGAAGAGGTCCCCTTGAACGGTTGGGTCGTTAGTTTGACCCCAGAGGACGAAACGTCCACCTAAGGACTGGTCGACTCGATGGGTCCTTGTGGGGTATATTTCCTTTGAACAAATGTTTTGTTAAAACTATCGGAGAACTTATCTGGCCAATTTTAACAAACAGTAATTTAACGAAGGACACGATATATCGTCCAGGGTGATCGATAGACAAATTGTGTGCCATCACACATATACAGTTAGGGTTAGAGGGCCAAGTAAGAGGGACGGGGGTACACAGGATATAGACGTAGAGAGAACTACGGGACGTTCATCTAAGTAGAAATGACAAAAAGATCTAAGGTGTATATACACCATTACGTGCTATAAATGAAAAGAGAGAGAAGAAATATCGTGTCCTTCGAGTTAAACCACGAAACACCACTGGATCTACCCACCCTACCCGACCCTCTTACCTCTAGGTTCTCCCTTCCCTGCATACGTGTACATATCGGCTAAGTGAAACGACATATCGTCTTTTTTTGTGTTATGATATTTCTTTAATATGAGGTGCTTTAAAAAAATTATTATCGAAGACACAATAGTTCCTTCGTAACAAGTAAACGATTGCTCAAATAAAAAAAGATCCTGAAACAAGAGGGATACTCAGTCGTATTTACATGTAGAATTATTTACTTATTTTACACTCGCCCATGTTTCACCTTTACCTTCCTTCCTTGGTATACACAACAATCGTCTATACGGGAGACCAATTAAATCCGACGAATCAACAACGTTCTACTTCTTTAAATGGAGTTCTACTAAGGTCATGAGTCTCAAATAATGTTTTCATGTATGTGTACCCAAGAGTCCTTATGAAGAACCCTTTCCATCTCTAGTGTCCTGTCAGTTCCTCATCTACTTTGCTAAATTCTAAACTAGTTTCCGTCGGATCCAGATCTCAGGTCTGTCAAACTCCCCAGAGTCCTCGTACAGAGGTAGTCGACCAAAGGAGTTGAAGATGAGAGTCATAGTGCCAAACAAGAAAAGACGGAAAAGATGAAAGAGGATTATACTGGAGACGACAGAAAGTATTGGAGAGAAATGAAGTAAGGAAAGTCAGAAGAACACAAGAGACATAACAAAGACATACAAATTAAGCATGAGAAAAATTCTTTAAAAATAACTCAATATAAAATGGATGATATATTAAGGTACTTTAATTTTCTGCGAATGAGAACCTTCTTTTCAATACTGGTTGGATCTGTCGTATAACTTTTCGTCTCTGTAATGAAACGGTTGTTTCCAGGTAGATCAGTTCCGATACCAAACAGGTCACCAGTACATACTTACACTCTCCACTTAACACTTCTTCCGACTCGCGGCTTCTTAACTACGAAAACTTGACACCACAACCTCTTCTGAGAACTCTCAGGGAACCTGACGTTCCTCTAGGTTGGTCAGGTAAGATTTCCTCTAGTCGGGACCCACAAGTAACCTTCCTTACTACGATTTCGATTTTGAGGTCATGAAACCGGTGGAGTACCCTTCTCAACTGAGTTACCTTTTCTGACTACGACCCTCCCTAAGCACCGTCCTCCTTTTCACCTGCTATCTCCTACTCTACCGACCTACCGTAGTGACTGATAAACCTACACTCAAACTCACTTGAGGCCCTCTACCACTACCTGTCCCTCCGGACCACAAGACGCTAAGTACCCCAGCGTTTCTCAGACTGTGCTGACTCGTCGACTTGACTTGACTTGACTGGATATATTAAGTGAACGAAATGAACATGTTCAGTGACTTAACCCCATGTAAATATCTCAGTACATTGAAAAAGTGACGTCCGTCTCCAAGTAACAACTCAAAAACAGAAAACTCTCCTCCACAAAAAAACCGGTACACCGTAAACCCGAGAATCAAGGGGTAATTCCCTAATTTAGAAGTGGGGGACGTCACCTTCGTACCTCAGAATTGTCGACTTGGTAGTCCCTTCAGGGAATTCAGTATAAGAATTTTTAATTTTTAGTCTGAGATACACAGAGGTGGGTTGTCCAGTAACCGGTCTAGAATCTCCTTATATGTATCATATTTTGTAACGAGGACTTCAATGTGGAAGTAGTCTCCGACACCAGAACCTTTCGTGGTACAAACCTCCAAGACATATAGAAGTACTTCTCTGTTTGCTTTTAAGTTTACATCCGAGGTACTCTCGGTGACGAAAGAGAAAAACGTTGTGTGAAGAAACAGAGGAAATGCTTCTTATCACGGACCGTACACTTGTGAATTTATAAATGACTGACGTACTTATTCTTTTATTGATTACGCAGTAAACCTAAACGAATACCTTATACGTTATTGAAGTATTGTCACACCTTGTTCCTCTAGGTTGGTTCAGGTCCAGTACAAGTTGTACTTGGTCGTAGTGTACCATCAAATCCACACCTCAGTCACTTATTTAAACAAGTACTCATTCCCCTCCCTTTAGAGTCCGAATGGGTCTGGTATCTTGTCTCACGGAGTCAATGGAAGAAAGTCCAGTACACGTTATATAGACTCATATCGAAGATTTTTATAAATTAAAACGACAAATCTCGTACTGTCATTATTCTCTTCTTGTAAATGGACCAAGGGTACATTACACCATCATATCCGAGACAGAAAACTTGGTGTGTGTCGGTAGATGGTCTTTACAAGGAAATCTCCGTAGACATTCTGTTCGTTTAAGTTCTTATTAGAATGACTTCTATACAGAATCCGTGGTATTAATATGTCTTTCTTTTGAGAAGATTTGGAGATATGTATCTTACAGGGTCACTTTAAGATTAGTTTTTCCTCCCCTTTAGTACACATGTATTGCACACATGGAATTATTCCTGTCAATCCTCTTAATGTTTTTCTTATAAAAGTCACGAAGAGGTAGAGTGGGTGTAAGTAGGGACAGGAAATATGTGAAGGGACGTTAAGTCGGTTAGTGTCCACAGGTACGTATACATACATACCTAGAGGTGACCTATCAAGGACTCTGGATGAGATATGGATATCGTAATCGTAAAACTACTTTTCTATATCTCATTCGGAGTCCTTTATAGGTCACCTCCAGGGATACGTGTATAGGTACCTTTGGTACCGACTAAGTACAACTACAAACCGTCTTCGGTTGTGTTATAACATTTCGTTAATAGGAAGTTAATTTTTATTTATTTAAATTAATATTTTTTACGATTACGATTTAGTAGGTTATGAAAGGATAACGGATAAATGTTATGAAAGGTTACACGGATAAATGTCAGTATTTAGTTTACTGGTACATGGTAGAGTTACCTGGGTTCTCTAAACTACTCGGTTCATGAGATTTATGTATGTATTCAACTCTTTCACCTCCGAGAGGATCCTCCTTACTGGACGAGTGTAGATAAACAGATACAGTGTAGTAGTTCTAAACTTACATCCGGGATATTGTGGGATTTTGATAGAAAACTCTAAAGTGTGAAGGACTTTCACACTATTGTTAAATTGTATAGTGATGAAGGATACTTATAAATGTGAAATTACACTTTCACTTCTGACAGTTACATATTGCGTTTCAAAAGAATCATCATTTTTTATTTTATAAAACTGTCGAACTCTCTAAAATAAAGAATTCCCCCAATAGAAGGGTAAAAGATTTCCACTCCAACTGAGTTGAGACTAATTAGGGTGAATAAGAGTCTAACGGACAATCAGACGTTTACTACTTTTGTCTTACGACTAAAAAAATCTTTTATTAGATGAAAATAACTATATCTTAAAAGTCACAACATCTAACTGAGACTAAAATTTATAAAGAAAGATAATACTAGATACTCAAACAAAGTCCACATAATCTGTGAACTCATTTTACCTATTAAGAGTTTAATGTGTCCCATGGAAAAAGAGACATTATCCTCTTTATACGATTTATTTCAATATAACCGGTTGACTGAACATGGTGTTCCTATTATACTTAATTTGGGTTTTGTCACGTTATTTTTCTCTTCCTCTCCCTTCTTAAGACCCATTCACCTTTCACATTGTTTGTGTATGTGTGTGTATGTGTGTATATGTGTATGTGTGTGTTTCACTTGTCTCTTAAGAATTTAGATGAAGATGTAATATAGAAATGTATGACTAAAACAAGACAAATTTTTACTGTGGTTATTAAAATTTTTATTAAACCCCTATATCTATATGGACTATTGGTTTCGTTCGATACTAATGTTGTAGGTCAAACCTAAATTTATCTTGGGAGTAAATAGCAGTCCGGTAGGAATCTGAGTAACTTTTTAGACAAAAATGATAAAACATGAGAGAAGTGTGTTTCCGTGACCCAGTTTATAAAAATTGATTGTACTACTATTTATTTATCAAGACGAAAGGTACCATTGTCTAAGTCACCGTGTAAGACCATTAAAAGGACTTCTACCAATGCACCCATACATGATCGAGTCAGTATTCAGGACAGGTCGAGAAACACTGGGGTACCTGACATCGGGTGGTCCGAAGAGGTAAATACTCTAAAGAGTCCGTTCTTATCACCTCACATACCGGTAAATGAGGTCCCCTAGAAGGGCTGGGTCCCTAACTTTGGTTCAGAGTACACAGAGGACGTAACCGTCTGTCTAAGAAATGGTGACTCGGTGGACCCTTCGGGGACTTATACTACTTTAACTTCATTAATCATGTAGTCGACTTCACGAATCGTTTGCGAAACTTAAATTTACAAACACTTCGAGGGAAACATCTCCATGTATCATTACAGTAATTGTAGTAAAGGTAAAAAAAAGTCATGAATTAGTTAAGTTACGGTCTTTGTCAGATCGATGAAAAAAAAAAAAAAATGAAAAATACTACATCCGTTTTAAAGACAACGACCAATTTTACAAAAATCACTTAGTTTACACGATAAAAGAAAAGGTCGGAGATTTTTAATGACTCCGTTACCTCCGTACGTCTTATCTTGTGTAAATGATGATTCTATCAATTATCTTACTATAAAACCTATACGTAAGTTAAGTCTAAATATTATTTTTCAAAGTAAACACATCCTTTGGTAAATTAATAGTTATTTTCCAGTTTTACGTCATTAATTTTGGTCATTTCAATTTCTTAATGTCAAAAGACGTACACACACATACCGTTCAATTCACTTTCAGATATATGAAGATGAAGTTTTTAGTTATAACAGAAAAGATATGACAGAAGAATTTTATTCGATGTTTTCGATCACAATTTGAAAATAGATAACCTAAATAAAAGTTTCACAAAAATGTAAACCTCTTTTTTCACAGAATGTTATAAGACGTTAAAGTCAGTATACGGAAAAAAATTCAGACCTTCCTACGTATCTAGAAAAATATGTCGAACTTCGAGTTCTATGTACTTTTCAACATGACTGAAAAGAGGTATGTTTCTCCGAACTTGGAAATCTGTCTTTGGGATAACCGAAATTAACATAACTTGTTTCTGTGACTTTGAACTCCATCGACTTATCAACTATCTTTATCCAAATATTTTGAAAAGAATTCTCGTCAATTACTACATATTTCACAGTGATTTAAATTCCAACATTAGTATTTCCGGACACTACATTATCTATATCTTAAGGATATAGTCATTCGATTATTTTTTACTCAAGTGAAAAAGAGTTGTATTTATAATAATCAATCATTAAATTAGACGTTATACAAGTTTTACATGAACACACACACGTACGTACGATTCAACGAAGTCAGAACAGACTCCAGAAACTTTGGGACACCTGACATCGGGTGGTCCGAAGAGACAGGTACCCTAAGAGGTCCGTTCCTATGACTTCACCTAACGGTACGGGAGGAGGTACCCTATAAGGACTGGATCCCTAGTTTAGGTGTAGAGTACAGAGGACGTTACCGTCCACCCAAGTGGTAATCACGGTGGACCATTCGGAGGTCTACATGTATATGTGTACTTAAATATACGTACATACGACATACACATATACGTAACATTGTATGTATGTCATATTCGTATGTCTATGAATATTGAACTAACATACAGTATAAAAACTTTCTGGTCTGTGTAGACTCTTGTTTTTTGTTATTATTATCATTTTAAGACTCCTTCGTTCGATATTTTAATGAAACGACTACCACAAGCAACCAAACCCAGAAAGAAATCATCTAAACATAATAAGTATTAGCATAACAGTTTGTAAAAGACAAAACCACACGAATACGATTACATATATGATTTTCAATTCAGGACCAATATTTTTTATTCAAAAGAGACAAATTTCTAGCTTACTTATATAAGATACCTGTTAAAAGGATAGAAGACTCAGACAATTGTAGAATCATACGAAAATTTAGAACCTGAGAGATTCCTTACATAACAAAAATTTTAAATTACAAGAGTCTTGTCTTGTTCTGAAGTGGAGAAAATGTATATGCTCTAACTATTTCGTTTGTCGAGAGGTAGGTATTTTAGAAGGAATTACTACTATATTAAAAAGGTCTTCTAACTCGGTGACATATAAGTTACGTGAAATGTATAGCACTACTTTAAGTAGAAGTTTAAACACCGAGTCTACCATTTCTCAGACGGACGTCACGCTCTCTGGGTCCGAGCTAGGGACTCAGTCTTTCTAGGGGACCTCTTCCTTTACCGTTGGGTGAGGTCATAAGGACGGACCTCCTAAGGTACTTGTCTCCTCGAACCGTCCGATGTCAGGAGTATCCCAACGTTTCTCAGTCTGTGTTGACTCGTTGAAGTCAAAGGAAAAGGAAAAGAGATCTATGTGTATGCATACACTTCAGAAGTCGTATTGATAATAAAAAGGTCAACAAACCTTAATTTAACTTCGGATCTTAAACGTGGTGAACAAGTTCCAACGTAACGATTTGTTCACTACCTCAACTTTAGACTTGAGTTCGGAGAAAGATTTGGGTCAAAAAATGCAATTTAGGGTTAAGAGGAGATATTGGAGTTTATCATTAAAAGTTATGTTTTACAATTATATACGTATTTTTATATTTGTGTTCTTTTTCTAGGTCCTTGTGTTTACCATATACAACGTGGGGTTATTTCATGAGTTGATCTCCAATAAATGACTTCAGGTCCTTATACTTTTATTTTTTTTTATGTTTCAGGACGGAAGATATCGAGTGTCAGTTACTTTCTCTGTATTCATTTGTTTTGAAAGCTTTCTCAGTGTAAAGTAAAATCGTTATTATGTAACTGTCACTGATACCCTTGTCTCTCCCATGGACTCTTGGAAGGTCCCTTTTCCTTCATCCAGAAGTGTCTCCTTCTCTTCCATCTCATCCCGGAACAACATTTTAATTGACATTTTCAAAACTTTCTTTGTCGTCCCTTTCCCCTAGTATTGGTCTCTCTTACCGTATGTGTCTTCACGTACCTTTCCTACCTGGCAATAGGTCCCTCTCATCCTCCCTTCCTCAGTACTCTCTAATACCATCTACCTATCCCTCCCGGACCTTACAACATGTCAAGTCAAGTCAAGTCAAGTCAGTGAGTCAGTACAGGCTGAGAAACACCGGTGTACCTGATGTCATGTGGTCCGAAGAGACAGGTAGTAGTCAAGGGTCTTGTACACGTTTAAGTACAGGTAACTCAGTCACTACATTAGGTTGGTTGAGTAGGAGACAACAGGGGAAGATGACGAAAGTTATTAAGGGTCGTAGTCTCAGAAAAGTTTACTCAGTCAAGAAGTATCGTCCACGGTTCTATAATCTCTAAGTCGAAGTCGTAGTCAGGAAGGTTACTTATAAGTCCTGACTACAGGAAATCCCACCTGACCAACCTAGAGGAACGTCAGGTTCCTTGAGAGTTCTCAGAAGAGGTTATGTTGTCAAGTTTTCGTAGTTAAGAAGTCACGAGTCGAAAGAAGTATCAGGTTGAAAGTGTAGGTATGTACTGATGGCCTTTTTGGTATCGGAACTGATCTACCTGGAAAGAACCGTTTCATTACAGAGACGAAAAATTATACGACAGATCCAACCAGTATTAAAAAGAAGGTTCCTCGTTCACAGAAAATTAAAGTACCGACGTTAGTGGTATACGTCACTAAAACCTCGTGTTTTTTTTTTATTTTAGAGAGTGACAAAGGTAACGGTAAAGATACTTCTCCGTTTACTTCACCTTCGTCTACGATACTACAATCAAAAAACTTACAACTCAAGATTCAGTTGAAAAAGTGAGAGGAGAAAAAGAGAGTAGTTCTTCAAGAAATCAAGAAGAAGTAAAAGACGGTATTCACACCACAGTAGACGTATAGACTCCAATAACTATAAAGAGGGCCGTTAGAACTAAGGTTGAACACGAAGTAGGTCAGGTCATAAAGAGTACAACAAAGACGTATATTCAATTTATTCGTCCTACTGTTATATGTCGGAACTATATGAAGAAAGACCTAAACCTTGGACAGATAACAAGGTACAAGTCAAGATTGATAACGAAGGACTGGACGTATGTCTAAAGAGTTCTCCGTCTAGTTCACCAGACCATAAGGGTAGAGAAAGTCTTAAAAGGTGTCAAAAAACACTAGGTGTGTTAGTTTCCGAAACCGTATCAGTTATTTTGTCTTCATCTACAAAAAGACCTTGTGAGAATGAAACAAATACTAGGTTAACTACAACCGTTGAACTAGAGACCAAGGAGACGGAAAAGATTTAGGTCGAACTTATATTACCTTCAAGTAGCATGTGTACATCAACTTCGGACCGAACCTCTTAAATCTCGTAATGAAACGAACGTACACTCTACTCACTTGAGTACACCATCAAACTCGTAAGAACTTCACTTCACTTCACTTCACTTAAACGAGTCAGCACAGACTAAGAAACACTGGGGTACCTAACATCGGGTGGTCCGAGGGGGTAGATACCTTAAAAGATCCGTTCTCATGACCTCACCCAACGGTAAAGGAAGAGGTCTCCTAGAAGGGCTGAGTCCCTAGTTTGGGCCCTGAGGGTGTAACGCCCGTCTACGAAATGGGAGACTCGGTGGTTCCTTAGTCTGTGACGGTAAGAAACCCTAACCTTACTTTTTACTACAAAAGGTCAGGACACCGGTGACGACTCAAAAGGTTTAAACTACCGTGTAACTCTCGTCGTGAAATTTTCATATTAGAAAATCATAAACTTTCTCGAGTTGACCTTAAGGTAATGGAGGTGATCGAAACAAGCATCACTACGAAGGACTCCGGGAGAACTGAAGTGTAAGGTCCTACAGACCGAGATCCACTCACTAGTGTGGTAGTACCAATAGACCCAGAACTTCTAGATAAAACATATCAAGAAGACACATAAGAACGGTGGAGAGGAATTATAGAGACGAAGACAAACCAGGTATGGTAAAGATAGGAAATGACTTGGGTAGAAACGTACTTTATAAGGACACCATAGAGATTAAAAGAACTTCTCTAGAGATCAGAAAGGGTAAGATAACAAAAGGAGATAACGAAACATAACTAGTGACTCCGAAAGAATAGAGAGGAACGATAAGAAACCTTGAGACGTAAGTTTACCCATATATAAAGGAAAAGAGACAACGGAAATCGAAGAGACGAAAAGTGTCGAGAAACATTCAGGAGTAGTCCGTTGGTAAAACGGAAAAAACATAAAGAAAAAGAACCTCTACCAGAACTAGGGACGGAAGACATGTTACAGTACTTGGAGGTAGGTGTCAAGAAATCCGTGGCACATATAGTCTAGATTAGGTGACTTAGATAAGTAGTGAAGGTGACATATTAGTATTCCCTAAACTAAATCCAGTATGAACTTACCAGATCAGCAAAAGGGATGAAAGAAGTTAAAGTCAGACTTAAACCGTTATTCCTCAAGTACTAGATTCGGTGTCAGTTGAGGGTCAGAACAAAAACGACTGACACATCTCGAAGTAGTAGAAACCGACGTTTCTTATATTAGTTAAACTAAAGTCATAACTGATAGACCACTACAGGTACACATCTCGGAAGAGAACACAACAACTTTCTCCCACAAACGATACTGGTCACACAAAAGAAACGTTTTGAGACAATCGGAAATGGGACGAAGTAAGACATGAGGTTCTGGTTTATACGAACAATGAGGTGCATAAAGAATTGAAGGATGAAAACGTAAGGTCACGGGATATTACTTTTCCTGTAGTAAAAACCCACAATCAAGATCTTCCAGAACATCCAGAAGTATCTTAGCAAGTTGAAGTCGAAGAAGTCGTAATGACAACCCCGTATCTGACTCTAATGGCACTATAACTTACCAAACGGAACCTTTGTTTGTCTCCAGTAAGATAGTAAAAATTCTGACGTAGGTTCATGACGTAAAGTCTTAGAAAACAACTGATACTCCCGATGAGGTCAAGAAGATTCCCTAAGAACGCGTATCATCATCTATATTATAAGTAGACTTAATTTAAGTGGGTAAGGTCAGGTAAAATCAAGTGACTAAGAATTTTACAGTTACAAGTGAGAACGGTAGAGAACAAACTGGTAAAGGTTTTACAGAACTAATTACATGGATTGTAAGGTCCAAGGATACGTTATAACGAGAAATGTCGTAGTCTGGAACGAAGGTAGTGGTCAGAGTAGGTGTTGACCCACAACAAAAACGAAACCGAGGCAGAGACGTAAGAAAGACCTCAATAAAGAGGTGACAAGAGGTCATCGTATAACCCGTGGACGGCTGGACCTCTCAAGTAGAAAGTCACAAGATAGTAAACCGAAAAAGTATGACAAATAACCCAAGAGTTCCGTTCTTATGACTTCACCAAACGGTAAGGGAAGAGGTCACCTGGTGTAAAACAGTCTCGAGAGGTGGTACTGTAGGTAGAAGCCACCGGGATGTACCGTACCGAGTATCAAAGTAACTCAATCTGTTCCGACACTTACAACATGTTTCAGTATAAGTTTACGAATCCAATCAACTTGGTCCTATTAATGTTATAACTTCATTAATATATACACTTAAGTGACTGGTGTTACCGACCGTGTATCATAGAGACTTATTTAGTCAGTGTCTTTACTATATCTTTCCATACTACAAATTATCGATCGATATGAGACTTAGACTGAAGGGACCACGGAGTCACAATTTCTTAGACGGTCGATACGTCCTTTACTCCCAATCTCGGGACCCAGTCCTTCTAGTGGACCTCTTCCTTTACCGGTGGGTGAGGTCATAGAACGGACCCTTTACCTGGCTCCTCGGACTGGTCAAGGTCAGATCTTCCAACGTTCTCTCAGTCTGTCTTGAATTGTTGATTTGTTGTTTTGAGACCTGGGGTTTTCAGACTTAGAACCAACGAGTCGAGACACCGAAACTCTTTATATAAATTAGGAAAACTCAGAGTCAAAGGAAAAGACATTTTCTACTTATTCTTAACGTCGTTTTTACTGTCGTTATAATTATAACAATGAATATAAAATAAGCGTACACACGATAAGGTCCATTATCAAATTCTATAAAGTAAGTGAGTAAATTATAAGAGTTCGTGAGATGTTCAGTCTATTATTTTAATAGGAGTAAAATGTTTCATCTTTCGACTCTGGTTCTTCTCCAATTTATTCCTGTGTTAACTCGTACACATTCAAATTGGGTTTAGAAGGGTACCGTCTTGTATATGACCAAAATTGTCGACCCAAGCACCAAGGAACGAGGCACCGACCGTCGACCACCTTCGACAGTCTACGTCACGGAGCAAGTAGAGGTACAATGGAGAGTCGGAGGTCATCCTGTCTAGTCTAAGTAAAACACTGTTAAAAACCCCGTCTTACAGTTCTCTTGTTTTCGTCTACGACAGAGTATTTCTACTTGGAGTCCTCAGTCTGTGTACTTAAACGACATAAAGTAACCATTTTTATTCACTTGTCAGATTAGGTCTAAGTTCACCATGACTTTGTCTGATTCGGAGAGGTACCTTCCTAACGGTTTTCTATGTTTGTCTACTCGGAAATACCACCGTCCTCGATAACGAAGTGGAAACGGTCGTGATGGTGTCAGGAAAGTCCTCGTGTGAAATAGAAGTATTTACTGGAGACATAAGTGTCCAGAAACGTTTTGTGACTACTCCAAGTGTATAGTGTTTTAGGAGTCAACGATGACCTTTTTATTTATACCATACGACGACGACGACGACGACGACGATTCAGCGAAGTCAGCACAGATTGAGACACACTGGGGTATCTGTCGTCGGGTGGTCTGAGGGGGTAGGAACCCTAAGAGGTCCGTTCTTGTGACCTCAGCCAACGGTAAAGGAAGAGGTTACGTACTTTTTTTTTCCTTTCACTTCAGTGAGTCAGTACAGACTGGGAATCGGTGGGGTACCTGATGTCGGATGGTCCGAGGAGGTAGGTACCTTAAAAGGTCCGTTCTCATGATCTCACCCAACGGTAACGGAAGAGGTTTATACCGTATGATCTGATTGATAATTAACCATTCTACTTAATATCACTTCGAACTAATTATACCCAACTTCCAAGAGACTAAAAGAGAGTAAATTGGTCTTTCAATATAACTTTTTATGTCAGAAACAAGTACTTACAACTGATGAGTCATAAGGAAACATATATTTGGAAAGTAAAAGACGACAACTACTATTTTAATACAGAAACAGTAATGAGATTATTATATCTTAAAGTACTTAAGATGAGTCTATCCTTTTATTGTTATGAAAAACCTATCCAATCTATTATGGACTATAGTACTTTTTATTACAAAACGAAAATTGTATTCATAAGTAGAAATTAAAGAACGTATTACGAGATAAAAAGACAGTTACGAGAGTAAAAAAAATTTAAAAATTACCGAAAAATCTTCCGATCAATATGTAAAGGATCTATTCTCGACTTTTATGACCTTTGTGACCTAAAGAATACCTATCAGAACCGGGAGTTATACTAAAGTAATACTCTACTATAATTACGATCTCAGTATTCCGATCGACAGTCTTTCAATCAAAAGACTTTTGACGAGATAAATTCTTTCAAAAATAAGTTACTATAAGCTCGAGTTTACAGTCCACACGAAACTGACACTGTAGTCAGTCAAATCAACGAGTCAGTACAGGCTGAGAAACGTTGGGGTACCTGACGTCGTGCGGTTCGAAGGGACAGGAAGTGGTTGAGGACCTCGAACGAGTCTCAGTACAGGTAACTTAACCACTACGGTGGGTTGGTAGAGTAGGAGACAGTAAGGGAAGAGGACGGAAGTCAGAAAGGGTCGTAGTGCCAGAAAAGGTTACTCAGTCAAGAAACGTAGTCCACCGGTTTCATAACCTCGAAATCGAAGTGGTAGACAGGAAGGTTACTTATAAGTCCCAACTAAAGAAATCCTAACTGACCAAACTTGAGGAATGACAAGTCCACTGAGAGTTCTCAGAAGAGGTTGTGGTGCCAAGTTTTCGTAGTCAAGAAACCACGAGTCGAAAGAAACATCAGGTTGAGAGTGTAGGTAGGTACTGGTGACCTTTTTGATCGAAACTGATCTACCTCGAAACAGTCGTTTCATGACAGAGAGGAAAAATTATACAACAGATCTAATCAGTATCGAGAAGAAGGTTCCTCGTTCGCAGAAAATTAAAGTACCAACGTCAGTGGTAGACGTCACTAAAACCTCGGAGGGTTTTATTTGAGAGAGTGGTAAAGGTAAGAAAGGGGTAGATAAACGATACTGGAACTGTACGAATACCCAATACTCGTAAGGTATGTAGTCTCTGGTCGTCAGAGGAAAAGACTACGTAAAAGGTTCTTTCACTGTTCTACTCGTAGTTAAGAGATAGTTGTTAAAGGACTAATTGACCGGATTTGGGAGAACATCTGAATACGAACCTCATCTAATCGTGTGTCTGAATCTTAAGTTTTTGGTAGAACTAGAACTTTTTGGGAACTTTTCCCGGTTCGGGAAAAGTGAAATTGATTTGAAGATGGAGGTTCCTCCCGTGGGTCCTCCATACCCTTACCTCGAATGGTCGACATTGGATTCGTCAACTGTGAATTAAAGGACAGTACAAGTTCAACATCAAAAAGAACATACATCTGTGTTAGAATCTTAGGTGAACTTTTTTTACTGAACAGCGGGAAATCTCCCACCTTGACTACTGTGGGCCCTTCCCCTTTGGACGCTATAAGACCCGTTCACTACGGACACACCTTCTCAAAGATTAATTTGTGAACTGTTTCCTAGTAGAACAAACAAATTAATTTGTTCTTCCTAGATGAGTAAACGACTCTGATATAGGGAGAAAAGTGCTAACACCACCCGGAGAAGGAGTATGACGGCACGAGTCTTGAAAATTCTAAAGGAGGAACAAGAGGTAGACTTGAAGGACGAGGAGTCCTAACACACTGTGATGGACAGAAATGACGTCGAAAGGGTGGTTTAGTCAGACAAGGTCGATGTCTTCCGGGAGAACTATGTCGAAATGTCTACGTATATGTCCAGAGAAGAGAGTAGAAAAAATGAGTACACAACTCCTAGGATTGGGAACAGTAGTAAACATGAACTGGTCATAAAAGTCAGTACAGACTGAGATACACTGAGGTACCTGACGTCGGACGGTCCGAGGAGAGAGGTATCTCAAGAGGTCCGTTCTTATGACTTCACACGTCGGTAAGAGAAGAGATCACCTAAAGAACTGGGTCCCTAGTTTAGATCCAGAGGACGAAACGTTCGTCTGAGTAATAACGGACTCGATGGTCCCTTCGGGTATAAATTAAAATCAGGACGGGTTTAGTTTTGAAGAAGGTATGTAAAGGAACTATGTTTTAGTAAAGGGTTTGAGGAAATCGTAATTTACAAATTAAGAATTCTTGGACTCTCTCAAAAAAAAAAAAAATTCAAAAGATTCAAACGAATCACAGACTAGTTGATACTCGAATACTTGCACCAATACAAATTATGGACAAACCATGGGTCTTGTCACAGAGAGAGGTAAGTTAATAGATAGGTGAATAGATATACGCTTACATAGTTAGTGTGAGGATATCAATGATTTTCTTAAAGTCCCGACGATCATCGGACAAAACATATGGATACAGGAACTTTTAACCACAACAATAAACGTTTTTCACCAAGAGAAAGAAATGAACAATTAAATAAGTAGGTTAATTTATTAATAATGTTGACACATATTTATAGACAAGATCAATAACCACCTTACTCACTTTACGATGGTCCCGACTCTAAAAAAAATAATTAGTACCGTAATCCCTGTGTTATTTTTGTAAAAATGTTTTAACAAAAGTCGGGTGTACATAGGAATATCTAAATCATACGACTTGGATTAAGCCTACTATACTCATTAATACAAACCCAAAATCTAAGAGTGACTAGAACTTACTGGATATTATGATAACTAAGAATATTGTACCTTAGTTTTTTGTTTGTTACTCGTCTTCCGAAAATTCTTTACTTCTCGGGAAAATAGATTCAGTATTTTTATTTAATTGAGTACATAGAAATTTTTAGTCCATGGTCCCTGAAAGGACCACCAAGTCACCGACCCTGAGGTGTTAGGGTTACACCCCCTGGACCCTAACTAAGTAGCAGTCCCTCGACCCAGGGTGTACGGCGTTGATTCTGACCCATATCGGTTTATGTATAAAAAAATTGAAAAAAAAAAAAAAAAAATTGTTTCGTCAATGGTCCCTACCTGAATCCCGAAAGACCTCTTTTACTTNATGTATAAAAAAAATTGAAAAAAAAAAAAAAATTGTTTCGTCAATGGTCCCTACCTGAATCCCGAAAGACCTCTTTTACTTTTTCTATTCTTGTGTCCTGTGGTAGTGAGTGTCAAAAACAAGGTGGTGCAACTACAAGAAGAATCCTTTTATATGGTTACTCAATGAATGTACTTTACAAATAACTCCCGTACGTTACACAATCTACGACAGGACCCCGGAGTATCGGTCTATAAAGAATCTTCATGCCGTAACATATTTCGAAGATCTTTTTCTATGAACTAACCACCAATGGTTCCCACCACCCCCATCCCCTATACAATAGGTTTTTCATGTTTACGGGTCGATGTTCTACTTATTCCATGTCCCTAGATTACATGTTGTGTCACTCATGTCAATGATAATGTCAGAATATTCGTATGAACCTTCAACGATTCTTTTATTTACAATGTACGACAGTATTTTTTTACTTTACCTTTAATGAACTAAACAACATCCACAATCAATTAAGTTGTCATTAGTAAAACGTCGTATATTCACATAGTTTAGTTGTACATCTGTAATTTGAATACATTATATACAGTTAATATAGGGTCTTTTCGACCCCTTCCGGACCCCACGACGTCAGGGACCCCAGCGTTTCTCAGTCTGTGTTGACTCTCTGACTTGACTTGACTTTCGACCCCTTTAAAAAAGATTTTTGCATTATCACATAAAGTACCTTCTGTGACTACTGTGAAAATACTATTAAACTAATATTTTACTTAGGAGTTTGGTTCGACCATTAGATTTATACGTTCTAGTAGATTGTCCTCACTTTTGAATCTCTGAAATCCTTGATACACTTGACCCCACATACGCGGACTGGATTTGTGCACGTTTACGTTTACAAGTTTTGGTGCAACGACCAGTTTATCTAGTTCGTTTTCCTTAAACACCGTGACTAATCAGTTCTCAAGGCGTTCAACTACAGGGAACTTAATTACACAAAAGTGGACTGGGTGGGGGGAGTGAGTACATGTACTTTAATTTATCACTACACTAATAAACTGTAACACTAACGTCGGTACCGGAAATGGTACCGGAAAATTACACCCTTAATTTTGGTATCAAAACCTTCATTAACACTGCCTTTCTTTACTCTCCTAACAAGAGTGGGTCCGATATCATGAATAGAGGACTACGTATCTTCAATGTGAACTTCTAGTCGTCGAATTTTGCTATTGATAGACAACAGTATACACCCAAGACTTTCAGTCCTTAGACCTTATCGAATCGACCACCATGACCGTGTCCCGGAGTACTTCCACGTCAGTTCAACAATCGGTCCGATATCACCCGTGTCAGGTAGTCGAGTGACCGTACGCCCAACCGTCTGGAGTCAACGAACGACTAAATATTGGAGTCAAGGAACAGACACTCGGAGACGTATTCGACGGATTTAAAGGAGTGTTACACTGTCGACCTAATGATCTGACTTCTCGCTTTCCTCTCTCTTCATCACCCCTTTCCTTTAGAGTCACAGAAAGTGTTGGATCGGGTTCTCAGTGTGGTATTGAAAGTGAAATAAAAGTCACCGAAGAGACAGGGATGAGTCCTGACCTGTAAGCACAGGGGAAGAACTTCCTTCCTTATAATTTCTTAAAGACCTTTATAAAATTTTGGTGGGGTCTTCAAGACGGTGAAAGATTAGATCTAGAACATACAATCTTTTCTTAAAACTGGAGAGTTTGAAAAACGAAAATAAACAAATAACTCATAAAAAAATTGACTTTTACATTTTTGTTAGTCGGATAACGGTGTTTTGACCAAATCCCTAATACCCTCCAGTACAAATATGTTTGTCAAACGTTTGACGGTATCCTTATTTAACATAGAAAATTGTCGTAGACGTCAAATCAGCCAAATAAAAGGAGACCTGTTCACGTACACACGATTCAGTGAAGTCAGGCTGAGAAACGTTGGGATGCCTGACATCGGTGGTCCAAGGAGACAGGTACCATAAGAGGTCCGTTCTTATGGACTTACCCGCCGGTACGGGAGGAGGTCCCCTAAAGGGGTTGGGTCCTTAACTTGGGTCCAGAGGGTGTAACGTCTAAGAAATGGTCGACTCGATGGTCCCTGTGGGGATAACTAGATTTTGTAGAACATTACAATTACCGACTCCTTTCGTTTACCTTGTATATTTAGTTACGTGTCGGGTACATATATTTATAAGGGAGAACTAGAGGGCTAAGAACACGGGACTTTCAAGTATCTGTTACACTCGAAACGTGAAAGTAATCACATCACACTTAATACCCTCTAATTCCACGACGAAAATAGACTAATATTAACTAAAGTTGACTTTATCTTATATAAGTTCATCCTAAAGGATAAATAAATCTTGTAGAACTTTATGATTAGTGGTTCCTCTCGTTTACTGTCGAACCTTTTAATACAAATTTACAGATAGGGAAATTTGATAGTCGAGTAAAATACCTACAAAAGATAATTACTATATAGACTGTCCAATATCCGTAAATTTCTGATACAGAACTAGTCACTTAGATCTTTTAAATTCAATCTTGGTCTTAGTCTTACAAGACGAAATATACTGACCAATTCTTAAAATCTCAACATAGTGAAAACGAAATTATTGGTCCTCTAAGGATTATTAGTAGTAGACTTAAAAATCGAAGACAATTTTTGAATTTGATAGGTCGTTGGGTCTTAGACGTACAGAGTACCACTGTAAGTAGACCCGAACTTACTGTCTTCGGTGGAAAGTGGTCCGAAAGAGACGTGTCTCGGTGTTAGGGGTGGAGAGGAAGAACAGAGGGTGGGTCGGACAAAGTGGACAAATACAATGAACGAACCGAAGACATCTGAAAAGGGGAGAAGACGACGTGTTAGATCTCCTGATTGTCATTTGTCGTGTAAGAGTCCGTACACAAAATCTTTATACAAAACCGTCGACACACTTGATAAATTGACATCTTAATCCAGTCCAACATCTTATAATACACAAATTTCCATAGGATTTTATCTAAATATACGAACAATTTTATTTGTACACGTATAATAATAAGAGATTACGAGGGTCGTATAATAAAAATAATAATTTCTTATAAAAAAAAGGGTTTCGTTTCTCTCCAAGAGTATAACCATGTCAAAGTTTTGTGAGTTCTGTTATCTGTGACGTTAAATGGATACCCTTTATATGAATTAACATTTTGTCTCTTCTGATTAAACGAGTTTTTAGACGAGTCGAGTGTTCCACTATTTTTAGTAAGACGTCCTTTATTCTCTCTACCTTATATGGTTATACATAAATATTTGTTCACAAATGTCACTTTACGTCTATTAGAAACTTACATGTTACATGTAATGTAAACGGACGAAGTACCCAGACCCCATAAAAAACTTATAACAGAAAAATGTAATCAGAAACTTATATATTAAATGTATCATGTCGATTCATCCTTTCTATTAACAAATAGTGAGGGGGAAAAGTCTTCATAAAAATAGTACAGAATCGTCATCTATAAATATATAGATTAGGGAAGAGGTTCTGTAATCTATCTCGAAACTCTTTTTCGTCTCAAAAAAAAAAGAAAAGGAATTGTTGGTGGAGATAAACTTTACTCCACACAGACGTCACGGTTTTAATTTATAAGTCTAAGCAGTTCATGATATTAGACACCATGTCTTACCCATCCACCCTTTTACGACTTTAGAGTCGAGAAAGGAAAATAGCACAATACTTTTTACAACTGTTTGTAAACCTTGTTCACTCTCAACCGTCCCCATCCAATCCTTAAGTATCGACGTCTTTTCTGGTCTCTTTTAACAGTCGAGTAGAGAGGACTGTAAAACGAATACAGATCTCCTTCCAAAATGTAGGAAAGATTAAAAAAATTGTAAAGGACTTGTTAAGTTTACCTTTCGGACTACTCTTGTATGGACGAAAAACTTTTAAATACCCTTTTGTCGAAAAAAAATGTAAAGACGACTTATTTTACTGTCCTAACCGAGGTCCCAAAAGATGGGGGTCATTTTCGGAAGTCCAAGCAGACACTGTCCTGAGAGGAATCTCCAATAAAAATGGACCGTACCGACATGACAACGACGACGACGAGAACTACCGTCTTTATTGAAGAGGACACCCACAGAGTCCGTCTTACTTTCGACCTAGTTCCACCTCTCCACTTTTCTTAGCACTCATTGGTCCTTAAAAATGAGAACCACGTAAAGAAAGAGAGGAGAAATATAAATCCTTACGTAGCCCAAGCGGATCGAAACGTCAAGTATCGTAAAGGTTCTCCAACAAAATTCTGAATTTTTAGTAAAATGTGTAATTTATACGTACGTCTTATTTACCCGAGGTGGAAGACATCCGAGGTGTGTAGACGTTATAACAAGACCTAAAGTAACGTTCTGAAAACGAACCGAAAAGATTAATTGAGAATGTCAAGGACTCTGACATCTCTGAAACTTGTCTATCTAGGTTTGTGACTTATACATTCAATTGAAATCGAGAAGATATATTTCAAGTTTGTACAACGAGTGTAAACATCTATAAGGTCACGATCGATACATTATGCTAGAAAATGTACATTCGTAAAACAAGACACCCATTATTCTTTCCTTTGAATCTTTGTCGCTTAGAGTATCCACGAAACTAAACTTATTGAACTCAAATATGAAATATTGACCCTTAACACCCAACTATTTATATAATGAGATCCCAGTAATTGGAGAAATAAAGGAGAGGTTAAAGTGATTGATTTACACAGTTACATAAATTCGGTGTATCATAAACTTGATGATAAAATCAAAATCTCGACTTAGGTAAAGATCATAATAATGTCCTCTTCCTTTACCTAAACTGTAAACAAAGAGAGACTCAATGAACCGGTCTGACTCGGTGACAGAAAAGACGAAAATGGGAGGTTATCCGGTGACATCCACCTTCACATGGTGACCAACACACACACACACACACACATCTTTCGAATCTACATCGATATAACGAGAAGAGGTTCTATCTTTATCTACACAAGGAGAAGAGATACAGAGAGAAGTTTTTTTCTTATATCTTCATCTAGTTCCTTAGACGAACCTCTTCCCCTTATAAAGAAAGTCTTATTGCAACTCACGAGTCTTTTCACATGGTTACTTGGATAAAATGACTTTCATGTTAACTCTTCTAAGTTCATTGGAATCTCAATTAACGATTCGAATACCGAAAACGAAATTAGTACGGTAACCGGTTAAATGTCAAAACAAAATGAGTGTAACTTACGAGATTACCTATCTAGTTACCTCTGATATTCGGCCCATTCGACTTTTTCAATATCTAAGTTAAACGAGTCAAAGGTCAACTTAAAGAGTCATTAGTTAATAACGACCGGAAAATAGAAGGAAAGAGTAAAAGGAAATAAAAAGAAAATTAGAGAAAAAAAAGGAAGAGTACTAAGTCTTTACTGTATGTATATGTAGACTATTAGTATGTAAAGTGTTTATTACACTAACTAAAATGACTGGTAAAGAAAAGACCTGGACTTCTAACAGAACTACAAGAGGGAGTGACAAGGTTCCACCGTGGTACTTTAGATTTAAAACGTAGAGGTCATCTCTTATACTTCTCTTTAAGTAAGTAGGAGTTTCAGGTTCTCAGTCGTTAGAGGAAGGTGTGAAACCCGAATTTATATTAGTCAGATTGAGTGTTATAAACAATATTAAAAATATTGGAATATAGATCGGAATGAAAAGTACAGGTAATATACTTTTACATAGATGTCCTTAGAGTAGTAATCGATCCTGTCTATACTGATGAGGACGAATTTCTTTTTCTTTGGATATATTTGGTTTTTGAATTTAATGAAAGAGATCTTATAAGTGAACCAATTCAATATCTGTGTTGAGAGATCTGGTACAAATCTGAAGATCAAGTCACAAGAAAGGTGTCGTGTTTCGAGGAAGTCTTGTGTCAGACTGACACCCCTTAGGGTCAACGACTCAGTTGAAAACCAGGTAAAAATTTTGTTATTGGAGTTTTACTTTGGAAAACTCTTATAAACTTTACAATGAAGGAAGTACATCTGTTAGGGTTACAGAAACAAAATACACCTACATTTATTTATAGAAATCTTATTGTAATCGTGTCATGCCAAGTTTCAAAGTTTTTATATATAAAAATTCTTTTATTACGAATCTTTTTAACTCCCTGCCTCTACCCAACCTCTTTTACCCACCTTAAACTGTTTCGTTAACAGGATTACATCTCCGTCAAAAGACAAAATTTTAATAAACTGAAGAGTTCTCCACTACCTTGACACTAAGGGACATAATACTAATGGCACCACTAGCAGTTACGGGTTTTCTTGTACCTTCTCCGTCCTCCCGTTAAGTTGTAGAATTTGAGCACGAAATTGGAAACGAAAAGTTTATTCGGGAGTTCTTTGTGTTTTGACTCACTAGGTTCGTATGGGAACACAACTTCTCAAACCCACTCTTCTCGTCTCCGTTAGATGACTCTTAAAGAGTTGTTTCTGTTAAGGACAACTAAATGTCTAGTCAACTGAGGGTTATTACTGATTTAACACTGTCTTTCGAGTATTAGTTGAATTATACGTAGGTAACCCTCTTAGACACTTATATAAATCTCCCTATGAGTTGAAAGATTAATCCACTCTCAATATATTATTTAAATTTTACCGTCACTATTTTCAGTTTCATTCTTTAGAGTCTCAAAGATTGAAAGTTTCTTACAGTTCCGTGTCTAAACCCGTACCTAGAAGTTCAGATTCCTTTAAATATAAAACACAACACATATAGCCTGTAACATGAGTAGAAAAATTAAAAACCAGTGAAAGATAAGTATCTGAAGATTTTTGATTTGTCTAAAATCTCTAACAATTTCTAATAGAAGATGAAGTTTTATCTTACGTATACAAAAAAACTCTCTGAATTTTACGTGAATTCACAAAGACAACGAATGTTAAAAAAGAGTAACGAACGTTAAAACAACAACAAACGCACCCCCACCCCACCCCACCGACCCCCACCAAGGGAACACCAAGTCGAACATTTCTTAGACGGACGTTTTTATCTCTGGACCCATGTTAGGGACCCAACCCTTCTAGAGGACCTCTTTCCTTTCCGATGGGTGAGGTCATAAGACCGGACCTCTCAAGGTACCTACCATATCAGATACCTCAGAGCTTTTTCAGACTGTCCTGACTCGTTGAAAGTGAAGTAAAATATAAAAAAATTCATTGATCTTAAACTATTAAAATCATAATAAACTATTATGATCATTGAGTATTGATCTTAAACTATTAAAACCATAAATAAATCAAAAATTCAGACAAATATTCAAACAGATAAAGAACTTTAACACTTGAGTTCCTTCTTCGAGAAACATAGTAAAAGTCGAAAATCATCTCAAGGACTGTGTAACCTTTCTGAGTCACTAATAAGTGAATTTATTTACCTAAGAAGTTTTTAAACTCTCATTTAATTATATAGTAAATACATTCAATAAACCTTATAAATTTTAATGACTTAAACTGGAATAAGAAACTGTTTTCATAAATACATGTTTCTTTAGAAAGTTTTATAATCTATAACGTTTTTATATATTTACATTTTATACCTTTCCATTCATCTCATCTGCGACTCTTTACATTAGTAAAAGTTTGTAATTTTCATTCAAAATTTTTTATCGTTGAATCTTTTACGAATTTTACTTTGTAAACCACTTTTCCGACATGTTTTTTATCAATATATGTAATACTGAGTTTTTTTCTTGAGTGTTCTTTGAAGGATCTACTTCTTGACGTACGGTACATCGAGAGTTATCAGATCAAAAAAAATTATCGTGAATGGAAATTGATTGAAATAGAGTATATTTAATAAAGATATATAAATAAAGAGGTGGTTATCTTATATTTAAGGTTCTTCCGATCTTAAGATAGAACAATAACAAAGAAAGGGAACGAAAACATTTCTTAGTTCCTTTATATAAATAGGTTACTAACGTATTACACACTTCTATTTAATTTAATTTTCCTTTACGAGGTTTAATCTTTAAAAAGTAATCTATAACACTAATATAAATTGGAGATGAAATTTTTTATAAAAAATCTGAATTACAAATAAAATTTTATTTTTTGATAAAAAACAATTCGGTCGGTATAGTAGGTTCCTTTTCTGACCCAGTATCTGTGTCGTATTATATTTAGACTACGAAACCGAATTAAATTTTCTAAAAAATATTTCTTTTCTTCTTTTTTATTAAGAGATCAAACATCTCAATGAAATTCTAACGGTTTCGAAGATAGGAGACCTCTCTTTTTTTTGGACAGGTATTCATATGGTACCAAATAAAGAATAGAACTATACAATAAAAATTGAAGGGTAGTGTAAAATTTTACTTGAGAGATGTCAATAAAAATTTGTAAACGAAGAAATGAAACCAGTGGCTGGGGTCCTGTTGACAAAGAACATCTTTTACAATATGATAATCTTAATAGCTCCCGTCTAAAGAAGTCTCTATGGGACTTCAGTGAATTCAATTTTAAAATTTTCGAAATTTTCGTTGAATCGACGATAACGAGAAAGAGGTTAAAATGCAAAGTAGAAGTGGTGAAATAACTGTCATATGCGATGTGTTAAGGGGTTCTCGAATTATGACACTGACTTAAAAATTGAGAAGAAAGTTTGTTGATCAAAACATTTTGATATTCTGTAAATTTATTCGAATGTTCAAAAAAACTTTTTGTTACAAATTGTTACACATAAGACATAGAGAAGAGAAAGAGTTAATAAATAAATATTTAAAAACTCTTTATGAAGAACTTTTTCCTGATTCGTACAAGTAAGTCATTGTCGTTATATGTTGAAATTTGGTATTATAATTCAATGACTTATTTAGGTATTATATTTTAATGACTCCTTTCTCTAAAATCATAAAGAACAAGGAAAAAAACGTCCGTTAACCTTGTATCAGAATTTTATAACTAATCTCCTATGCAAACCATGGTTTTTAGTTATCTAAATACAACTCGATTTCATTTCCATCACTCAATGGGGATCCCTTACTGACTATAATTTCTAAGTGATTTTGTGTTGGACTTCAACTGTCATATTTCTTCTGTAAACCTTTGTACTCTTTGACTATCATAAACGGTCACTCGTCGGGGTCCTACTAACTCGAGATAGTCTCTTTCTCGTATTACACGAAGGAGCTACTATTTTTGTATCTTGGCCTACAGTATTGTATATTAACTGTCATAAGGGAACATCTCCTTCAAAAAGAAAGACGGTGGTAGACTCAATCGTATATGTCAGTCTTCCACCTCTAAAGTACGTAATGTAATCATTTCAAGTACCTTGGGTTCTCCTAATAGAAATATAGTACTATGAAATTTCTATATATCATACAGTATTACCTTGAGACCCTTCACATGGTGTAAAGTAAAATACCTCTTTTTACATCACAACGTACAGATGTTAGCAAACATCACACTATAAAAACCTTCTTGATTACACAAGGGAAAGTGATAAGAAACATTTAATATCGACTTTATTTACTGGGATTAAAATCACCCTTTTAAATCCCTGAAAGATAAGTTGAGTCACTACTTCTTATTAATATTATAAATTTGATAGTGAAGAATTATGTTCTTTCCGTGTCTCTCTGAAAAATTATCAAGTCGTTCTTTTCTTGACTTTTTTTTCCTTAACTTGTGGGTATGTGTAAATAAAACAACTCCAGAGGGACCACCGAGTCTACCATTTCTTAGATGGACGTTACGTCTTTTGGGTCCACGTTAGGGACTAAACCCATCTATGGGAGCTCTTCTCTTACCGATGGGTGAAGTCATAAGAACGGATCTTTTAAGGTACCTGTCTCCGCGACACCCCGAAATCAGATACCCCAGTATTTCCCAACCTGCACTGACTCACTGATTGTGAAAGTGTAAATAAAACAATGAAACAAAGGCGTTATACGAAAACTCAATTTCGGTAAATTGTTAATAATTTTATTATATAAATTTTGCGGTTATAAAACACATAAGATTACAATAATTTACCAATACCATTTCCACACGAATCGTCTATTAATTTATTAATAAGTTGTCGTGTCCGAACAAGAAGGACCGGGGAAGGATAAGTTAGTTATAAACTCACAAGTCTTTTGGTTCAAGTTGACTACCGTCTTATACTCGACAAAAATGAACGACTGTGTTTTAGTAAAACAGATGAGGATTCATTGAGATCTCGTTTCTGTATTTTAATTGAAACAAAACAGAGGATAGACATAGAGGTCTAGAGATCCAGACAACAGACTCCTATTTATATTTGTAGTACCTTGTCTATTCTTGAAATGTTAATCAATTCAAATTTTCTAACTTTGCAGTGAAACCTCTGAAGGGTAAAACACAGAATATAACGTGACTCGGACATTGTGTGTCAATACCATTAATACGGTCATATATTTCGGTGTCCATCCCTCCTATTCTCAATATCTTCTACTGAAACGAATATATACACAGTGTCTCCAGTTATTGAACTTCGACATCGTTTACTTCTCTTTCATTTAAGGAACTAGTATATGTAAGGTCACATTGAAACAACGGAGTTCAAGGGAATCAGAGTTTAGACCCTCGTCCTCTTTCGCGAGTCGACAAGGTACCTACGAATTCCTTTGTCGACTTAAGTCGACAGTGTGTGTGTACTTATCTTTTCGTTAACGGGTCCATTAGGAAAGAGTTTGGTAAGGGTATAACTTTCCAATTTTAAGGTACTATCGTCTTAAACTTTTACTAATTTCTTTACTGTTGAATCCAAGGTAAAACAATTTCTACTATATTTAGTTTACACTTGTCCCTAATATTTTGTCACACATTAGACTCTCCTACGTGTTCTAGTTACAGATATTGGAGTCCAAACCATTTAGGTTGTAAGTAGGACCGAAAACGGTGTCTCTTAACTGTGATTTAATAAGGTCGTGTTAATAAAATTGATAGAGTAGACATCGTTAAAGGTTATATTATACAACCAAGATTGTTTAGATAAATATTTAAACTTCCTGTGTTTTTATTTCTCAGATATTTTAAAATAAAAAGAGTAAAATACCACATCTACACTTGGTTGTTTAATCCGATACGTCGAATAACAGTCAACTGATGATAAAAGGTTAACTGAAACTAAAATTTAATCTGTAAATTTGAGTTTTTTTAAATCGGGTTCCCATATCATTTTTGTGTGGATTCTTATATTACAGAAACATTCGAACGATAAAACTTTTCTCTGTTCAAGTTCTGAAATGACAAGTGATTAGGAGGAATCTTTACTGGATAACAAACAGTGAACTTTAACAAGAATCCAATGTCTTCACAATTTAAAACACACACACGATCTCGAGTCAATCAAAACCTGTCACACTACTTCATTTTGTCGCACGGGTTCCTTTACACTATTACTTATATGATGACGAGATTGACCAAGTTTTAGGGACGGTTTCATCGGTGAAAGAGAAGATACTTAGACCAATTGTGAGAGTGGTAATTCTAAGAGTGTGATATACAGTCAAACTACACAAATTTATTACATTATTTTACGACTCGTCCGAGTTTTATTATGTCACAACTAAGTAGAGAGTAAAAATGGTACTTCTTTCTTTAGGTGTTTTAAAGATCGTAATTTTAAAGATCGAAACAATGTAAAAGATTAGTGTCACTTTATCTTTGTCTCCCGTCCTTACCAAAAAAAACACTACATCCTGACATGTCAACTCTTTACCTGAGTCCCTCTTACTCACTATTAAACTTCTGTAAAACTTCTGTAATTAGACTTCGTAAATTACCGATTTATAATATCTCATCGTGACATTGGACTTGTTTTAAATATCCGTTCTTCCAGTACTCAAGACGGTCTTTAAAGTAGTCAGTAACGGTTCCTTTAAAGAAAGAATTATTTACTTCGGTAGTACTTTTATTAGTAGTTTCATTAAAGGAATACTTTTCATTACGTTTAAATCTCATTTACTATAAGACAGGTTGGGGTTTAAATTAAAATCCCTCTTGGCAATTCTTCAGAGGTTATACAAAGTTTTAGTAATATATGTCTCAATATTCTCATCTGTCTAATACGGATCTTTGTCTGTATGGTTCTAGGATTAGGTAAGAAAGTTGGATGTACACACAACACTCTTGACTGTATTAGAGAGATCCAGAGACAAAAATAAACAATTCACCCCTATTGTAAGGGGTGGGGGTGTTTAACACTTCTAAATGGTGTGACTAGTAATTCAAACCCATGTGTCTATAAGTTTATGACTAAGGATAATGTCACAACATTACTAATAATTATAACCATAACACTAATAACCCGAAAGGACTACCGAGTGACCATTTCTTAGACGGACGTTTCGTCTTATGTGTCAAAACTAGGGACCAAGTACTTCTAGGGGAACCTCTTCCTTTGACCGTTGGGTGAGGTCCTAAGACCCTTTAGGGTACTTGTCTCTTCGGACCTTCCGATATCAGGTACCCCAGCGTTTTCTCAGTCTACGTCATATCGCTGACTTTCGTTGTTGTTAACCCTAATAATTTAAAAAGAAGGGGAGTTTTAAGGAAAAAATGACAAATGACGTGTATGAAGAGACCTTAGAGTGGTTCTCCTCCTTTCGAGAAAGGACTCTAGTATAATGAACGAACCATATCTCGGGTCTAGTGACATACGTAATTCTTTTACATTGTTACTGTCACTTCCTTACGACTATATACAGATAATACCAGACGTTATAATTCTCTATACAATCGTCGAAAAATTTTGTTTTTTGACCTCTTATATAAAGATTACCTTAATTTTATAGAGAGGTCTGACTTTGTTAACTCTACGTTTAGATTAGAATGAACACATATGAAAAAGACTTAGATAACATTTAAATATACACATTCACGACTCTTTCTTTTAATAGAACATACAACTCTAAATATGGGAGTTTTTGTGTGGCATTTATTATCTAGTATATAGTTTATTAATATTTTACTTTTTCTCAGTTCACACAAATTGTTTATACTTAAGTTTTAGTTTGTTTACACAGGAGATGTACATACGTATGTGTGTATATACATATATATTATGTATATATAGATCTACTATATTATACATATATTTTGTAAGTCTATTGATACTAATATAGAAAGTCTTTTGAATAAACTTTCTCGTGAATCCCATGGGTATTTACTACGGTCCTAATGGAGAATTTCCTTTACTCTCTTTAGTCTTATGAGACAGAAAACGGTTCTTAAGTGAAAAAAAAATGACTGTATAGTATATAAAAGTAGACAACCCGATCTTTGCTAACTCCTAGTGCACCAAAATAAACGTTTCACGGTATAAAGAATGGGAAGAGGAAAAAAACTGTAACAATTTTATATAACTGAAGTGACTAGTAAGTAAGTAAGTACTGTCCCGATGTGAAACGTTCGTATGTGACTTACACATACTCATAAATTGTATGTAATTTAAGAAAGTCCTTGAATTATATTACAACGTTTAAAATCACGAAATCAACGATTCAGTACAGGATGAGAACCGTTGGGGTACCTGACTTTGGACGGTCCGAAGAGACAGGTCCCCTAAAAAGTCCGTTATGACTTCACCCAACGGTAAAGAGAAGTAACAGATTTTGACACATACGTAATAATCGGTACAAGGTTTCCTGAATCAAAAAGGAGGGGATAATAATTTGTGAAGACTACTTCTTCTTTCGTCTAGTTTAAGCGTAAAAATTTTATTAAAATAAATAAATAAAACCGACACGACCCGGAAGTAACGACGTGTCCGAAAAGACATCAACGTCGTTCGCCGCTGACGAGAGTTCAACGACCCGAGTTCGACGAGGAACGTCGCGGAAGACAACGTCTCGTACCCGAGGTCTCACTACCCGAATCATCGACACCGTGCACCTGAGGCACCAATGTCGAGTACCCGAGATCTCGTGTCCGAGTCAACGAGGCACCGTCCACCCTAGAATGGTCTAGTCCCTGACTTGGGTACAGAGGACGTAACCGTCCGTCTAAGAAATGGCGACTCGGTGATCCCTTCGGGGTATTTTACTGTATTACTATAAGTTAATATTTACGATATTTTAGTTCAAGAGTAGAAATTTTGAATACAATAATTATGAATCTACCTCTTTTGTTGACTTAAAATAATAATACTTTCCAACAGAATTCTCAACATTGAACTTTACAAGTTTCATCTTCATGTTTAAAACTTATACAGCTCCCCTTTCCTTCATTTTTTAGAAGAGTGTATTTTTTCTAGACTTTACACCACCCAGGGATCAAAATCCCTAAGTATATATTGTAAAACGGTCTAAAGATGGTTTTTATTACGTTAATCTTGTATATAAGGGACTATAGTAGTAAACGATTCGTGTACCAACAACAGACACACACATATACACACACACACACACAACACCCCGACAATACCCATGTAAAGAATATCTCACTGGGTCCTTTGACTATCTTTTTGGACCTTTTTATAAAATTCTAAAACCGAAAATACAGGTCCTTTATTACGTTTTACAACTTAAATGATATTGACTACCGTTATAAAAAGATTAAATTTTCTAACCGACTCTTGAGTGTAAATGGTGTAAGACTCTATTTAAATGTGAATCACTGTATTAGACCTCTTGACTAGGTGTGTGTCGTTCGAAAAGACTTATTCATTAATTCATATTTTGGTCCCCGTTTACACGTGGATTATTTGGATTCCTAATACTCAAGATGAACTCATGTGGTCTTAGGGCACACTACCTTAGTCGTTGAGTCCAGAAATTACAGGACAACCCTAATGCAAACCTTTTGTAGACATTTTTAGACAGTGTTAAAAGTCTCGTTTTCTGTTACAGTCACACAAAGTATCAGTACAAGCACATCACAATGCATTTCTCTTTTTCTTTTACAGATGTCCACCTTTTTATACTTTGTGGAAAGTAAATACGAGTTACGTTCCTCGGTCCGAGAGGACAGTTGACTTTCGTAGTCTAAAAAGAGGATAATTTTTGTTAGAACTACAAAAATTCCGTTCAAAATATCTCACGATATATACACCAGTAAAAGTCAAATATTCATTAAACTTCATAAGACCGTCAGGGGTATTCAGTTGTACATGTACGGTCTTACACGGATTAGTGGACACTAAAGTTTTATATATTAATTAGTGATATATCAGTGAGTGACTTGTTTAATTGTCTGGACTTTCTTCACTTACTCACTCGATACGAGGATAGGTTTCCATTTCACAAGGTTTTTCTTCCTTCTCATTTACGTTTCGAAACCAATACTTCTCATACGAACCGAACAAGTGTCCTCGTTCGGATCTTCAGTCACACGGGTCTTCAGTCTTCCTCCAACTTCACCCCTGTCTAGCACACCTAGTAACATTTGGTTACATTCCCAAGCTCTACAATTAGATTTACCTTACCCTTCAGTGCCCTCCTCAAACTCGAGTTCTCACTTTTACTAGATTGCGCAAATATCATGAGAGACCAATATATATATAAGTTTGACTATCGTAGAGTAAAAAGAGATAGATGAAGACAAAATCTCTTGAAAGACTACGGGTGTCGGTGTTGTACCGTTATACAATGACTAGTCTCCTGTGGTCTCCCGTCCGGACTGTGTCAAGACCGTGGTCCTTGACAAGAAAGAGACACTAAGAGTTACTCCCATCAGATCAGGAGGATTCTGTTCGTAAGAGCCAAAGTGGGGGTTTACCCTCTTTCAAACTAGTACCGCCACTCCCCACCTTTTACATGAAAATATACACGTTTCGCCAATGTAGACACATAGACACGATAGTATGAAAGTGTCTCCTATGACAATCTTATTTTTATAGATTTTCCGAGGAATCCCGACAGTCATTTTTCACTTTTTACTCCTAGTGACGAGAAGTCCTCTGAAGTCTTAAGACATCTCCCAAAACCAACAACATTAATAACTTCGTCGTGACGGTGATCGTAAATGACCCATCTTTGGACTTTACGACGTGCAAAACGTCAGGAAAGTTTATAGGGTAACTCTTGAGTACATTTTTTTTTGTGTTTTTAGACAGATTGATAAACTCGAATCTTCGATCAAGACAAAAGGTCTCATTAAGAATGATACGTTGATGGAACATTTTCTTCCATTTTAACAGGAAGTAAAATGAACCTAGTGTAACGTCTGGTTCCATAGTGAAAAAAATAACCTTAGTCACTATTGGACATAGTCCGATGTAGGATTCCGACAGCACAAGTGTCACGAAGATGTATCTCTACGTTTGTAAACTGGTAAAGAAATATCGTTATATACGGGTTCGTAATATATGACTTTATACTTATCAAAATCTTATTAAGTAAAACGAGAGTCAAAAGGTCAAAACACACAGACACACAGACAGAGAGAGACATATATCTGTGTGTGTGAAACTTGAGACATTCACGAGTAAGACCTGGTCCGGGACAACATTTATAAAATAAAAGTAAGTAAATTTTAAAAGTCAATCGGGTCCTCCTAAAGACGTAAAATTTCTACTTGTTATTCTCCGTATTTCCCCAATCCAATGTATTAGATTTCTGTGTAACGAATTTTCACCATCTCTACCCTACATTTTTCTCTTGGGAACAATTTCAAATTAGTAGCAGTACACCGACCGTAATCCGAAGGTATCAGAGACTTACCAACCATAAAAAAGCAATTTATAAGTCCTCGTGTTAAAAAGTCTGAATGGTCAATGTATTCAGTACTAATTAACAGACGGATAGACTGACTGAAAAACAAACTGACGAACAAAACTCATATTCTACTTCAACGATTGAAAACAAAGAACTTATTCATTTCTAGAATAGATTACCCTACCTAGACTAGTGAATAATTTCAAATGAATCACTTAGAACGGACAACTTTCATGACTCGGAAAAGTTTATAAAGAGGTCTTGATCTTTTAGGACTTTTTCAAAACAGGTTATAGGGTCTATCACTTTACCAATGACTGATTTTTGTAAAGTCATAACAAATGACTCCGTTTTATCGATTAGTCACACAACTCAAAGACTTGATGTTTAAATCGACATCAGAAACCTCAAATAACTGATCATTAAGATCATTTGTGTGTGTGTGTGTATATATATTTACTTGTGTGTGTGCAGACACACACACACACACAGACACACACACAACGAGTCAGTACAGGTTAAGAAACGTTGAGATACCTTACACTGGACAGTCCGAGGTACCTTAAGAGGTCCGTTCTTATGACCCAAACCCTCGGTAAGGGAAGAGGTCTCCTAGAAGGGGTCCCTAACTTGGATGTAGAGAATGTATAGGACGTAACGTAAGAAATGGTAGACTCGATGGTCCCTTCGGGTCTCTTTTTATCTCTCTCTCCGAAGTTTTATGAAAATTTCAAAATATTTGATCTTTAGTAGGATATGTTATTTAAACTTATTAAACGATAACGTAATCTACCTGAAAATCAGATGAAAAGAGTCTCAAAAAATAAAGAAAAAAATTAGTCCTTATAAAAAGTACTTACTATATCCCTGATACGGGTTACCGTCTCCAAATCAATTTATTTAATCTTCTATTAGGGGTTTATCTTAAGATATCGTTTATATCGTTGTGAATACTTCCCGGAGAAAAAATTTTACAGTCTTATAGAGTATAATACTACGTAGGTTTCTACATCCTTCATTTCTAAACATAAATCACATTAGAGGTGATATATTTACATCTTTATGTACGGATGCGTATCATCATTCGATGTATGAGTGTTCTCCGTTTATAACCTTCCCCTATATGTCTATTTCTCTATCTATATCTATACCTCTTTACTTGATATACCTCTATACCTCTATTTTTCCCTCATATACATATATATTGGGTGAAGTTATAAGAACGGACTTTTTAAGGCACCTGTCTCCTCGGGTCGTCCGAGGTACCTCAGCGTTTTTCGACCTGTGTCAACTCCGGTTGATGTACGTCTATACATCTGTACCACTATCACCTACTGTATCCTCAGACCTCCCGACGTCAGGTACCCAACGTTTCTCAACTTATGTTGAATCGTTGACTTGTTGTTGTATACATCTGTAATTGGTAATAATTGTCACCAACTTTGACACTCTTAAAATACAAAGGTAGAAGTATGTTACTCATATCAATTACAAAATAAATTTTCTCTTTTAATTTACGGAAAGTATATAGAGATGTATACATAAAGAAAAGTAGACGAGAGAGTATTCTACTCTTTTAAAAATAGGATACTCCAAGATCTTTCATATACCTCTAGATACTACGGTTTTAAGTTTGTCAAGTCGAAGATTTTAGGTCACGTACCGTGACTTTATGATGACAAAGTATGAAAAAATTGATAATTTTTAATTTAACTATAGGATGACTAAGTCTAAGGTATTCAAGAAAATCCCTATTAATTATGTCCATTCTGACGTAAAACACAGTAGTTTTTTATACGGGATACGATTATTGTATCTTAAATAGATAGTCGTGTATGTATAATCTTCCGTTGTCTTTCTAGTGACTAGTCTCGACACTAAGGACATTAAAATTTCATAAGATAAAACAAAATTGTGAGTGATCGTGGACAGGTCGGAAGGGTTCATCGTGATCACCAGTTCTTGTGTAGACGGTTACGTCCTCCGTATCTCTGTGTCCAAGTCAGGGACCCAACCCTTCTAGAGGACCTACTCCCGTACTATTGGATATGGTTATAAGACCGGACCTCTTAGGATACCTGTCTCCTCGGACCACCCGATACCGGGTATCCCAGTGTCTCTCAACCTGTGTTGACTTTGCTGAATCGTGTGCACGTGTTTATAGGACTTCAACTATTATCCGAATCACAAGTGTCTACAATAAAGATATCCCTTATCCTCCAGGTCGTTATTAAATGAGGTAAAAAGATGATTCTTACTCACTATAAAACCAATGATTTAACACAAGGATAGTTATGATGATTTTTACTTATTACTTATCTTTGTACCGTGAAATGAACAAAATAAGATATCAGTAAAAAGTATAAAAATTCTTAATACATATATATTATATCTTTCATATGTATTATTAAAGAAAGTGTAATAAACTAGATTAAATAAGTTAAGAAATTTTTTCGGAAGATTATCGTTCTTGCATATAACTCTGACAAATCCACCGAATGATTTAAAATGAATCAAATGAACACGCAGGACAGTTTCAAACAAGTATAATACGTATAAACAAACTTATGGTTTTAGTTTCTCATTCTCTAACAAGTAACTTATATCTGTGTAGAAATCGAGAGGGAGCGTGTGTTTGATAAGTGAGAAAAAGATTAGACTTTTAAATGGATACACTTTCAAGATAAATTTATAGAGGTTAACTTTTCTTTTAAGATCTAGTATTGTCTGGAATTGTCTAGAAAAAACGGTAGATTGAAGAGACCTGAACGAAGTAGTTCATAAGGGTTAATAGATTAGTGAAGTGTACTATGATCCCTTCACTTACTTCAAGGAGTCAACACAGGTTGAGAAACACTGGGGGACCTGACATCGGATGGTCTGACGAGACGGGTACCCTAAGAGGTCCGTTCTTATGACCTCACCCAACGGTAAAGGAAGACGTCCCCTAGAAGGGTTGGGTCCCTAGCTTGGGCCCAGAGGACGTAAAATCCGTCTGCGAAATGGGAGACTCGGTGGTCCCTTACCATGACTCTGTTGATTTAAGTGTCCCAATAATAAGTAATGGGACAATAAAGAAAGGGGACATTTCAGAACTACGTAAATCAGAACTAGTTCTACAGCTTGTACAAAACCCAAAAAAAAAAAAAAGATAAGTTAATTTAAAGATAGTATTGATACCGTCGAAGAAGTCTCAAGAAGATGAATTAGGTCTATAAGTCCAAAATCACTGGAAGGATGATTTGATTTTAATTAATAGGTGAGGAAGTTTCGACTGAAACCACAAAAGGAAGGGAAAGAACGATTAATACATTTTTTGTAAAATAATCTGTATAGCTAACGGACTATTTTCCCACCAGAGAAATATTACTCATGTGAATTCGTACCGGGGTATTATAAACGGTGAGGGAAGGATAGTAAAGAGGAGACAAAGACGACAAACAAATACCTTCAAAATCGGTCAGTGACGTGGTCAGTGACAGAAATCAAATTCTGGATGAGGTACCCTTCAAAGTTAGGAAAGGTCCTAAGATAGAGAAGACTTCTCAAGGTCCAAAGAAAAAGTTAAGGAGTAGAGATAAATAACCGTTCTATTACCTAAAAAATCTTGACTTTATACGATTAAAAATTTAAAAGAAGGGTTACGAGGGGTTTAAAGAGGAGGTATAGTTCACCAAAAACCGATTGACTTATCACAAACGTAACGTAAGATGAAACCCGTTACAAGGAAACAAAACAGAAATTCTAAAAACCTAAAATTTTATAGAAAGATAACTGCATGGATTTTTAAGTAGAGTGGAGGGAGAGACGGGAGACAAGGATAAAGGAACTTTCGTAACAGGATGGTGGGCAGTACAGGAATCTATGTTATAAAAAATAAGACAATTAACATAAGATTAGTATATGTCTTTGTTTAAAGTATTTAAAAAGTACAAAAGGTTATCAAGTGTGAAGTTGGAAAGACAAAAGTGAGTAGAGAACTGTGACTGTATAGGTCAACAGATTAGGATATGTTGTAAGTAAGCAACTACCACAAATCAGTGATTCAGTACGGACTGAAAAACGTCGGGGTACTTGACATCGAGTGTCCGAGGAGACAGACACCCTAAGCGGTCCGTTCTTGTGACCACACAACGGTAAAGGAAGATGTCCCCTGGAAGGGTTGGGTCCCTGACTTCGACGTAGAGGACGAACCGTCCGCTTAAGAAATGACGACTCGGTGGTAGTGACATCCGTTTATTTTCATAGGAGATACTAATAACCCACGAAAATAAACTAGTAACTGGTGGTACAGCTTTTGAAACCCCAAACTCTGTGGTAACTGACATCCTGTGATCCGGAGGAATTCAGTTACATTTATCATAAGGGTGTTTTGTTAAAAAAATGTAAACTATAAAATAACCCTCTCTCTCTCTTTTTATTCTATGTCAAAATTGACCAGAACATTAGTAAAGACGACAATAACGAGTAAAATATTTTGTAAAGTCACAATGATATTTTACAGTTCACTGAAATATATCACTTTATAACTCTTTAAGACTAACTCTTTAAAAGTATTTGATTTTAAAGGTTTGACGTAATCGTTAAGTAACTTAACAATTCCTCTAAAAATCCATAATTTTATTCTTACTGAGTCAAGAAAACTCCTAACATTATTTAAAACTTACTACAAAGAAGTTTACGTTGAAAAACACTATTCTTCTTGTTGATTAAGGTAATATTCTGGAGATTATCTTTAAAGACAGAAATCCATTTTTTCCAATTACGTTGTTAAGTAACGGAATCTTACCATAACACACCCAATCATATTACTTGTATTCTGGTTGTAGAGAATACAAATGGAAATAAAGGACGGACGTACGTAATTAGCACAGACTGAAAAGTTCGAGTTCCTGACATCGGGTGGTCCGATGAAACAGGTACCTTAAGAGATTCGTTCTTATGACATCACTCAACGGTAATGGAAGAGGTCCCCTAGAAGGGTTGGGTCCTCAACTTGGACCCAGAGGACGTAACAACTGTCTACGAAATGGTAGACTCGGTAGTGCCTTCGAGAATAAAAGTAATTAATGAATTTTAATAAGTTTGAACGTTATCCGTCTCAACTGATACGGAAAGATCTTACGATAGATCTTTATGGTCCAAGGGTAATTAAAAGGTAAATTATCTGTATATATCAGTGTAATCGAATCCAATGTAATTTTATAAAAAGTTTTATGAAAAAAAAAGAGTTTGACAATTACAAAAATATTGAGACAAAAGAGTTTTGTAGTCACCCCAAATGAAACGCATGGGGTCAAATATTTCCCGATAAGGGTGACCAGAAGATAAACAGTTATATTGGGAGATAAACACCAACACACAGTAACAACAACAAGTCAGTGAGTCAGCACAGGTGAGAACCACTGGGGTACCTGACGTCGTACGGTCCGGAGGGATTCGAAGTGATGGAGGTTCTCGAACGAGTTTGAGTACAGGTAACTCAGTCACTACGGTAGGTTGGTAGAGTAGGAGATAGCAGGGGAAAAGGATAGAAGTTAGAAAGGGTCTTAGTCCCAGAAAAGGTTACTCAATTGAGAAGCGTACTCCACCGGTTTCATAATCTCAAAGTCGAAGTCGTAATCAGGAAGGTTACTTATAAATCCTAACTAAAGGAAATCCCAACTGATCAAACTAGAGGAACGACAGGTTCCCCGAGTGTTCTCAGAAAAGATCGTGGTGTAAAAATAAAGTAGTAAAGAAGTCATAAGTCGGAAGAAATACCAGGTTGAGAATGTAGATCCAGGTTAAGATTGTTTAAAATAAAACCCCCCGAGGTTTTAGTGACGTCCACCACTGACGTCAGTACTTTAATTTTCTGAGAACGAGGAGCCTTCTTTTCAATACTGGTTAGATCTGTTGTATAATTTTTCGTCTCCGTAATGAAACGGTTGTTTCTAGGTAGATTAGTTTCGATACTAAAAAGGTCATCAATACATACCTATACTCTCAACCTGATATTTCCTTCGACTCGTGACTTCATAACTACTAAAACTTGACACCATAACCTCTTATGAGAATTTTCAGGGAACCTGATGTTCCTCCAGGTTAGTCAGGTAGGATTTCTTTTAGTCAGGACTTATAAGTAACCTTCCTGACTACGACTTCGACTTTGAGGTTATGAAACCGGTGGACTATGTTTCTTGACTAAGTAACCTTTTCTGGGACTCTTTCTAACTCCCGTCCTCCTCTTCCCCTACTATCTCGTACTCTACCATCCTACCGTAGTGACTAAGCTTCCTGTACACCTGGAAACAGTCTTCTCACTATAGAGATGAAACATTATACGACACATTCAAATAGTATTGATATACAGTAATCATAGTAGGATTAAAGGTCTACTCATTTGGTTTCCCATTTTAAAATTTATTGAACAGATGTTAGTGTGTGACATTAGTGGATATCATATACTGACTTAAATTGGAATTTGAGGATATTGTAAACTAAAGTACAAGAAAAAAGATTTTAAGTTACGACTTTTATGTACATTGACGTAATGTACTATTGACTATGACGTATCATCCTTCGATGTGGTCGACACGTAGAATTTCTGAAATCTCCCTGTGTTAAACTAAAGTTGTCACCTTAAAAGTCCCCTCATTTTTTTAGTGTCTTTACCGATTTCTTTATTTTAAAAGAAGAAACTTTATTCTTTTTACAGGACTGTTAATCTTGTAATAACATCTTCAGGACATTAGAATGAATAATAGGAGAGGGGAAATTTTATCGCCGGATCGAAGGGTCCGAGACTATCCCTTTATAGTATAAACGTGCTCTGTGAGTCTCGTGTTAGATCGTGAGTAGTCAGTCCCGTAGGAGAGTGGTCCTTTCCAAAATCACTCTACTATGATGAGAGACTTCCTACGTTTTTAATAATTCAAGTTACACCATAGTTTAAGACATAGGTATAATACAATATATGTTACAAGTTTCGTATTTATATTTATTTTGTAGTTTGGAAAATTTGATCTGTACTTTCACACTACAGGTGTATTTCGGTTCTCTCAGTTCTCTTAAATACTAACTGATTCCTTAATAAAATAGTGAAATGACACATACATGTGTGTGAGTGTGTGTGTGTGTGTGTGTGTGGGGATAGATAAGAAAGTTCCAATACCGTAATATCATCATCATAAAAGGACCTAGACAGGTCAAGTAATATATCGTTTATGGATTGTCTTAGTCACGTAACAGTTATCTAAGACAAGATTTTCATACTGATTCAGGTTACGTTTATGTAGAAACTAATATATTTATTTAATAGAAGACAACAAAGAGGAAGAAGACTAATGGTTATCCAAAGAAGTTTACTGGTTTAATGATAAAACAGTACACTAGAGTCAAAGAAGTACATATTTTATTTTCCCGAACCTGGTGAGTAAATGAGAAATTTAGAGAAGATCGTGGGATTTTAAAACCATATGAACAATGAAGTAGTTATCTCTAAGGTGTGATAACTAATTGTCACTTTTACTTTTTTTAAAGGTTAAACAACAGAAACTTTACTCAGACGAAAGAAGGACTTTGTATTGACACATTATCTTACGAGGTTTAATGAATTTAAATTTGTTTTAAAGTTTAATATTTCAATAAAATGTATTTACTGGAATATACTAATAGACAGGTTTCTTGTCGTTCGAATATGTATTTTCTACTTTACTTGTGTTTACAATTGGAATACGATATTTATCATATTTATTTAGATAAAAGGTTAATACATAAGGGTCAATTGTAATGTAAGAAATGAAAATTTCATCTTAAGAGGATCTACACTTAAAACTCTAAAAGGTTAAAGATTTAATAAACAAAAAGAAAACATAACCTAATATTCACTACGTGTGATAATACATCCAAAGTTCATACATTGTATTGTGAAACTATCAAGATATATAACACTTGACTAGTGGTGTTGTTTAAATCAATTGTAGGTAGTAGTTTGTATCAATTTTAAAAAAAAAGAACTATTCTTGAGAATTCTAGATGAGAGAATCTTCGATAGTTTGTATGATACCATAATTGATGTCAACGGTAAGACACGTAATATAGGGAGTAATGAATAAAATATTGACCTTCAACCATGCAAAACTAAGGAAGTCAGTGAACCGAGTGGGATGAGTAGGAGACCAGACCGATGGTGGAAAGCGTAAAAAGTCCAAGGTATATATTCACTCTAGTATGTCATAAGGAGAAAGAGACGGACTAAATAAAATGAATGAATTATGGAAGTTTTAGGTAGGTACTACAGTGTTTACCGTTCTAAGGTAAGAGACAATATCCACTTATACAGACACACACACACACACACACACACACATAGGTATAGTGTACAAGAAATAGGTAGGTAGGTAGTCACTTGTGAATCTAACTAAGGTACAGAATTGATAATATTTATTTAACGTCCCTTGTGGTACCACATATATAAAAAAAGTTCAGTGTCACAAGGTAAAAGAGGTGTAGAAACGGTCATAAATAAAAGAAAAAATATTACCACCAAATCAGAGATTCAACACAGATTAAGAACGTTGGGGTACCTGGTATCGGACGGTCCAAGGAGACAGGTATCCTAAGAGGTCTGTTCTTATAACCTCACCCAACGGTAAAGGAAGAGATCCCCTAGAAGGGTTGGGTCCATGGCTTGGAGTCAGAGGACGTAACGTCCGTCTAAGAAATGTGACACGATACTCCCTTCGAGGGGGAAAAAATTACTATCGGTAAGATTGTCCATACTCCATTACAGAGTAACGAAATTAAATGTACTTTTCTTTATGATTTTTCGTTTTACCGACAGACCCTTCCCAAATGTTTATCGACACATTTCTTTTCTTTGTTTTTCGTTTCCTCTTTTCCTTTGTATATTCGTAGACTTACGTCTCAAGACTTCTTATCGTTCCTCACTCTTCTTTCGGAAGGAGTCACTAGTTACGTTTCTTTATCTCCTTTTCTTGTCTTACCCTTTCTGATCTCTAGAGAAGTTCTTTTAATCTCTATGGTTCCCTTGTAAAGTACGTTTCTCCCCGAGCTATTTCCTGTCTTTACCATACCTGGATTGTCTTCGTCCTCTATAATTCTTCTCCACCGTTCTTATGTGTCTTCTTGACATGTTCTTTCTAGAAGTACTGGGTCTATTAGTGCTACCACACTAGTGAGTGGCTTTCGCTCTGTAGGACCTTACGTTTCAGTTCACCCGGAATCCTTTGTAGTGATGTTTGTTTCGATCACCTCCACTACCTTAAGGTCAACTCGACAAAGTTTAGGACCTTCTACTACGATACTTTCGCGATGTGATTTATACGGTTGTTTAAACCTTTTGAGTCGTCACCGGTGTCCCGACCTTTTCCAGTCAAAAGTAAGGTTAGGGTTTCTTTCCGTTACGGTTTCTTACGAGTTTGATGACATATTAGCGTGAGTAGAGTGTGCGATCATTTCATTACCAGTTTTAAGAGGTTCGGTCCGAAGTCGTTATGCACTTGACATTTGAAAGTCTACAAGTTCGAGTAAAATCGTTTCCGTCTCCTTGGTCTCTAGTTTAACGGTTGTAGGTGACCTAGTAACTTTTTCGTTCTCTNTTTCTTACGAGTTTGATGACATGTTAGCGTGAGTAGAGTGTGCGATCATTTCATTACCAGTTTTAAGAGGTTCGGTCCGAAGTCGTTATGCACTTGACATTTGAAAGTCTACAAGTTCGAGTAAAATCGTTTCCGTCTCCTTGGTCTCTAGTTTAACGGTTGTAGGTGACCTAGTAACTTTTTCGTTCTCTCAAGGTCTTTTTGTAGGTAAAGACGAAATAACTGATACGGTTTCGGAAACTGACACATCTAGTGTTTTTTGCCACCTTTTAAGACTTTCTCTACCCGTATGGTCTGGTGGACTGGACGGAGAACTCTTTGGACATACGTCCAGTCCTTCGTTGTCAATCTTGACCTGTATCTTGTTGTCTGACCAAGGTTTATCCTTTTCCTCATACAGTTCCGACATATAACAGTGGGACGAATAAATTGAAGATACGTCTCATGTAGTACTTTTTGCGACCCGACCTTCTTCATTTTCGACCTTAGTTCTAACGGCCCTCTTTATAGTTATTGGAGTCTATACGTCTACTGTGGTGGGAATACCGTCTTTCCCTTCTCCTTGATTTTTCGGAGAACTACTTTCACTTTCACCTCTCACTTTTTCAGCCGAATTTCGACTTGTAAGTCTTTTGCTTCTAGTACCGTAGGTCAGGGTAGTGAAGTACCCTTTATCTACCCCTTTGTCACTTTCGTCACAGTCTGAAATAAAAACCCCCGAGGTTTTAGTGACGTCTACCACCGACGACGGTACTTTAATTTTCTGTGAATGAGGAACCTTCCTTTCAATACTGGTTGGATCTATCGTGTAAGTTTTCGTCTCCGTAATGAAACGGTTATTTCAAGGCATATCCGTTCCGATACCAAAAGGTCACCAGTACATACCAACACCTTCAACCTGACACTTCTTATACCTACACTTTCAACCTGACACTTCTCTCGACTCGTTGCTTCTTAACTACGAAAACTTGACATCACATATCTTCTAAGAATTCTCAAGGAACCTGACGTTCCTCTAGGTTGGTCAGGTAGGATTTCCTCTAGTCAGGACCCACAAGAAAGTTTCCTGACTACGATTTCGACTTTGAGGTTATGAAACTGGTGGAGTACGCTTCTCAACTGAGTAACCTTTTCTGAGACTACGACTCTCCCTAACCCCCGTCCTCCTCTTCCACTACTGTCTCCTACTCTACCGACCTACCGTAGTGGTTGAGTTATCTGTACTCAAACTCACTTGAGGCCCTCAACCATTACCTGTCCCTCCGGACCGCACGACGTTAAGTACCCCAGCGTTTCTCAGTCTGTGCTGACTCGCTGACTTGACTTAGGAATTACTACAATTCATAGAAAAGTACATAGACAACCGATAGACATACAGAAAAACCCTTTGTAGAAACCTCTATAATACTGGTAAAAATTAGTATATAANCTCCTCTTCCACTACTGTCTCCTACTCTACCGACCTACCGTAGTGGTTGAGTTATCTGTACTCAAACTCACTTGAGACCCTCAACCATTACCTGTCCCTCCGGACCGCACGACGTTAAGTACCCCAGCGTTTCTCAGTCTGTGCTGACTCGCTGACTTGACTTGACTTAGGAATTACTACAATTCATAGAAAAGTACATAGACAACCGATAGACATACAGAAAAACCCTTTGTAGAAACCTCTATAATACTGGTAAAAATTAGTATATAAACAAGTGACAACTCAAAATACTTAAGAAATGTACAAAACCTATAATTAAGGAATAGTCTAAAGACTAAACGTTTATAAAAGAAGGGTAAACAATCCAACGGTAAAGTAAAATAACTACCAAAGGAAACAACATGCCTTCGAAATCAAAGTATGACAGAGTGGGTAAACAAAACGAAAACAACGGAAACAAAACCATAGTTTAGGTTTTTGAAAAGTTCTGAATACAGTTCCTTAAATGGTGGATACAAAAGAAGATCTTCAAAATATCAAAATCCAGAATTGTAAGTTCACAAATAAACCCAAATCCAAAACACACACTATAATTCTACACCAAGTCAAAGAAAAAAGAAAAACGTACACCGATAGACTGAAGGGAACGTGACAAATAAAAAGAAAGGGGTAACATATAAGAACCGAGAAAACAGGATTTATTTAATGGGTCCATAAGTACTCGTCTAAATAAATGTACCAGAATCCGTCAAAGGGAAACGATAATTAACTTGGTATCCTTGGACAACTATAAGTCGAAGGGGAAATTTTAAGTTAAAGGATAGTCAAGTCAAGTCAAGTCAGCGAGTCAGTACAGACTGAGAAACGTAAATATCCATGTACCAGTCATTAGGGTTTTTCGGTCGAATACTCGTACATATAAGAGAATTAAATACCTTATATACATAAATTGTTTTAATACCTTAAATATATACAATATGTCATATATATACTTGTGTGTGTATATTTCACATCTATATTAATAGATTTTCTTCTTTTTATTTACTCGTTGTTGTAAGTGTAAAAAAACTCGTATCTTAAATATATGGGTATGCGAAATGACGTAAAAATCCTATAAAACCTAGAAGTATATAAGACAAATACACGTAGGGATTAGGAGCCGACAGTCAAAATCTTCTACTCCTGATATGAATTATGTCATGAATTGTAAGGTATTAAGTGACGAGAGATTTCCATTATCACGACTTTAAACCTGGATAAAGACTACTTCATAGTCGGGTGGGTTTACATCAAAATTTTTAGTTCTTTCATTAAACTGACAGANGGGATTAGGAGCCGACAGTCAAAATCTTCTACTCCTGACATGAATTATGTCATGAATTGTAAGGTATTAAGTGACGAGAGATTTCCATTATCACGACTTTAAACCTGGATAAAGACTACTTCATAGTCGGGTGGGTTTACATCAAAATTTTTAGTTCTTTCATTAAACTCACGGATATTTACACATTTTCCATGTTAGAAATTTTCCAATATAATTTACAATGTAAAATATCGATATTCCTAAAGTTAACGATAATTTTAACCCCCCTTTACTTCAGGATTTATGTATCAAAATACAGTCTCCCTTTTAAAACTATTGTCTTAAGAGGATTTTAAATAATAAACCTTTTACGTAAAGGGGGGACACTTATTGTCTTTGTCAGTACACTAATAAAGACAGGAATTCTTTTCAAAGATACTTAGTATTTAGGTAAACCAAACCTATCCTTTGTCTATCGTTTTTGTTGTCAGTACGTGGAACATACCACCAAAATTTGTGCGAGTATAACAGTGTAAACTCAAAATATTGTCGGGACAGTCCGTCCCTTCTTACGTATAATAGGGGGAAGTTACTGACCATATAGTACGGTCCTTTATAATATCAGACGATCGTATATAGGGTATATATAATAACATCTTTCTGACGTCCAGATGATGAATAAATAATTAAGTATAATAGATTAGATTTCGATAACGAGATGAGACACCGGATCCAAACTTAGATTTCCATAGTCCCTTCCCTCTACACGCTAACCTTTTATCTTCTCCTACGACCTAAAACACAATGTCCGTTAACTCTTTCTTACTTTTTGTGATACTTCATCTTTTGTTATGATTGGTACACAAATCCTTCTAGTGACATCATTGGTGACCTCTTATATCAGTAGTCTTTGCATAATCATAGTTACTAGGAATTTCTTTGACTACTATCACAGGTCTTTCTTTCTTTTTTTTCACCTTTGGACGTGATGTTTTCTACCTTTCTTTATAGTTCGAGACTGTTATTGACACTTCATCTAACCTACGGATTGTACTAATACTATCAGTATATTAAATGGTAGGTGTTGTAGAAATACTCAATTTCTTTAAAGATAATTATCACCTTTACTTTACCGTCAATACTTAACTTTAACAGGGTTTGTTCTTACTTAACAGAAAGTTCCATACGACCTTTCTTCTTAGTTTCTTCGGACACTCCTGAAATTACTTCATGTACCTCTATTTTTAAGATTTCTGATCCTTGAACCTTCTTCAATCAACGTTCTTGGTAAATTACTCAAAACAAAAGGTCGGGGTACGTAATTTATTTTTATGTGTTTTTAGTCAAACTTTAATCCAGATAAACTTAGAGACCTCAATCTACTGGTGATCTTTATCTGTAGTCCCAAGGACCGTATGACACTTACAAACGTTTAAAACTCCATTTACTGTAGTAACCTCTTTTTTATTCTCTCCCTTCTTTACTTCCCAGATTATTTATTTTACGACTCCTCTCAAACCCAAGTGTGTTCAGTTGTCTCCTTTTCTTAAACTTCTGTGAGTCTCTCCATTTATCACAGTTCACAATCTTTCACAACTGTGTCTTGTCCATGATTTTTACCCGGTGACCTAAACAGTAAATTAACCAGTTATCACTGGAAACGTTCTCGTCGAAGTCACCTTCCTGTGTCTTCAGTCTAAAATTGTCCTACTGTTGTTTATCTCCTCAACTTATCATGGGTGATCTATTTTATCATTGGATTGAAACGATACATGAGTAAAGATAACATTCGTGAAATGTATCTATTAGAGTACATTAGAAGTATGATAAGACTACTTTTTCAGTAACGAATTTTAATGACGGACATCCCTTAAGGGACCACCAGGTTACAAATCCTGAGACTCGAAAGTGACGATTCCCGGATCCAAGTTAGAAATCAACCCCTTGATTAAGGTGTTCGGTGTGTCTCACGGGGTTTTGCTTTCAATAACGAATTTTTTTTTTTTTTTCCTTGGACATGAGTTCAGTCCTCTGGTAAAATCTCGGATAAGAAAATTGGGGACTCACAACCGATAAAAGAGTACGTAATTCTCATTGGTTGTATATCGTCAATTCTCTGACCTGAGTTTTAAGAGTGATGAGGAAAACTCAATAATTTCTCACTATGAGACGAATTTTTTTCCCTAATAATTTTAAGTACAGGGAGTAAAGGGTACGTGGGGAGTTTCATCTTTTCGATATCACAAGACGTGGTAGGAAGTAGTTATGTATTAAATGATATAGTGTATCCAACCGTAACTCTCCGTACTATATGCCCTGTCCATACCTTTTGTTCGGTTTGTACCGTCACTGACGACACCTCTCTTCCAGAACTTATTAAACAGTAACCATCTATGACTTTCTCCTTCTTTCCCTTTGTTAGATGAACCTTCTTCCCTCGTCTAATACAAAGTTTCCCTTTCCCTCTCTAAAAAGTCTAAAATGATCCAATCCGGTACAACGACTGTCGACAGGTACTAAACACTGAAACTCGTTCTGTAAATTAAAAAGTCAGAGTTAAAAGAACAAACATTTTACTCTTCAAACTCAATCACTAGAGATTACAAAGAAGATCAATATTACAAAGATTTATCAAAACTCGTAAACGAATCCGAAAAGGAATAAAATAGACTATTATATGACAGAGACAGACAATTTTTTGTTACCGACAAAATACCGGAATTCACTTTGGTGTACTTTAATAATTGACCCATCACATTACCCAGGAGCGAAACTCCAGAGTGTACTCTACAAAATAAATCACTACGACATCTACACATAAAAATGTAAATTATTGGTCTTTACAGTAATTATGTGACAGATAATATTTTGTCACGGTGGGTGAAAATCTTATAGAAAGAACTATTTTAATTTTGAGTAAGACTATAGAGTACGTAATTCGGATACATAGTAAGAATAGTGAGTATAAAATAACTAAAAGAAAACTTCACGACAGTTTCCTTTAAATATCGTCGTTGTCTAAGTAACTGGAACATTAATATACCGAATATTGTAAGAGAGGTTTTGACCATTAATAAAGGATGTTTTTCATTGTACAAGAAATTCAAAACAAGAAAATCACTTTGAGACTGTGTGTAGAATAAAAAACACTAGTTCTAGTAAAACAAATAGGTCGGCTAATACTGCTAGAAACCCTCCGTCCTATTTCAATGGGTAGAAGTAACAACCGTCCAGACACCGTCTACCAAACCTGTAAGTAAGACACTAACGAAGGGACTGTGTAAGAATCTCCTAGTTAAGGAACTCACTATCTACCCTTTACCTGGTGAGGGAAACCGAGGAGAAACATAAAGGAGAAATGTTTCTTCATAAGTCTTGTTTTCTTTAGACCCAAAGACCAGATCTCAAGAACGGACAATATATCACTAACTCAGAAGTTCGTTCTCCATTGTGTAGAAGTATATACCTGTGTGGTCAACCCCTTAGAATTTTTAAACCTATGTCTAATTCCGTTTACTCTATGAACAACCAAACGGAAAACCTTTTGTGTTAAAATAAAGTGACACCTAAGAGTAAATAGAACATTGTTAAAACAAACTTGGGTTTGATTTCGGAGACAATCGTTTTGTTATCAACAATCAGTGACTAGTACAGACTGAGAAGCGTTGGGGTACCTGACGTCGGGTGGTCCGAAGGGACAGGAAGTGGTAGAGGGTCTCGAACGAGTTTGAATACAGGTACCTCAGGTACTACGGTAGGTTGGTAGAGCAGGACGACAGGGGAAGAGGAGGACGAAAGTCAGAAAGGGTCGTTTTCCCAGAAAAGGTTACTCAGTCGAGAAACGTAGGCCACCGGTTTCATAACCGTGAAGTTGAAGTCGGAGTCAGGAACGTTACGTATAAGTTCCAACTAGTGGAGATCCTAACTGACCAAACTAGAGGAACGTCTGTTTCCCTAAGAGTTCTCAAAAGAGGTTGTGGTGTCAAGTTTTCGAAGTTAAGAAGCCATGAGTCGGAAGGAATACCAGGTTGAGAGTATAGGTATGTACTGATGACCTTTTTGGTATCGAAACTGATCTATTTGGAAACAGCCGTTTCGTTACAAAGACGAATTATACGACAGATCTAAACAGTATCGAAAAGAAGGTTGCTCGTTCGTAGAAAATTAAAGTACCGACACCAATGACAGACGTCACTAAAACCTCGGGTTCCTTTATCAGACAGAGACAAGGGTAACAAAGGGGTAGATTAACGTTACTTCACTACCCTGGTCTACGGTACTAGAATCAAAAGACTTACGGCTCAAAATTCGGTCGAAAAAGTCAGAGGAGAAGGTGAAAGTAGTTCGCCGAAAAATCAAGGAGAAGTGAAAGACGGTATTCCTACCGAAGAAGTCGTATAGACTCCAATAACTATAAAGAGGACCGTCAGAAAGTAGGTGGGACCATAAAACGTACTACATGAGACATACATTCAATTTATTCGTCCCACTGTTATATGTCGGAACCGCATGAGGAAAGGTTTAAACCTTGGTCAGACAACAAGATACAGGTCAAGATTGACAACGAAGAACTGGACGTACGTCCTAAGAGTCCTCCGTTATTAATCCATAAGTTTTTTTAATGCTAAGACTGATTCACTAAAAGAGTGAACATAGTGCACCGGTATTATACAGAGAAACAAGGAGAATAGAGGATCACTATTGTAGTTGTTATTTTGGGTTAGTAGTTTTCATATATGTAGTTTAATTGAACCTTCTGACGGTAAATATCAAATATATATATATATATATATATATATATATATATTATGATTTGTAAAGTCAAGAAACATAAGGATGGACCCCGACATCACTATCTTACGAGACACCACCACTCCTACCCCTTCACCCTGAAACCCCTCAAAGACTTACTTTTATCAATGTGATAAAGGTTCTTTGTAATACAAAGTGAAATATTGACCTGATCCTTAGTGGTCGACAATTTTAACAGGATTGAACATGATAAATAATCTGACTTTCTATTTGAGTCGTAATATCACTATTATTATAATTTACACATGTTTCAAAAACCAGGATACACTCGTGTTGGTATCCTTGATATCATACTAGACAACGACAATAACACTTATTAAGTAAATCTTGACACGATAAAACATTCTCATTACGAAACACTACAGGAACTTTGTAAGAAGGAGGAGGTAAAGACTTGTATTAGACAAAGTATAGAAGTGTTGTATCGGTAGATAGTAGTGTGATCGAAGGTTAGAGTTGTGTTTGGGTCTGATTTTCATAACGAAACGGTCACCCTGTTTATACATGACTTTTAACCGACGTTCGGGATGAGGTATAAGAAAAGACCCAAACTAAAGGATGTCAGAGAAGAGAGAGAGAGAAGTCCGGAGGTTGTGGAGGGAGGTGGTAAGGGGGACAGGGTCCGAACATACATGGTTATATATGTATGAGAGGATGAAGTGTAAGACTTTATACTTTTTATTAGACATTATTAGTAGAAGTAGAACGGTAACACTTTAGATGGTTTGATATAAGTATAATTTAGATATAAAAACCGAAAGGAAGGATTACATTTTCACAAGGATAAAAATAATTTTCGATGAAAGTGACATCTATACTAGTAGAAAATTACTTATAAAAAAGACGTTAGTAAAAAAGGACGGTCATTATAGACAGAAAGAAAGTTTTCCTAATAAGATCGGTATGAGATTCTAGGAGGTAGAATTTTTTTTTTTTTTTTCTAAGTGAAAATCTTATAGAGGGAGGAACGAGAAAAGTCGTTTTTAACAATTCGAGAAACACAAAGATAACGGGGAAGAAGTGATGTGATAGAGGAGGAGTATAATTCTATCCGTGGGTATGATTCGTGAGATAACTGTAAATAGTATGATTTTTGTAGTCGATAGTTGTATAACGTTTCAAGTCACCAGTGAAGAGTGGAATCATCCCGGAGCATCGAGTGAGTGAGAAATTTGTGTGTAGAGAGCCGAAGGTGGGGTGGTGTGTGTGTGGATCAAGAGGAGTACGGACAATCGATGAGAAAGAGTCAGAGTAAAAGTATAAAGAAGAGGAAAAGGACCAGAGAGATTTACTCACGAGGGAACCGAATGTCGAACAAATGTTAGTAAGAGATTTACTAAAGAACAACAACAAGTCAGCGAGTCAGTACAGGTTGAGAAACGGTGGGGTACCTGATGTCGAACGGTCCAAAGAAACAGGATCAGTGAACGAATATTTATAATAGAATACAAAGACAATGAGTGTGAAAATATAGAGACAGAGACCTAAAAGGTAAGGAGGGAGGGAGGGAGGGGTGAAGGGGAGGAAAGAAGGAAGAAAGGAAATAAAGGAAGAGAGAGAGAGAGAGAAAGAAAGAGAGAAAAAGCCAAACTCAAGATATTAAAAGAGAGGTTGGTAAATGGTCTGTAGAGGTTGACTTACATTTCATCTGTAGTGTTCTTGATATACCGGTTTTTATTTCATAAACTAAGAGGTTATGGAAGTAGAGTTAGAACAGAAGATAGAAGGGGTAGGGTCATAAGTCGTGAAGGTAAATAGGTCATCGAATTATGACCTAAATAGAACTCTAAAGAATGAGAGAGGGTAGATGAGATCGTCGTCCAAACTAACTGAGATAGAGGTTTTATCCAAGATACGATTAGTAGGAGGGAGGTAGAGAGGAGAATGGTAGGATTAGGTAAGAACCCAAGAATACTAGGTAAAGAGTGTCTCTTTGTTTTTAATAAGATTATTTGAGATTTATTTTTGTGTAGTGAGGGGATGAATTTACCAGGTTATCGTAGAACAAAGTAAGTGTATTTTTAAGGTCAAGGAAAGAACAGTGTCCTGAGAAAGATTGGACCTACCATGGGTATGCAGGTTCTGGTCGAAGATGATGGTAGGAAGTCTGTGTTCTCTGTATCTTGGGAGTGTGTACTGTTCAGACCAGGATAGAGTCCGGAAAAGACGAACGATCAGGGAGACCTACAAGAAGAGTGTCTAAGCTAGTACCCACGTAGGTGAAGGTAACTGACACCGAGTAAAACTGATTATGACGGAGTGAATAAAAGAATACTGAAACAGAACAAAAGAAAAACCAGAGTAATTACAACCTTTAGTCTGACACATAAAGACACAAAGGAATAAATAAAAGATATGCGAATTGAAGTTAAGTTACATCCATCGAGGTAAAGGGAAACAGTCTTAGGACCAAGGGTTGGTATGACTATGTACGGAATTAAACAAGGTGGAATGTTATGTGAGTTTTGTTGATGATGATTGTTGTTATAAAGGTTCATACCAAGTTTAAAAGAAACATGAAAAACAGAAATCTTCGATCTGACGATTTCCACGGTTCAGTTTAAAAGACAAGTATTCAATCCTTTTCCCAAAAGGAACACCAATACGAGACATATATCAACACAAGTAAATAACTATGAAGGTAAGTTTAAGTTCCAATTGTAAAAAGAAAAAAATAGTTTATGATAAAGGTTTATACCTTTTATAAATTTATTATATTTTTATTTTAAATACGAGTTTTTTAGAACGAGGGTTGGTTTCACATCATCACATCAAACCTTTAATATTAGTTATATAATAATACTTAGAAATTAATTAACAAAATAAATGTTGAATGACTAATATGATAATGACCTGAAAGTCCTTCAAAGAACTAAAGAAAGGGGAAATGTCAACACGATCATAGTTGTTTATACAAAAAGAAAAATTTAAAACTTTATCCGACCATACTTTCATTAACCTTAACCACGTTTTATTGACCCAACTACGTTTTAAGTGAAGTCAACCACGTTTTTATTAACGTCAACCACCACGTTTTCATTAACATCGACGTAATCACTTTTTCATTAACAATAACCACGTTTTCATTAAGTTTAAGTCTTCATTAACACCAACTGAAAACGTGGTTGGAGTCAAAACTTGGAGTTATAAAAAAGTGGTTGGTGTTAACGAAAAAGTGATTGGATTATAAAGAGACTGGAAAATTAACACTGTGTCTTATACAACGATAATACTTCAAAACGATAATAACAATGAGACGTAGTCTACAGTCGTTAATATCAATCATTCAATCTTAACTGACTATCAAGTCGACCAATTCTTAGGTGGACGTCACGTCCTCTGGGACCAAATAAAGGACCCAGCATTTCTAGACGACGTCTTCCCTATCCGATGGGTAAGGTCATAAGAACTCGAAGAGACCACCGACTCTCCCATTTCTTAGGTGGACGTTACACCCCCAGGACCCAAGTTGGGGATCCAACCCTTCTAGGGGACCTCTTCCCTTGGCGATGGGTGAGGTATAGGACCGGACCTCTTAAGGCACCTACCTCCTCGGACCGTCCGATGTCAGGTACCCCATTGTTTCTCAGTGTGTGCTGACTTACTTTAAGTGAAAGTCAAAGAAAGTGATTAATAAGATCTATTATCTGAAAGAGGGACATATACGTGAATGGGACTTCGTCTATTATTCAAGTTTCTAAATCTCAATCCAGGAACAAAAGGGGACATAATGGACACGTATACCCATCGTAAATCGACTCTGATTCCATCTAATTATCATGGACAAAATACCTCAAATGATTGATACCACCACAAGAAGACTGGTCCTACTCCAAAGGTCTTCACCGGGTAAGATTAAATAGGTACCAGGAAACCGCTTCAAAAAAAAAAAGGTTTGAGTGAGAACTCTCTCTTAGAGAAAAGATACAGTGTATAAAGAAACAACAACCTCGCTTCTACAAGATCGTTTATATAAGAGGAGAGGTGGATGGAGAGAACGTGGAGAGGGTCCCCTCGACTAATTACTCCACCCTCTCTCTATGGGGTGTGATCTCAAGGACCGAGTACTTACACATTTAAAGAGAAATCCATTAACCTTGTTTTAACATACAAAGGTAAACTTTCTGAAATGTAAGATTGAAACGACTTTTGAATAGGTACACAATACGTCATATCATGTTCCCGACATCGTCTTTATACTCTTTCCCTCTCTACTAACATTAAGTCCATCCTTCCCAGTCAGTTTTCTACTGTGATTGTTACTAGAAAGTTTTCAAATCGTTTCTTTCCTCAAACACTTATAACGTAAGTTAAATTGTTTATACACAGTCCTTGGAGGTTATACGGACGTAGTGTACTCTATGAAGACTCATATGTTTTTTATGACGCTTTTGTGTCGTAGACGAATGTTTCTTGAGTGTTCGATAGGTGTCCTGTCGAGTGTCTCTGAGATGTAACCGTAGTAGAGAGTACCAGTGATACGATGAGCTTAAATAGAGCGCGTGACGTTGGACTTATTATAACGATTACGTTTCAAAAGTTGTAACCTAAGAAAAAGAGATTTTGGAAATTACCGCAGGGTAAAAGAACTATCTCATATCTTATTTACAAAAACAACGAGTAAGAATATTAAAAATTTTACAAGTAAATAAATAAATAAACCGACATAGTCCAGAATCAACACCGTGCACCCTAGAAGGAACACGGTACACTCTAGGAAGAGACACCATAAGTCCGAGAGATCAACACCTCGAGACAGAGGACTCACGTGTCCGAGTTGTCAACGAGACGTCGTATACTTTAGACTCAAAGGGCTGGTCCCTAGGTTGCTAGTAAGGGACTCGACGTCTGAGTTGGTGACCCCGTGGGTCCCTCAGGGAGTCGGTATTAATAATAAAGAAAAAATTAATCTCATGAAGAGTAACGTATTAAATTTAAAATAAATATTTCATACATTTACCTGGTCACAGGACTACCCATGCCACTTTATATGTTTTTATTTATTACCTCTTTTTCACTATTACTCTAGTCGTACTTTATTCAGTATATTTTTATAGAACGATTGGTACTATCGCAAGATGTTAGTAATCGATTATCAACTTCTGTTGAATGTATATATGTGTGTGTACGTATGTCATTTCGGTATTAAATTAATTGTTAGACATATGTTAAAGATGACTACAAATTTATCGATAGTAAATATAGATCATACACTAACTGTTTCCGGAGTCGGGTTGTTATAATTATTAACGATGAGGTCATCAAAGGTGACGGTAAAAGACCAAATAAATGTGAACGTAACAAAAACAACAACAACAAGTTATAAATTCAACACAGGTTGAAAAAGACTGGGGTACCTGACGTCGTATGGTCCGGAGGGACAGGAAGTGACAGAGGGTCTCAAACGAGTCTGAGTGTAGGTAACTCAACCACTACGATAGGTTGGTAGAATAGGGGATAACGGGGAAAGAGGACGAGAGTTAGAAAGGGTCGTAGTCCCAGAGAGGGCACTCGGTCTAGTAGTGTAGTCCACCGGATTCATAATCTCGAAGTAGAAATCGTAGTCAGGAAGGTCACTTATAAGTCCCCACTAAAGAAAATCCTAACTGAACAAACTAGAACTAGCGGATCCCTGAGAGTTCTCAGAAGAGGTCGTGGCGTTAAGCTTTCGTAGTTAAGAAACCGAGAGTCGTAAGAAATACCAGGTTGAGAGTGTAGGAATGTACTGATGACCTTTTTTGTGTCGAAAGTGATAGGTTTTATAACAACCGTTCATTGTAGAGGTGAAAAATTATGTAACAGATCCAAACAGTATCGAAAAGAAAGTTCCTCCTTCGTACAAAGTACAACACCGACGTCAGTGGTAGGTGTTACTAAACCCTCGTGTTCTTTTATTTTAAACAGTGACAAAGGGAAAAAGGGGTGGATAAAAGGTACTTCACTATCCTGACCTACGGTACTAGAATCAAAAAAATTACAACTCAAAGTTAAGTTGAAAAAGTGAGAACATAAAATGAGGGTAGTTCTCCAAGAAATCATGGAGAAGCGAAAGATGGTTATCTCACCATAATGAACGTATAGAATCCAACATCTATAAAGAGGGTCGTTGGAATTAAGGTCGAACACGAAGTAGTTCGGACCGTAAAGTGTACTACGTGAGTCGTATCACTCACTTCAGTGGGTCAACACAGGCTGAGAAACGTTGGGATACCTGACATCGGGTGGTCCGAGGAGGCAGGTACCCCAAGAGGTCCGTTCTTATGACCTCACCCAACGGTAATTTATTCATCCCACTGTTATATGTCGGAACTGTGTAGGGAAAGGGTTAAACCTTGGTCCGGTATAAGGTACAGACCAAAATTGAGAACGAAGAACTTATGTATGTCCAAAGAGAAATTCTTAAAAGATATTAAACAACACTAGATGTGTCAGTTCCGAAACCGTATCAGTTATTTCGTCTTCATCTACAAAAGGACCTTAAGACAACGAAAAAGATACTAAGTTTCGTACAACCGATAAACTAGAGACCAAAGAGACGGAAAAGATTTAGGTTGGACATGTAGACCTTCAAGAGTAAAGTACGTGACGACTTCGGATCGAACTTCCGAAACCTCGTAATGGAACGATCGTACACTTTACTCACGTTAACACACCATCGAACTTGTAAGAAACCGTAACGGAAAGACACTCTTACCTTACTTTTGACTGGAAAAGGTGAAGACACTGGTGACGACTCAAAAGGTTTAAACGATTGTGTTGACTTGATTTGACTCGTGTCGTGAAGTTATCGTAGTAAAATATTCTAAAATTTATCGAGTCGACCTTAAGGTAGTGGAGGTGATCGAAACAAGCATCATTACGAAAAATTACGAGTGAACTAAAGTGTCGGGGTCTACAAATAGTAGTTGGGAATTAAAGAAACGACCCTATAAAAGTACGTGAACGAGCACAACTCTCCAGATTAAATCAATTTTGATTTATACCGTTAGGGTTTAAAGGAAGAGATCCATGTAGGTTTGAGAGTTTGGTAAGTGTGTCAGAACTTTCATTCATCTACTTCCTCCAAGGTGAACAGTGAAGTAGATGTAACGTTTTACTGGTGGGACGAGAGAAGTCCTTCAACACGGAGACCGTATACTGTTCACTGGTAGGAATATATATTGACGGACATCTTCAGTCATATTTAGACACGTTATTTATTCTGATTTTGGATTCAAAAGAACAGAAAAACTATATTTTATTCTCATTTTATCCAGATAGTAATAGAAAAATGTGGGTTTCGTAGTGGAAAGTATGAGACATTCCACACCCAGGAGGTGACATGGTCCCTTATTTCGGGGTTTAGGGAATAGACCGAAGTTTGAAGAGATACTGTACTGAGATTACACGGGTAGAATCAAGTCCGTCATGAACAAGTCTTCGCAACGAGGAGAAGAGGACGGACCCGGTAGGAGAGGAGTAGTAGACACGAAAGTAGGTACAATATAGAGATGAACTTACGGTACGGTCGACATTACACTCTCGTGGTTCGTAGAAAATCGGTAGAAAGAAACCGAGTGTCGGTTGTGTCATTCACAACTCCTCATACCAGGATTGACTCTTGAGTGATAACTAGAGGGATATAATCAACTATCGTTCTCGAAGGAGTAAAGTTTAGTTACTCTAAAACATGGGATGGTAGAAGATAGGAAAGGAGGGAAGTCCTTGTTTTGTCGGAGTCAATGATCATATAGACATTTTAAACAAAAGGGAAGAAAAGTGACGTAGAATTTAAGAGGTAATGTGTAAGTCACTCAAACGTATTCTATCTTTAATAAACCCATTCATTAATCATCTACTTATTTTCGGAGACCTTAAGGTATATTTGAGTGAGTACGATGGAAAAAAGGAATACATGAAAAATCACATTTAGTGTGAAAAATCGCACGACAAACAAAGATGAATTTTACAGACGTCTATCGAGTACATTTCTGTGTTAGATAATGACACTACAATACCATAAATCACTAAAACTATGACTCTATCAAAGAGTTATTAATTACTGATTGTATTTTTACTGAAATTTTGGGGTTCAATAAAAAGTTCTTCACGGACTTCGTTCCTGAAATGTAACTTCAATCACAATACGGGATGAGTTACAAAAAGTTTTCCCTTAGTAATTTTACAAATTAAACATTTCTCGTAAACTTAACATGAGACATTTAGATATAACACTTCGACTAAGGAACAATATCGGACGTGGAGAAATTCTAGACATAAAGACTTTGATAGAGACAAAAAAAGATAAAGAAGTGATCATGTAAAAATATATAAAAAGGAAGAGGACTTTTATTAAGAAGGTAGATTGAGTAAAAATAAATAAGGTACAATATCGTTATCGTTGGTTAAAGGTTCCTGGTTCTTTCTAGGAAAAAAAATATCTTCAAATTACAGGTCGGGTGGTCTCCCAAGTATGTTTCAACGTTCATGTGTTGACTAATAGCGTACTCGCAGAGTCCAAGGTGTAAAAATAGGTCGTTCGAAACACAGCGGAAATCCTAATTGACCAGAACACCTTTCTGTAGGGTCCTTTCGTACCTGTATAAAGTACGTCGTGATATTGTAATGTTACTACTATGAGTGAATAATTTTTTTTTTAGGACAAATCGTTCTCAAACAGAAGTTGCTGCATCTTTAGGGCCATGAGAAGTCGAGGTCCGCGGTTTCAGAATCAGCAGAACTTAAACGTCAGGGTTCTTTTCCTTAAAGATTTGTAAACACTGTTGTGAACGTGTATTCCGCTGTATCCTAAGTCCTAATCTATGTAAGTCTTTCGCAGTTCTATTCACTGTGGTAGATTATAACTGTTCCATACGTAAAAAAAAGAAAAATTAAACTCGAGTTGAAGTTCACGGTTTACTATGTTTGTTTGAATAAATGTTTTATATTTGTCTCAGCGTCTGAATCTTATATTTAAGTACCAATGGTTTCCCTTTCTGTCCCCCTCCCCTAATTCTATATATATGATGGTATATATTTTATCTATTATTTGTTCTTGGATCACATATCGTATCCCTTGAGATGGGTTATTAGATATTATTGAAAATACTCTTTTCTTAACCTTTTTATTATCTATATATATATACTATTGATTTAATGAAACGACATGTGGACTTTGATTGTGTCGTAACATTTAGTTACTATGAGGTTATATTTTAAATTTTATAATTTTTTTATCTTCACATCAGTTTCAGGATTACTTACTTTTCGTAAGAGTGAGTATATTCTTTATCTAAAAACACTTGTAAGTTGAGCTCCGTTTCCAGAAAAACATCGTGGGAAGTAAAGTCGCAACCTCTTCCGTTACTGTGGGGTGAGGTCATGAGAACGGACCTTTTAGGGTACCTGCCTCCTCGGACCATCCGACGTCAGGTACCCCAACGATTCTCAGTCTGTGTTGACTCGCTGAAGTGAAACCTAAAAGTGGAAGTACGTAACCCCTTCCTTTACCATTGGGTGAGGTCACAAGAACGGACCTCTTAGGGTCCCTACCGCCTTGGACCACCCGACGGTAGATACCCCAGCGTGTCTCAACCTGTGCTGACTTCGCTGAATCGTCATCGTCATCGTCAGTAAAGTCCCATGGATTGAAATTACAAGTCTTGTAATAATATTAGTAGAGACATCGTAGTCTGAAGACAGTCGCTTTAAAGTGTGTCTTCAAAAACAAAGTGGGAGGGACACACTCTTTCGCTCTCTTTTCCGGTCTGAAAGGACATAGTCTGTTCCAAAGATCTCTTTACTAACTCGGAGTACGGAAAAAGAGGATGTCATAATACTGTAGTACAATAGGAATTAAATTGTCTAAGTACCACAAATCGAGGTACCTTAGTACTGATACAGATATGAAATTTTTACACACGACCGCACATACAAATTGAAGGATTTTGGATTTGTAAATATCTAGAATTACGTTGTAAATCCTGAAGTATAGTATAACTAATAGATTTACTTTGACCCGTACATTCGTAATCATCCTTCGTAACTTTAGTATGAGTCAAAATAACAAATCACTATTTGAGAGTAAATGGAGTATTGTGTTGTTAAATTTTTTAGAGGACCCAAGTTACAGACCAACCCAAAAGAGTCTAAATACATAAGAGAAGGAGAACTAAAGAATCAAAAGAAGGTCAAAAACATCAATGGGAAATGAGGTACTATATTTGTAAATTGTCTACTTACAGATAAATACGTAACAAAAGTAGTGACAAATATAAACCGAACTATATATAACTATACAAACAAAAAGGATACACACGATTCTGTTTTAAAATAATTTTAAAAACTAGTAATACGAAACATGGAGTATACATTTTAAATTTGTTATCCTAAAATAAAATAATAATCTCATATTTACGCAATGTTTAAATACAATCTAAGACGACATGTTGTTTCACTTAGTCGAGATAACCATGTATATAGGGGAGGGAGAACTTGGAGGGAAGGTGTGGGGGAGTTGGGTGGGGAGAACCAGTAATGTCTCATGGATCGATTCGAGGGATCACAGTATGTCGTCGAAGTATGACCGATAAAATATATACCATCACGTATATACAGTCGGGATGAGAGGGTTAAGTAGAGTGGGAGGGGAAGGAGGGGATGTAGGTGTGTAGGTAAGAGATGTAGACGTTGAGAAAAGGACGGGAAGTTTGTTCACGTAGACGTGGTAAAAAGATCTAAGGTATGTATACGTAATTATATGTTATAAACTTGTCGTCCTAACATTTGAGTCTTCCTTTTTTTTAACTGTTTTGATTCTTATTTGTAACTTTGACTATTAATCAATATCTTTCACATTTAATTTTCTATATTCATATTTTATAAAAGAAACTGAGACCTTATAATAATTTAAAATTCAATTGGGGGGTTATAAAAGAGAATCCGTCAACTAACGAGAGTTGTGGTACGAAAATTTCCCGATTATACAAAACTACGTGACGTAGATCACTATGTAGATCGGGTGGACAATTCTTTTTATTCATTTTGGCAGAGATTTGATTTGGTGACGACGACGACTCAGCGAAGTCAGCACAGGCTGAGACACGCTGGGGTATCTACCGTCGGGTGGTCCGAGGGACCAGGGACCTTAAGAGGTCCGTTCTTATGGTCTCACCCAACGGTAAAGGAAGAGGTTGCGTACTTTCACTTTTCAGTTTCACTTCAGTGAGTCAGCACAGGCTGAGAATCGCTGACGTACCTGACGTCGGGTGGTCCGAGGAGGCAGGTACCCTAAAAGGTCCGTTCTCATGACCTTACCCCACGGTAACGGAAGAGGGTAGATTTGGTGATCATGAATTTTATTCCTCGATTGATTGATTTATTCCGTATACCGTGTTCGACAATGAAACCACATAACAGATTAGAAACTTTATTTTCTGATTGAATCCACAAGAGGTGGCAGACCTTGTGTGTCTCTAAGTGTCTCAACCTATCTCTTCTCTACCCCCTCTTTTCTCTGTCTCCGGTGGACCACCTCTTTTTCCTCTCAGGTCTCCTCCTCTCTCACCAGTTCGGTCATTAGAGCGAGAGTCCATTTGAACCCATCACTTCAAACCCAAAAATTTACATGTTTTAACTGTTGTTTTTGGATTCTCGTTTCTAATTTTTAGATCTCATCTCCAACCTAAAAGTTTCTATGTTATAATCTCTTTTCGTCTTCCTTTTTCCTTCTTTCTTTTTTTTTTCTTAATAATTTTTTTGTTTGTTTGTTTTGTTTGTTTGTTTGTTTCTTTTGGTTGTCGGTAGGTTTCTGATATATACCACAAACGGAATTTTTTTTTTTTTCAGAAAAAAAAAATTTATCATTATTATCCAATATCTTTATTTTTAATCTCCTCTTTATCTTCTGAATTGATTTTTTTTCAATCTTTTTTTTCTTTTTTCTTTTTTTTTTTGTTTTTTGTTTTTTCTTTTTTTTTTTTTTTTCCTTACTAAAATTTTTATCACTTTTATATAGACCGGGAAGAGACCACAATACCCGACACACCCTAGTGAAGGTTCCGCCAAGGGAGACAAATTGAAGAAGACAAACGACCAAAAAATCCGAGTGATCAAGTCAGCGTGACACCCCTCCCCCCTACGACGTTTGTTTATCGTGACAGCACACGTGTGTCATAGAAACGGGGCGAACTGGACAGGAAAGAGCACCGCGCGTTTGGCGAGGCCGAGATGCTACGAGTCGGCCCTTGGCAGACCCCGGCCGGGATCCGACGCACGTGAAGGGGCCAGGTTCGGCGAGTCCAAGTCGCGAGTCCGTCGGGAGTCTCCGCGTTTAAGCCGACCCTGACGCGAAACACGGGAAGGGTCCAGGCTCATCGAGTCCTCAAACCACTCGCGCTAGCGGCCCCGAACAGTGGAAAAGGTGGCGACGGCGAGTCGAGAGACCCACCTGGCGACCACGGGGGGCACTCCGTCTGACACTGACAGGTCGTGGGGGTCTTCAGAATCGTTTCCTCGGACGAACGTCAATCCATTCATTTCAGAGAGACCCAGACGTTAACGGGGAAAGGTCAGGAATGCCGAGACCGACGGACAGGGGCCGCCCCCTACCAGACGTCGGCCGAAAAGGGCTAGGCAGGAACAAGACACGAGCCAGGACCCCCACAGAATACAAGCTCGAAAAGCGCACCATCGATAGGGTGTCAGACCAAACGATCGGGTTCAATCTAGCAAGACCAACGCGCACCCCGCAAGGACGGGCTAAGAATGTTTCGAGACGTCGGGCGCGGAGGGCGCGCAGGGACGGGACGGGGGTGAAGGGTCACCGCCTACGTCCGCAGACACGACGAAAAGGCGACCCCCTCAATGACAACCCGAACATTAGACAACCAAAATTAATAAATAGATAAAAAGGAACGACAATACAACGGGAGACACAAAGGTTCCGAGCGGTGTCTGAGCCGTCCCTCTCACAAAGGACCACAAACCTTTGGAGTGAAGAATTTTAAGGGAAGGGCCCTGCCTCGAGGGAGGGGTGGAGGAAACAGAGGAAAAAGCAGAAAATATAAAAAAGGATGGACAAAAACTTCTGTTACCAGACGAAAAGACCAACGGACTACAGGAGACGGTCGGATGTCTTCAACAAAACACCTCAAACGAGTTGCAACTTTACAAGAAAACTCCTTAAACACTCCCTCTTTCACCAGAAGGACAGGATAAGGAGGCGGTAGAAAAAGCCTTAGGGTGTCGGAGAGTATAAATGAAATTTGGAGTTTATGTTTGGTCCTTGTTAGACAATCAAAGTGTAAAAGGACACCAGTAAACACATTTACATCTTTAAGGTAAGAAAGATTTATTTAAGTATTATGAGATAGTAGGTCGGTTTGACTTCTCTTCGTAGAGTCTACAAGTAGTCAAAAGTTAAGGCCTGTGAAGTAACTAAGACACTCAAAAAGGTACGGGTAGACAAAGAAGGGTGAGTCTATGTTAGTGTTACTTACTTACAATTGAATGACGTGTGCACGGATACACACCAGGAGATGAGTTTCGGGTCGGTCTCGAAAGTTCTATAAGACCACCAACAAAATAGTACTATCTATGAAGAGTTTAAAATAGATGTAAAGATTAGAAGATTGTTTAAACAAAGTATAATCAGAGGTCGTATGATGAACTACACCTCACTTTGTCCTAAACCCTTTCTCTTCTGAACCGGATTTCAAGACCAAGACAGTAAAGGACCAACACATTATAACGCGTCAATGAAAAAGGGTCGAGACCAAAGGATTAGACGTTTAAAAATCATGACAAACATGACATTCCTGCTTTCCTGATTTCACGATAAGGTGAACTGGGAGATGTCTATTGTCGCAGAGGTGAAGAAGGTCACCAAAAGAGTCATGTGGACTGATTCCAAGGAGAATCCTTGAAAGAAAAGACCATCGGGTTTCGACTTAAAATCGGGACCCCTACGGATTCTTCGTATATTAAAGAGACTTCCCTTATCTGATACAGTAATAAAAGTTCCGACCACCACCACCAAATCAGAGATTCAGTACAGGTTGAGAACACTGGGGTACCTGATACCGGGAGGTCCAAGGAGTCAGGTACCCTAAGAGGTCTGTCCTTACGACCTCACCCAATGGTAAAGGAAGAGGTCCCCTTCAAGGGTTGGGTTTTTAACTTGGACCCAGAGGATGTAACGTCCTCTCAAGAAATGGTTGACTCGATGTTCCCTTCGGTAAAAGTTCCGATGACCGACCATTAATACAGTTGAGACTCGGGATCTTAACTTCGTACCTATAAAGGTAGTGACACGGTAACAAGTTCTTGGTCGAACCTGCACATGAGGAGACCGGTCATCTATTATTGGTAGGTTGACGTCTAATTCTTTGTGATCAAAATTAGGTAGGACAACCTGTCGACTGGTAAGAGTACGAACCTCAGATAAGGTGTCATCAGAGTAATGAAGACCGTGGTTTAATAACGGAAATAATTGGAGGGGTTTGGATAGATAGAACAAGAGTAGTATGATCACTCAATCGTTCAACTTACTCGGGATAGTCGGGTGTCCTATAGTACTTCGAAGGGGACTAGACGGTTGATTCTCAATGGGAAAGGTATGGATTTAAGATCAAGTACAGGTTAAATACAGTGAATTAAATAGAGAAACTATTATATAAACAACTATAGACTTAAAAGTATCATCTAAACTTCTGGTGTTTGAAACAGAAGGACACTACAAATCCTGATACATAACTTATATCGGTCTTGACTTACTTATTTATAACTTATTTAATTAGTTTCTTACACTTTTACATTTTTAATATAATTTTTATGGGAATTTATGTATAGAGGAGACATTCTTGTTCCTTAGTACTTCGAATTCAAGTGACAGATTTCGATTACAAGACCATATTAATAAAAAGGATCAACGTATACTTGAAGTTTACTACCAGGAGATTTTCGATAATTTCTTCTACTGTCTAAGAAAGGTTCCTAATTTAGATTTAGTAAAAACTGATAGTTTTTGCGAACCTTTTTTTTATCCAATCTATATATATATATATGATCACAAATCAGTGAGTCAGTACAGACTTAGAAACGTTGGTGTACCTGACATCGGGTGGTCAAAGGGAAAAGGTACCCTAAGAGGTCCGTTCTCATGACCTCACCCATAGGTAAGGGAAGAGGTCCCCTAGAGGGGTTGCGGTCCGTCCGTCTAAGAAATAGTGGACCCTTCGGGTCCAATCTGTATAACGGATCATTATACTTATACATTTTGACCTTTTGTATGGGTTGGTAATAAGGTTACTTCTCACTAAAATTTATTGAAGATTTTATAGTTGTTAAATTCCTTTTTTAATTTTTAGTACTAAAACTCTACGACGTATTCTGATTGATGACTTTAATTTCTCACTATATCACTCTGGTAAATTCATTAAACGTCCAATAGTTACGAACATATACATTCCTATCGATATACTACTGATTGTAGAACAAACCGATGAATTTTATAAAATACCAAGTAGTGGGATAGGTTTATTAAACTACTTTTATTAAATATAAAATTACCGACAGGGAGGTTTTTATTTCCATTTAAGTTTATAGTGTGAAAAGAAGAAATATTTTTAATTAATAAAAGTAATCAGTTACAGTAATTTATGAGTCTTCATCCAAAAGATAAAGATTTCTCTCTCAGAACCTAAAATTTTGTCCATGAGTAGTGAAACAAAAATTGTAAGGGTACATTTTCTTACATATTCGACATTCCTATAAATAAAACAAAATAAAAAATAGGTTCACAGACACTTTAAAAGTCTTAGAATGGATCTGTGAGTAAATATATAAACATTGTATAAACAATGTATAAACATTCAGATAAACCTCAACCTACTATTTAATTTAAGTCGACTTTGTAGTCCGTGTGACTTCCTTATTCGAAACCTAAAATGGGAATTCTCCGAGGCACTGTTTATCAAAAAGAAAACAAGGTGAAACATCTTTCGAAAGAGATAAGGGTAGTGAAAAATTACATCAAGAAGTTATCAATTGACTTTGAACGAGAACGAAAATTATATTTGAATACTATATAAATGATTTATATTTTATTCTTACTAATAGGATAATTTATATCAGTTATATTCTATTTTTCGGTTAATTTTGGGGTCTACCTTCATTAGGTGTTCTCTTTTATCGTATTTACCCATTTCCATTAGTCGACTAACCAAATATCTAGATTTCTAGGGGTCCCCTACAAAATTTAGATGTGTAACACCGGGTCTTACGACTTAAAACGTAAACCTTCGAGACTAACTCGATTTTCTAGGAATCTTCCGATACGTGGGAGAACCGAAATATAGGTTCCTTCCATGTTTTATCAATCAAGGTAGTCTCAGACCTTATTTAACGGGTCTCATTTAAGAGAAGTCTAGAAGGAGTTTATTCGACCGTAGATGGGGTAATATTTATTACTTATAGACGATGTTTCAATATTAAACTCCCTTTACCGCCTTAAAGTCACCGAGTTATAAACTGTCACATGATAAAAAGAGACATCTTAACGTCAGTAAGATATCTGACGTCCTATTATATTGAGGGGACTGATCGATACGAACGTTTAATACTGGTATCTCTTTATAAACACCAAACAATGAGAGGAAGAGAAAATCGACCAGTCTTAATTATTAAGTCAAAAAGGGTCACAACATTTGCTATAGTATTAGGAATTTAGCAGACGATACATGTAAGACCCAGTCTTCTGTTTTTTTATTTCTCATTTGACTTCTGGATCAGTTCTCTATGTATCGAGTGTATCCTGGTTTCGTTACAAAATATTAAATTGTTACTTTACATTATGAAGTTCGTATTTCATTAAACTTCGTCTGTAGTAACCAAAACGAAAAACGATCAATGTTTATAACTTGTGAAACAACGACAAGTCAGTGAGTAAGAAACACTGGGGTGTCTTGTTAATAAACAACAAAATTACTTTCTACTTCCTCAATCCTAAATGAACAGACGAATTTTTCAATTTAAATCATAATTTATATCGAAGTTGGAGACAAAATCAGACAAATCCTACGATATTGTTTTATAGTGTGTGACCCACTGAAGTTGTTGTTTATAAATATAAGAGTATCGAGACCTACGACCTTCTGGGTACTAGATCCACGACCGTTTCAACTAAAGGAAATTATCGAGAGAAAGACCGAACAACTACCGATGTAAAGATTACACATAAAGATGATCGTGAAGGGACCACCGAGTCTACCGTTTCACAGACGGATGTTACCCCCTTTGGACCCAAACTAGGGACCCAGTCCTTCGAGGAGACCTCTTCCTTTACCGTTGGGTGAGGTCATGAGAACGGACCTTTTAGGGTACCTACTTCCTCGGACCATCCGATGTCAGGTACCCCAGCGTTTCTCAACCCGTCCTGACTCGGTGAAGTGATTACTGGAGAAGAAACACGTGATCGTCCTCCGGCCCTCTCTCGTTCGAAAGACGACAAAGAAGGATATTCCTGTGATTAGGAAACCTTAGTTCCGAGGTGGGTATACTGAAGTAAATTGGAATTATCGAAAGAACCTCCCGGATATGTTGATGTCGGTGACTTCCAATACCAAGTTCCATACTTAAACCTCTCTTGTGTATTGAAGTAAAGTATTTTTGGACATTTATGTAAAAATAAAACAAGAGGATATAAAAGAATTAGTAGTCAAGTCAGGTTAAGTCAGTGAGTCAGTACGGGTTAAGAAACGTCGGAGTACCTAACGTCGTGTGGTCCGAAGGGACGGGTAGTGGTTGAGAGCCTCGAACGAGTTCGAGTACAGGTAACTCAGTCACTATGACAAGTTGGTAGAGTAGGGGACAGTAGGGGAAGAGGAGGACGGAAGTTACAAAGGGTCGTAGTCCCAGAAATGGTTACTCGGTCAAGAAACGTAGGCCACCGGTTTCATAACCTCGAAGTCGTAGTCAGGAAGGTCACTTATAAGTCACAACTAAAGGAAATCCTAACTGACCAAACAAGAAGGACGTCAGGTTCCCTGAGATTTCTCAGAAGAGGTTGTGGTGTCAAGTTTTCGTAGTTAATAAGTCACGAGTCGAAAGGAATACCAGGTTGAGAGTGTAGGTATGTACTGATGACCTTTTTGGTATCGAAACTTATCTGCCTGTAAATAACCGTTACAGAGACGAAAAATTATACGTCAGATCTAACCAGTATCGAAAAGAAAAAATTATATTTAAATAAATAAAATTAACCTTCGATTAATGAAATGTTATAACATAACCAAAACGGTATGTAGTTGCACTTAGACGGTGTCCACATGTGTACAAGGGGTAGGACTTGGGGAGAGGGTTAAGGGAGGGGCATGGTAGGGAGACTCAGTAGGGTCACGTGGTCGGGGTTCGTAGGACATAGGACGTAGTTTGGACCTGATCGCTAAGTAAAGAATATACTATAATATGTACTAAGTTACGGTAAGAGGGTTTAGTAGGATGGGAGAGGGAGAGGGTGTCTCAGGTTTTCTGACAAGATACGTAGAGACAGAGAAAACGACAGAGAGTATGTCCCAATAGTAATGGTAGAAAGATTTAAGGCATATATACGTAATCATATGACATAACCACAAAAAGAAAGACCGAATGAAGTGAGACATATTATCCGAGGTCAAAGTAGGTGGAGTAATCTTGACTAAGTTTACATAAGAAAAATTACCGACTCATTATGAGGTAACACATATACATGGTGTCGAAAGAATAGGTAAGTAGACGACTACCTGTATCGAAAAGAAGGTTCCTTACTAACAGAAAATTAAAGTACCGACGTCAGTGGTAGACGCCACTAAGAATTAGTAGCCACAAATTCTTAATAGGAAATGTGGAGTAAAAGAAAGTTTTTAGTCGTAAAAACAAATATACACACGTCAAGGTAAAACCATAAATGGAAATGTACCTAAGTTTAAAAAGATACAATTTAAATGTAAATGACACTTATTACCGAGAAGAATAGATGAGAAAAAAGAGAAAACGTAGTGAAAGGTAGAAGATGTATTTACCTTATATAGATATATAATCGATGAAATTAAAGAAAATGTACAGAGATGAAAGTGACAAGTGAAAGGACGTAACCTCTTCCTTTACCGTTGGGTGAGGTCACAAGAACGGACCTCTTAGGGTCCCTGCCCCCTCGGACCACCCGACGACAGATACCCCAGCGTGTCTCAGCCTGTGTTGACTTCGCTGAATCGTCGTCGTCGTCGTTTCCGATACAAGCAAATATCAGTAGACTTTGATATTTAAGAGAGGAAGATTTTTATCTATAATTTTACACTAAGGTCTTCTGGATAAAACGACCAACCAATTTATAAAGAAAGGTAACTTATATTTAACATAGTAAGAAAACCTCTTTATTTCTTCTACTCTTAATAATGTCATGTAACCTTTCTGAACCTATAGTTAGGGTCCCAACACCTACATACTGGAACCTGACCAGTAACTCAGATGATCAAAGACAAAGGTATCGTCCGTTTATACTTTCACTTTCAACGAGTCAACACAGGTCGAGAAATGCTGGGGGTACCTTATCAGGTACCTTAAGAGGTACGGTCTTATGACCTCATCCATCGACAAAGGAAGAAGTCCCTTAGAAGGTTTGGGTCACTTGTTTGGGTCCAGAGGGTGTAACGTCGTTTAAGAAATCGATTCGATGGTCCCTTCGGGTTCTTATGTCCTCACCCATCGGATAAGGAAGAGGTTACCTAGAAGGACTGGTTCCTTAGTTTGGCCCCAGAGGAAATAACATCCGTCTAAAAGATGGTAGACTCGATGATCCCTTCGGGTATCTGTTTATACTTTCAATATATTATTAACAGGATAGGTAGGAATCCAAACACCGTTCCTATTTTACTCTGATATACACATACATTGTACAGTGTATTTTTGTTCAATAATAAGTCTCTTCGTTAATTCGTATTCTTATCCAAAGTATTAAAGAAAAAGAAAAGTTATCTGTATATTTGTACCTTTTATGTCTGAAAATACACTAGTTTTTTAATTAGAACCGTTCTAACCGAGAGTAAAAATAGTCCAGAATTTTTAAAGGAGAACATAGAATGGATATAAATGGATTAAAATTTTAAATCGTCGTCGATATACGTTTTACAAAGTTTGATAGTTAAATTAGTTAAAAACCCCCATTTCTAAAGTCAAAATGAGTGTCAATTCTTAACATTCACTGTATCAAAAAACAGAAAGCACCGAACGATGTTATCGTATGATAATCTTTATTTAATCTTTAGACGTCAGTAAATTCTGGACGGGGTGGTCATTTTTTTTTTTTTTTGTTTGAGATTTTCAACGTTCTTCATTCCCTTTTACTTTTATCAGTACACAACAAATTTGTTTTGGATTATCAAATTATTTCAAAAGACTCTGCAGATGAGTGACTGGGTGTCTACCGTGTGGTTACATCGTTTATCCTTTGTCCGACAAGAATAACATCCTAATCGATTTAATGGAAACATTCTTAAAATACTCCAGTCTCTTCCTTTTCAGTCCTTTCCTTTCTTCGGTGAAGACTGATAAAAAGAAAAGACACCTAAAAACCACCAAGGTCTAGGTCCGTGGAAGATCCATAATTTTATATAACTCTTAATATGAGTCCGACCTTCGAATCACAAGTAACTCATGATACTCGACTGAAAAAAGTTTTTCACATTTTCTTCAACCAACACATTCGTCCGGTTTCCCTGAAGTGTGTACCTTGTATAAACCCAAACAGGTATGACATAAAAAAGATGTACGTCTTAAATCTAAAAATACACTGATTCCTAAACTTCTAAAAGATATCGAACGACATAAAATTTCGACTCTCTTCTTTCCTTTTTTTTTTTTTTTTCTGTCACAGAAGGACTTAATTCAAAACATCTAGAGAACACAAAAATATAATTGGATACACTAACTAAATTCCGCTAAAACTACTTCGTGTGTGTTTTGTTCTAAAAAATTACACGAAGGGTGATCAAACGGGGTATTCAACACTTTCGTACGAGCAAAGAAGACACTGACGGTACCATGCTTAAGTGTCCTACAAACTTTCATAATCAATAGGTTTTAGTCACACAAGAACTTTTCAAGATAATTAATTTGTAGGTCATCAGTTTAGTGGCCTCTTCCGTTACCGTGGCGTGTGGTCATGAGAACGGACCTTTTACGGTACCTGTCTCCTCAGACCACTCGACGTAAGATACCCCAGGGATGATCACCCTGTGCTGACTCGTTGATTGAAAGTGAGAAGTGAAAGTACGTAACCTCTTTCTTTACCGTTGGGTGAGGTCACAAGAACGGACCTCTTAGGGTCCCTACCCCCCTCGGACCACCCGACGGCAGATACCCCAGTGTGTCTCATCTTGTGCTGACTTTGCTGAATCGTCGTCGTCGTCAGTTTAGTCCAATTTTTCGTGTGTCCTCGTCCATAATAAATTCCGGGACTAAGACACTTAACAGAACTTTTTTTGTTCGGAAAACATTTCATTTGTTAATTGGGCACAAAACTAGAAGGTACCGTATAGATTCACGAGTTTTCGTCCTGGGTGGACATAAATTAAAGAAAGACCTACTCTTTTCTTGTTTTTATCACCTTCACCTAACTTTATCGGGTTTAGTCTTGTCCATCAACTTTGGAGTGAGACTTTAGTCTCAACCTAGACCCCCTCCTCACTCCTATCGGTCTACTCTGATCAACGTCTCCCACGGACTCCCTCTCACACTTCACCTACAACCGTCGTTGTCTTGTTCAAGGACATCAATCTCGTTCCGACCACGAGTCCTTATTATCGGAGTGTAGACCGTCCCAAAATCCTCCAACCAAACACCCTCGAGACTCGGGGGTCTTTTGACAGTGGTCGGGAACCCGATTAGTAATTCTAGTCTCAAAGACGAAGGTGTTAACACGTTTGTGTTAACTGAAAGAGTTACACGTCTATCATAACAATCAGTGATTTGACACAAGTTGAGAAACGTTGAGGTACCTGACATCGGACGGTCCGAGGAGGTAGGTCTTAAGAGGTCCGTTCTTACGACCTCACCCAATCGGTAAGGGAAGAGGTCCCCTAGAAGGACTGAGTTCTTAGTTTGGGTCCATACGACGTAATGTCCGTCTAAGAAGTTGTAGACTCGGTCGTATTGTGGATAGTGAACGTATTATCAAACGTTTATAAAAATCTCTCGATAAAAGGTACTTCAGAGAGAATACTAGGACAGGCAGAGATCATGGAATCACACTTACACAAATAGTCCAGTCACTTTATGTGTGACTGGTAGTCTAACACCCTTTTCTATCCTTTCCGTCTCTTCTTTCACTTCTTTCCTTAACATATGGTAAATGTGTGGTCAGTCGAAAGAGATTCACTATCCGTCACATGTCCGTACTTTGTTCGTATTAGGATAGATGAACGTACGTTACGTATCGAAGAATTTTCTCTCGTTATAAGTTGATTATTTATATATCATGAATTGTTGTTTCACACGGTTCGTACCTCTCACAACTAGTCCCTTCCAGAGACTTCTTCGTCAGAAATTAGACTCTAAACTTATCATTACACATATCATTACACATGAATTGTACACGAGTCTAGATGTGACACGACACGATACGAATCAACGAGTCAGTACAAGTTGTTAAACGTTGGGGTACCTACATCGGCCGGTCCGAGGAGACAACTACCCCTAAGAGACCCGTTCTCATGACCTCACCTAACGGTAAGGGAGGAGGTCTAGACGTGATTCTCCACGACAATCATAGGTGTAGGTAACAGGTAATGATAACAGGTATAAGACGTCTACCTCTTTGTTTAAATAGTTCTCCAATATTCTGATAGGTTCCAGTATGTAAGATCATTTATTACTTAGACTTGGTCCAGAGACGAAATGACTCGAATGGGTACGTGTGCCGACGGAGTGTTCCTTTATCTATATCTGTCGACAGACCGTTCAGTGACTTCGTCTCTTTAGTTTTCTATTTGGAGGTTGAGAATTCAGAACGTATCTTGGAAGTTCGTCATTTATTTTGGTGTCGTAGTAGTGTCAACTATGATGACCAATATTCTAAGTACTTGAGATTGACATGTTCAACAGACTTTTACACGAATGATCTTCCTGTCTTTACGACACACACTGGGGACTCATCCTTCAGTGGATTTCGACCTTTAAGAGAATGGAGTAAGTTTCACTTGGTCGGAAATAGAATAAAACTATCTCTGGTTCCTGTCACTCTGTTCTCTTCTTTTTAATTGTACCTTTTTAATTGTATAATATATACTGTGAAGAACGTACATTCTAACAAATTAACACAAGTCGATAAATCCTATTAATATAGATTAGTGTATTAAGGACATTTAACTACTTCACTGTATTAAATCTACAAATTGTTCTTTACATCTAATTTATTAATATTGTATATCGACATTAAATACCTATTACTGTCGGTTTAAAATTTGAAACGTTTTATCACACTAACTCGGAAGTATCTCTACAGAGTGGTAAAGTCAAAGGATAAAGACTGGTTCACGTTGTCGAAACTTTCGATGTATTATATTTGTGTTCCCGAAGGGAGACAAAGATCCTATAGGATTTATATCTCACGAATTCTCTGATTACACCAAAATCGGAGAAGGGTCCTTAAATTATACTTTACTTGTCGGAATCTTCCTTAAGTCCTGAGGTCGACAAAGAACTCACTTCACGGTAACCCTTTGGGCCTTTGACACGGGTTCGTTACCACTGAGACTGGGTCCTAGAGAGTAAGTATATAATTAACAATTCAAGACGTGACGTATACATAGTCACTGGTAATACATACGAAACAACACGGGGACTACTCACAATCGGTAAACCATCCCTCACTTTTTCAACCGAATTTCGAGTTGTAAGTCTTTTACTTCTAGTGCCGTAGACCAGGGTAGTGAAGTACCCTTTATCTACCCCTTTGTCACCTTCGTCACAGTCTGAAATAAAAATCCCAGAGGTTTTAGTGACGTCTACCACTAACGTCGGTACTTTAATTTTCTGTGAATGAGGAACCTTCTTTTCAATACTGGCTGGATCTATCGTGTAACTTTTCGTCTCTGTAATGAAACGGTTGTTTCCAGGCAGATCAGTTCCGATACCAAAAAGGACACCAATACATACCTACACTCTCAACCTGATACTTCTTCCGACTCTTAACTACGAAAACTTGAAACCACAACCTCTTCTGAGAACTCTCAGGGAACCCGACGTTCCTCTAGGTTGGTCCGGTAAGACTTCCTCTAGTCGGGACCCTAAAGAAACCTCCCTTACTACGACTTCGACTTTGAGGTCATGAAACCGGCGGAGTACGCTTCTCAACTGAGTAACCTTTTCTGAGACTACGACCCTCCCTAACTCCCGTCCTCTTCTGCCCCTACTGTCTCCTACTCTACCGACCTACTGTATTGACTGAGCTACCTGTACTCAAACTCACTTGAGACCCTCAACCACTACCTGTCCCTCCGGACCGCACGACGCTAAGTACCCCAGCGTCTCAGTCTGTGCTGACTCACTGACTTGACTTGACTTGACTTGACTCTCAGGTTCTGTCGGTTCTTTTCTCTCCTCTACTCATTCACCCCGTTTACGTTGTAACAATTCAGAACGTTCTCTTGTTCCATTCTCAGAAAGTTGTCCCTTGAGAACCTCTAAAAGTACTCCCGGATATCACTTCATAACTTACAGTTCTGGTCTTCCTCATCAACCCTCCGTTAAGTCTCCACTTGACCTCTTTCGTGAAGAAAATTCTTTAAAGTATCACTTCATCTTCTCACTTTAGTCTCTTCTCCCACAGATCACACCTCCTAAGTGCAGTTACATACCGTTTTGGCTATGTCATGACATTTCATTTTTTCATTTTTATTGTAAATTTTTAATTTTTTTTTAATATTATTTCCTCTGACGACAGAAGGGGAATCGGGTCACCCTGTCATATAAAGTTAGGGTTACCCTTCATATTAAATTCATCTTCATTTCTGCGTTCAACTATCTGAGTCACTTCATTCAACCCCGTGAAAGGACACTACCGAAGGTAGACAAATATTTCAAGGAGACTACTGACTCGTTTCTCAACTTCCTTGGTTTTGAAGTGTGACTTGTCGTCTCTCGTCCATTTACAAATTGGTACTCTTCGTCCTCACCCTTGACTGTGTCTTAAAGTAGAAGAACAGGAGCGAGTCCCGATTCAATTCCGACAACTGGTACTTACGTCACACGCACGCGTCCACACTTCCGGTTCTCGCCCTGACTACAGGTCAATACCGAAACGGTGGGTTCACCCATCCCCATAGTTCTTTAGACCCTTTTCCCTTCAACCCCGACATCTACGTGGAACCTGAAATTAACCCCCTCCTCTTCTTCACTTCGTGTCTTCGTCGGTTCTCTCTACATTTCCTAAGACTCCTGTCCTTTAAGACTCCGTTAGGTTTAAGTTCATACAAACTTTTGACTCCCCGTCTTGACTTTGTGACTCTTATATCGATCTCACTTCTTACTGACTTCGACAATATAGTCTTGAGTCGGTCTTATCTTCACCGGGGGTCCTTACTCCTGTCTTCTATCGGGGATTCTCTCTCACGAAGACTCGTCCGACTGAGAGTACCAAAAGTATCAAGAAAGTCTATGGTGTCACATAGGAGTCGGTTAAGGAATCTTTTATTATGTGAAAGTCCTTCACTGAAAATTTCTACAATTTGAATTCAAAGACTGTGTAATAATCGTACTTTTATAATATACATTCAAGGACTATGGTTACGGAAAAATTATTATTTTAATACATAATTATTTGACACCAATTCTTAGTTTTAATATATTTTTAACTTATAAATTAGGGTTTACCTCTAGTGACGAGGACATGTGACGGTAGATATGTTTTTACTTTGTTTTGTCACCGAAACATTACAGACTTAGAATTATCCATCTTCGATTTCTTCTTTTCTAGTTAATCAGTTTTTATTTATCGACTACAGTTTTTTTTATTTTTCGACTATAATCTTCTTTCCTTTGTTTTAGACTCATGTCATTACATGTACTCACCGTACTCCCTTCTTAGTAATTAAAAATTTGGTTTACTTGCATAAAGACTTTACACTATTATTCGTTTACTATTTTGGTTTTGGTAAACAGACTGGTAGTCACTTTGTATCTCTTATATATTTTTTAATAATGTCTTATGTATTAATAGTTACTGAATCTTAAGGAGGAAGGAATATGAAACTATTAAGTGGTGTGACTTTCACTTGTATTCGAGATAAAAAGTAAAAAATAATAAAAGATTAAGAAATCTTAAACCGAATACCAAGGATTCTACTTTTAATGAAGAACCGTTTACTAGTACTAATTTTACTAATAGTAAAATATCACCTTGAACACTAACCCCGAAAGTTGAACGTTTAGTCTTACTAAAACAACAACAAGTCAACGAGTCAGTATAGGTTGAGAAAACACTGGGGTACATGATGTCGTATGGTCCAAAAGGACAGGAAGTCAGTCAGTCAAGTCAAGTCAGTGAGTCAGCACAAGTTCAGAAACGCTGGGGTACTTAACGTCGTTCGGTCCGGAGGGACAGGTAGTGGTAGAGGGCCTCAAGTGAGTTTGAGTACAGGTAGTTCAGCCACTACGGTAGGTCGGTAGAGTAGGAGACAGCAGGGGAAAAGGATGACGGAGGTTAGGGAAGGTCGTAGTCTCAGAAGAGATTACTCAGTTGAGAAGCGTACTACACCGGTTTCATGACCTCAAAGTCGAAATCGTAGTGAGGAAGGTTTCTTGTGGGTCCCGACTAGAAGTCTTACCTGACCAACCTAGAGGAACGTCAGGTTCCCTGAGAGTTCTCAGAAGAGGTTGTGGTGTCAAGTTTTCGTAGTTAAGAAGCCGCGAGTCGGAAGAAGTGTCAGGTTGAGAGTGTAGGTATGTACTGGTGTCCTTTTTGGTATCGGAAGTGATCTGCCTGGAAACAACAACAGGACAGGAAGTGGCAGAGGGTTTGAGTGCAGGTAACTTAACCACTACGGTAGGTTGATAGAGTAGGAGACAGTAAGGAAAGAGGAGGACGAGAGTTAGAAAGATTCTTAGTCCCAGAAAAGGTTACTAGTCCTATTAGTCTTACTATTCTCCTTATATTTCCGTTTATTCACAGACATGGGCATACACACACGAATATACACACATTTACACGTGTGTGTACATACTGAATACATGTATACAAAGAAATGTATATCCGGTTCCTGAATCACTGTGATCAAAGAAACGTCTCAATCGTCAGTACTGACTTAATACACGTGAAATTAATATACCGGAAGGTTCATTTTAAAGACCTTCTTGGTATTGGTACATTAAGAGTAAACATAAACTCAGTACTACACATTAGGTTGTTATCAGGCACACTTTTACCAAAGAATTTTCAATATTTTAGTAACCATAAGAGTCACTCTTTTAATTTCTATTAAAATTCTCTGTCGTAATGGTGTCAAGGGCTTAAAAGAAAGAAAAATAAAGTACCAGTACAACTTATGTTCCGTTCTTTCCTCGTTTCACGGATGGACTTGTCTCGTATGAAATTCAGTATAAGTCTTTTCCTTTCTTCAGGGGTCAAAGACACAAAGTCTCTGACGGGCTCTTTTCGGTAGTGCCAACTTTAGTCCCCGTTCTCTTCGGCGTACCGACCGTAATAAGAATCGAGACAAAAAGTGCATTGGTATGACAAAGGAGGCTCACCGACTCGTTTTTTTACCGAGTGCGGACAAGACTGTCGAGTAAACCTGGTGTATTTTCGGTAGTAGTAGTCCTACTCTTTTAATGTAGTGACTATTCAGTTTGAAGACATGGTAAACCTAGGATCACAGATCTATCTTTTACACCGTAAAAATCTGTAATTCTGATAAAGCCTAAGAAAACTTAAGGAGATTCTCGTTAACCCAGACTACGCTACCCAAAAAGGGAATAGAGGGCCCGATACTTCTCGAGAAAATAGTAGGGACGGAAGTTCAACCGTCTCAGGGACCTTATCCAGTCTTTTTCGAAGGTGTCTAAAAAAATATAATATCGTAACAATCGATTTAATTAGGAAAGCGGATCTGAAAAAAGGGGACTTCTCTTTAAGACATTTCAATTAACCTCAGAGTCCTTTTCTTGATTGTTTTCCGTCTTGAAGTCGACCCAGTTTGTCCGCATAATAGAGTTTTGGGGTTTTTTTTTTTTTTTTTCTACTTAATACTCCCGCCTATGAACGAAAAATTATGTTAACTTAAGACTTTCTTTTGTTACGCAGAACAGGTAAAGAAAAAGGAGTTCTATTCTGTCAAGTACTTGTAAACCTCCCCTTATGAAAAAATAGAATAATAAGTCCTAGGTATCACTCTCCTTAATATATTGAACAGTATTTAGATCATTCATAAAATAATCTGTATAGTTTAGATTATCTAATAATTCATAAAATGAGTCCTTGGAGAGGAGATCGAATTTATGGTACAAGGTTTTAACATATTTTTACAAAGGATCAGAGAGGATATTCCTTTGTCTCTTTGTTTATCAAAAAAAGTAACACTTAACAATCGGTAGTATAAATATTATAGGTATTCGTATTAGAACTGTGATCTTTGTAGGAGTCAGATGATAAAAAATTTTGATAAAATAATATAAGATCATATTCCAGAACACATAGGTAATTTGACGAAAGAACATAGAAAGTTTGTGATACTGAAATCTATGTATTTAAAGAGTAAAGAATAATTAAACAATTTATAATTTAAAAATAAAATCACATTAACATACAAACGGAGTAACAATATGTAACTTGTTTATCGAAATCCTTCATTTATATGTAAAATCTTAAATATGAGTGTATACTTACATACTATACCTAAACAGTGGGATACCCCGAAGGGTCCACCACGATCACCATTTCTTGGGCGTACGGTTGCGTCCTGTCCATTTTTATGTCCATCCTAGCGACCCAACCGTTCTAGGGGACCTCCTCCCGTACGTTGGGTGAGGTCATAATAAGGGACCTCTTAGGGTCCCTGTCTCCTCGGACCACCCGATGTCAGGTACCCAAGTGTTCTCCGCCTATCATGACTTCGTTGAATTGTCCGTGGGTGTCCGCGTGAATTGAATAGTCTTTCCTATGCGAAAATTGATTACACCGGTGATCTACCGTGACTAGACGGAAACCTTTGACGGTCGAAAGTCTCTTTTGTTTTTTGTTTTTTTGAATTAGTTGTTTATATTGAGAAAAGAATTGGTTATTTGAAAATTCACACGCTACTCAAAAATTATAATTGTTTATACTAATTTTTCATCAAGTCAAGTCAAGTCAGTGAGTCATCACAGGCTGAGAAACGCTGGGGTACCTGATGTCGTGCGGTCCGAAAGGACAGGTAGTAGTTGAGGGCCTCGAATGAGTTTGAGTACAGGTAGGTCAGCCACTACGGTAGGTTGGTAGAGTAGGAGACGGCAGGGGAAGAGAAGGGTGGAAGCTAGAAAGGGTCGTAGTCCCAGAAAAGGTTACTCAGTCAAAAAGTGTAGTCCACCGGTTTAATAACCTCAAAGCCGAAGTCGTAGTCAGGTATGTTATTGATAAGTCCTGACTAAAGGAAATTCCAACTGACCAAACTGGAGGAACGTCAGGTTCCCTGAGAGTTCTCAGAAGAGGTTGTGGTGTCCTTTGATTCTCAAGTTACGACTTAAACTTTTAAGTAGGAACGGTTAGAAGTATTCATAGAGAAAAATTTTTCACAAGTAAGGAAAAAGGTTAAAACTCAGTGATAACCAGGGTCTCATTTTAAAAATTCAATGAATTATATCCGGTTCAATACGTTTAAACAGATAGTTGAAAAAAAAAAAAAGTCTCTTCCTTAAACAACCGAAAGAGAAAATCGATGGTAATGTTTAGAATTCCATTTTATACTAAGAAACGAACGTAGTACAAATGGACTGAAACCAAGGCATAATGAAAAATCTGTTCTTCTATTAAAAATAGATTGTGTTTCTACGTATCATTCTTGTAAGGTAATAAAAAATTTTTTGTCTGTAAAATAAGAAGGGTTATCTTTATGATCTTTATAAAAACAGTCAAGTGACTCGAAATTAAACGGGAATACACCTGATTACTTCAATTTACGTTATACCATTTAGTCAAACCCTATATTGTACAGGTAATTTATGGTGTTACGAAACCTGATTGTTTCTTAGATATAGTTCCACGTGCCAGGGCCTTTCCAAGTAGTTTTAATGGACAATCTCGAAGAATTTTCATGTCTTTGTGTCTGAGGTGATTTATGGATACATGACCTAACCTTCTACAAACTACGTTTGTACTGTAGACATGACCAATTTCCGGAATTTATATCACAAAATCAAACGTCGGTCTCTACTTTTGATAATAAGAATTTCTCCTTTAAACTAAGTTCTCGTACTAGAATGAATTTGTGGGTCGTGGCATCGAGTCGTGTGACCTTAGACCTCGGTCGAACGAAAATGAGACGATGAATACTCAAGACACTGTACGCACGAGTCAATCAGCACCGGTTGAGACACGTTTGGATACCTGGTATCGGGCGGTCCAAAGAGACGGATACCTTCAGAGTTCCGTTCTTATGACCTCACCCAACGGTACGGGAGGAGGATCCGTATAAATGAGAACATTTTTATATCAACGGGAGATATAACTATTCGATTTTCAAATATTTTTAAATATAATGAAACGATATAGATAAAAATAAAATAAAAATAAAATGTAAGTCACTCTCAGTGTACCTAATTTAACATATTTCTTTTCTTACTTCTGTCACTCTATTGTTAAATTTTCTTTGTGTATTTTAGAAGTATTTAATAAATCGTTTGAAGACCTCAATGGTTCTTTAATCAGTGTGACTTTTAATTCATACCTATTACTTCTTAACTAATGTCTAGAAAAAGAAAAAAAGGTAACAGTACAAATAAAGTATTCAGGATACCCTTTTCATTTTTTTACTTTTAATTTACACAAGATAAATATTCCCTAAATATAAGACTACACTAGTAGTTCCGTACCCGGTTATAGTATTTTAATTCTGACATCGATCTGAAAAGTAAAAAAAAATTAAAAATAAAAATGAAATAAAATGAAATGTTATGACATAACCAAAACGGTATGTAACTGTACTTAGGTGGTGCCCACGTGTACGGAAGGGTTTGAACTTGGGGGGAGGGTGGAGGGAGGGGTATTGTAGGGAGACCCAGTAGTGGCACGTGGTCGGGGTTCGTACGACGTAGGACGCAGCCTGTATCTGACCGCTAAGTAAAGAATGTACTATCATATGTACAATGTTACGGTAAGAGGGTTTAGTAGGGTGGGAGAGGGAGAGGGAGACTCAGGTTTTCAGGCAATATGTGTAGACACAGAGGATACGACTTTTCTTCGTAAATCATTAATTTGGAATGACTTTAAACTTCAACCCTAGTATACCTGAGGGAGGTTTTGAGAGAGTCTCGTGTACATAGTATTAGAGAATAAGATAACAGAACCCACGATGACGGTACCTCAGGTCTTCATAAGGTGTTAAAGGAAACGGACTTTAATAGGAAGAAAAAATTAGATCACTAATTTCAAGAGAGTAAGTTTGAATCAAGTTCATAGTGGTTGAGGTCTTTAGAAAGGTTGACAGGATATTTGGTGAATGAGACTTCCGGTGGTTAGGGAAACAAAAATCCGGAAACCCCAATAATATAATTATGAGACATCCCGATTCCACTATATCGACACTACAGAATAACATAATATTCGATATCTCTTGTTTCTTGGTACTGACGATATCACACTATAAAAATCGGGACCGCACTACCTCGGAGAATTAGTCTTAAATACTACGACTAAAAAGAAAGAGAAACAACAAAAAAATCAACGATTCAATATAGACTGAGAAAACACTGGGGTACTTGACATCGGGCGATCCGAGGAGATAGGTACCCTAAAGGGACCTCACTCAACGGTAAAGGAGGAGGTCCCCTTGAAGGGCTGTGGTCCTACCTTAGACGCAGAGAACGTGCCCATTCCCCTAAGAAATGGTGACCTCGGTGGACCCTTTGGGGAAGAAAAAGAAATCCCGAAAGAATATTAGGATCTGTATAACTATAAATATTATGACCTTTTCAGATCTAATGTAAGATTTACTAACTCTAAACCTATTGAAAAGAGTACCAAATGAGTCATCTAACTCATTACTCATTGATCTTACTTTGTCTTTGAAACTGGGCAGTCTTAGTACCTTTAAACCAGTAATTTTGAGAAATTTGTTATGGTCGTGGTTGGTGGTTACGTCATCATTCTTTATGAAACTTTGTTAAGAATATGTCTGTCTTTTACTTGGTTGGCATTAAATACACATATAAACATAAATATTGATACATCAAAATTTCTAGTTGACAATAGTTTCTTACTTTTGTAATATAAAATTCATTATAGAACCAAAACTTCGAGTCAGTTATTTACTCAATTCGTCGAAAAAAAAAAATGGAACAAGTAAAGTACTATAAGTAAGAGATCTTAAATCGGTAAAAAAATTTTTTTTCTTTTCGTCTGATTTTCGTCTTTCCGAGTAAAACTGAAAATTTAATATCCTTGTTTTATACAAAAACTATAAATAGTTCCTCAATTAACTCACTAAGTAAACGACAAAGTAGTAATATAACAATATCGTACAACTACACACTAAATCAAAGGTAATTGATAACGATCTTCTAATTAGATCAAATTCTACGACTGATCCGTTCGTTTTACAAGTGAGTGACGTTCGTAAAACGTTAATTGAGTCGTCGTGTCTATTTATTTCTCCGTTAGAATATCATTGTGTCTCCTGTACTATACTGACCAAAGACTTCTTTGTGTAAAATTTATCGTTAAGTAACTAAATATCCACCTATGAACATTCATCTCCCTTTTTTGGAAAACGAACTATAATTTGATACTGTAAAACAGGTTTGAACGTCATAAGGAATTAAAAGTACTAGTTTTTATACAACTTCTGTTATTTTGTGTACGACTTATCGTGTCATGTAAAGATTAAACATTACCGCTTTATATATTAGTAAGTACAAGACAGGTACACGTGGTTCCTCTGACGATAAGGTGAGAATTTTAATATCTGGTTTAAATTCTTTCCTCTATGAATTTAATAGTGTAAAGACTTTAAAAAGAGGAAAACGTTTTACCTTTTACCCAATGTTTATACGTCCACTATAATTTACACGTCACTCTGAAGATAGTACTCTTTTATATTGATTTCGTATGGATCTGTGTGGAACCTAAGGTTATGTACACAACTTTAGGGGTCTGTCTAAATGTTCTCGTTTTACATAATAGACCCTTTAGCCATTTACCTCTTGAAGGGGTTAGTGTTTCGTAATGACCGAAGTTTGATAAGAATCCTATTGGTTAATACCGGAGAACTCTATAGTCAGTAAGAAAGGCTTGGTTTAGGTTTATCCTCTGTCTCTTACATGAGTTCATCGTGGAAGGGAGACTGGAAACGAACAGGGAAAACTAGGGTTACTGATTGTGTGGACTTAGTACGAGGTAAAGAGACAAGGTTATTATTATCGACCGTAAATATATTACGAACAAAATACGGTTTGTGATCAGAATCATAAAATATCGATGATCTTACGAATAAGGAACATTATTGGAATACCCCATCCATCATCAGAGTAATGTTAGAGTAAAATGTCTATTTCTTTGTCTGTGTTTCTCTTATTGGTTGTACTGGTTCCAGTACTTCGACACATTCGTTTCGTCTGTCCTGAATTTGGTTCTTTCAGACAAGGTCTCTGACACATTATAAGTCATAAGTTTTGATGTGTGTGTGTGTGTGTGTGTGTGTGTGTGTGGTCGTTTGTTTGTATCGAATACAAGGAGGACCCTTATGTTTCTTCTTTGACCATTCAAATTTACATCCTACGACAGTGGTGGGTGGAGGAATTAAAATACAAAATAAGGAACGAACGTAACTAGACATCTACTTTAAACTATGGCAAAGAAGTCAAATTCTTTCAGTCTTTGGTCTAAAGTATAAAATACATACGTCTCTATGAAAGGACTAAGTGTTGGTCTCCAATCACGATCTCCAATCACTAACGTGAATTTACTCTGAGTAAAGTTTGTTTCATTTTTCATTCATTAGACTAAACCGTTATGCAACACAAAAATCTTCAGAACATAAGAGAGGTTTGGTAGGACAGGAGTCCCTTAAGTAATCGAGTGTCGATCTGGACATCGTCTAAGTCGAGTCTAACCATAAAACTCGTACACACATACATACATCGGAGAGGCATCGACGTTAAAAGTCAAACCATTTATGAAGTCTATTTGTCGAAGTAATAAAAAAAAAAGACATTCGACTTCTATTAACACATTTAATATTGATTTAAGGTATATTTGATACTAGAGAAATATTAATGGAGGTAATTACAAAAATTAACAGTATTACTAAGCGAAAAATAAGATTATGGACTCCGTAAAAGTCATTGAGAGACTGTGTTGTTGTATAACGTTAACGAGTACCCGATATACAGATTGTCTTTAAAGGGGGGAATTTATATATACCTTCGAAGAACTGAATATTTGTCCAAGACTTTCCAATTCCAGTAGGGAAAAATTTGGGTTTTACTGTAGTAAGTCTACACACGAAGTCGATGGACACTCTGTGTTGTTTCTTCTGTTTACCATACTGTGTAAAATATTAATAAACTTCCAATGTTAAAGTAAATGTCTTAAAATAATTTGAAGATCTCATTTTAAGGAGTAAAGAGGATACAGTGTAAGACTATGAAGTAACTAGTAGTATTTCTGTTTGAGAAGAACTTCGTCTTTATTTCTCTTTTTAATTACTTAGATTATCAAACTGACTGGATGGTATAATACCGAAGAACTACCCGGGTCGAGCTTACTTATGCGTTGTTTTCTTTAGTCCTGCAAAACCGGTTTTGACTTTAACGGGTCTTTGTTTAAATGTAATTAATTTTTCTTCATTTAACGGACTACGGTCTCACATTGACCTCTTCAAAAATTTTAAAGATAATTGAGTCCCTTTAAGATCTCAAAACCAACCAGATTACTTGGACGGGATGTACGGGACTCTTACAGAAGACCAGTAACTAAAGGAAATGTTTATTTTTCTCTTTGATGTCTGAACCGTGTAAAAGATGGTTCACAATCTTAATCTCTTCGTCTCCCTTCAAGTCCATATACGTTCCTGTATTTATTTCTTCGTTTTCGTCACTGCACATTCCAATTTTTCAACCCCCCACAACTTAGTTCTCGGAAGAATGTCTTGATGTCACAGTCTATATAATGAGCTTACTTTAAGATAGTACAGTTGCAAAACAAATGAATACTTAGAATACAAGGGATCTTTGTAATTTACGGTTCCTCTTACGTAAATAACAACTTTTCAGGATATGATTTTTATTCCTTCATCATTCCCCGCTACAAACATAAAAGTAGTCTCTTAGAATATATAAAACTTTTCCATAATCCAGAAGGATAACTTTATATCAGAAAATTGTATGACACAGGTTGTTACGACTTTTATACTCTAGTTTTTTAGATAAAACACTTACACAGAAGACTTTACTATTTATTAGAGAAGAGAGGTAATTTATTTCTAAATTTATGATACTCACCGTACACCTACTCTTTGACTTAAATACTCAAGAATATAAATTTCGTATCTTTACTTTGACATTGATGAAGAGACTACCCATCACAAATACTTTTAAGATGAGTACCCATCATAAATACTTTTCTTTCAGGTAAATACTTTTACCACTAAGACGAGTAAGTCTGTCAAAGGTAATTTCAGATATACGATTACTGAGGTTTTGGAGGGAGAGTTATGAACTTGATAATATTAATAATAATAACGATGATAAGGGTTTTTGGCATTCATCTTCTCGTTGTACTAATCCAAATCACTAAGGTGAGACAACGTCACTACAGGTAATCGAGAAGCTTATCTACAGAGTACTTAACGATGTGTACACAGTTTTCTCTGTCCTTTCCTTCACTCTGTTCCTCGTCTACTGTTTAGAGTTTCCAATCAGTGACTACGACTTTCGGGACGATACTAACCTTTGGAACTTAAAAATAATACGGTCAGTTGTATAAACTCACTGTATTAGGACTCATGAGGCGATGTATTAACGTCTCGTCTCTACACCCTATGTTATCACCAAATACAAACCTTAAAACGACCCGTCGAGGTCACCTTATTATCCCTACGTTTCCTTACTTCTTATAACTACACTCCCGTCCTACCTACCGTTTAGTCCCGAAACCTTCCATCTCATCACCCTTTCCAGCCCTCCTTCCACTAACTCGATTCTACTTCTTCCATTCTACTCGAGTTAACCTTCTATGTCTTTCGTTTTTTCTTTCCCCCTTTGTTACAAAGAATAGTAAGAGGAACGGTGTCCTTGACACCTTTCCTAAATCCGAATAACATGTACAATTTTTAAATCTCCTCAGTGACCGTGTTCTATTCATGAGTTTTTAAGGTAGGTTATCACCACCACCACCACCATTACCATCATCGTCGTCGTTGTCCTTGACACACCACCGAAAGGATGTGATACCGCTATTGAAACAAAAATAAAGAAACGTTGAATTGAAGGTCATGTAGGAGGTATGACGGTATGATCGGGAGACAAATTTTGAGAATAATCGAAGGATAACGGACTTATTTAGTTTCCATAAATCGACCCATATTTTCTTGGGAGACTTAAATCGGGGTCCTGAAGTTGTAAGAACTTAACTCCTTAACACGTTTATTTCTAATAGTCTATGTTGGTCCGACTTGAACAGCAGTTAAGTATTATTTTATTATTCAGTGTCCTGATGATATTTAAAGTAAAGAATACGTGTTAATAAAAACACACTTACACACGTACATTCGAATTTACGAACATAATTATACACGTACAAAAACACTCATATAAGAAGAGACATTTTAATTAAGAAAGACTAAGTCGATCCGTCTAAATTCAAACAGAGAAAGAAATGAAGATGAAATAGTACATAGATAATATCGTAAATGGTGTATTGAATCGTTCAACAGAGAGGTTGACTCAGGAATTATTAAACAGAGTTCCTGGGTCTTGTCATGAAACATAGATTATAGTTGATTGATGTGCAAACCTCTTATCTTGTGATGTCAGACTTGTATTTTTTATGACGTAGGTCAACTTATGTAACAGAGGAACAAGAAAACAAGACCAAAGTTTGAAAATAATAGCTATCTGTGAAAATCCTTTTATTAAACAGTCATTTGTTTGACGGATGAATAATGATTTCTCAATTACAAAAGGTCAACGTGTACAAATTTTCAATCATACCAGGAATTGAGAAAGATCTGTCACATTACAATTAACGGATTAAATTTTTATCGAAACCAAGAAACGTCATATACATCATCAGTGCAAGACACATACACTTAAATTTTTGACACATATACGTACTTTAATTATATATTCACATGGTTGTTACTCGTAGATTTTTAGAAAAATAAACTACTTAATTTATCATTTCTTTCCGTTTTCTTGTCTTTTCGTCTGACATTAAAAAGACCTGTACTACGGATTTAAAGAAAAAAGAAAAAGGAAGTACTGAAAGACCGTATATATATTATAATATCTCCGGACGTGACATCTCCTTTCATTCGGATCGTCAAACTACCCCATAATGGTAAAGATCAATCGTAAGGACGTCAAGTCTTCCTTCTTTGTGTCGTTTTCCTTTTGAATCCTCGTCCTACGAGACAATCTTTAATGGAAACAACTCTAAAACTCATTACCTCAATTGAGTCGTCCCGGTCTCCTTGTGAATTTTTACCATCAATCGAAGGACGACGACATTTCTGTATACAGAATTAAACATTAATGGTCTTTTTGTCCAACGTGTTTGACATAATTTAGTAGAAGGGTCGATACCTTTGATCATGTTTGTACGTCCGTTTCCTGTACAACATGGGAAGAAAATTAAAGGGTGTCAAAGGTGGGGGGGGGGTAACAACAAATTTAGTCTAGGGAAAACAATCGTCATTGGTGAAGTATCTCTCAATCGAAACTGTATCGAAATAGAAAGAAAAAAAATTTTTTTTCGTTCTACATAATTTGTATCTGTAGTTTAAGTTTGTCAAATTGACCTGTTACTAATTTACTTATGAGTGGTTTGTAGAATATCTCTTTCTTGATACTGCTCACAATAGGATTTTAGTAATGTTATATTTCCTGAGTTTTTGAACTAAAACATTGTCATAGAAAACCCGAAAGAGAAATGACAGACAGTAAGTTTTAGTCTGTTTGTCTAATTTTTTTTTTTTTTTCTAAAACGAAATGACTCCTCACATCCGTCTCTAGACACTCGACGAAAAACAACAAAACGGCAAGTCAGTAATACAGGACAGGTCAAGAAACGCTAGGGTACCTGACGTTGTGTGGTCCTAAGAGAACAGGAAGTAATAGAGGGCCTCAAACGAGTCTACGTACAGACAACTCAGGTACTACGATAGATAGAGTAAGAGACGGTGGGGGAAGAGGAAAACGGAAGAGAGAAAGGGTCGTAGTCTCAGAAAAGGTTACTTAGCCGAGAAACGTGGTCTACCGGTCTCATAACCTTGAAGGCAAAGTCGTAGTCAGGAAGGTTACATATAAGTCCCAACTAAAAGAAGTTCTAACTGACTAAACAAGAGGAACGACAGTTTCCCTGAAAGATATCAGAAGAGGTTTTGGTGTTAAGTTTCGGTAGTTAAGAAACCGCGAGTTGGAAGAAATATCAGGTCGAAAGTGTAGTCATGTACTGATGTCCTTTTTGGTACCGAAACTGATATACTTGGAAACAACCGTTTCACTATAGAGACCAAAAATTATGGGACAGATCCGACTAGTATCGAAAGGAAGGTTCCTCGTTTTTAGAAAATTAAAGTACCGACGTCAGTGGTAACGTCACTAAAACCTCGGGTTCTTTCATTGTAGACAGTGGGAAAGATGAAAAGTGGAAGATAAACGGTACTTCACCACCCTGACCTACCGTGTTAGAATCACAAAACAAAACAAAAAATCACAACTATAAATTTGGTCGTAAAGGTGAGAGGAGAAAGTGGAGAAAGTCGGAGTAGTTTTCCGAGAAATCAAGGCGAAGTGAAAGACGGTAATCTCACCATAGTAGACGTATAGACTTCAACAACTATAAAGAGGGTTGTTAGAACTAAGGTTGAACATTAAGTAGGTCCGACCGTAAAGTGGACTACATGTGACGTATATTTAATCTATTCGTCTCACTGTTATATATCGGAATATAATGAGGAAAAGGTTAACACTTGGTTAGTCGAATGTTTCTGTTAAATCTCACTTTAAAAAGTGTAAATTGTCTTACTCGTAAATATCATAACTAGAAAATTTCTTTTGGAGATGTGTCTCTCAAGTAACCACCAAGGAAAATGATAAAATACCTCAAATTAAAAAAAAAAAGTACGAACAGAGACTCTAGTTTACTCTATTATATAAAATTCACGAACCCTGTTATATCTTGTTACTTCGTTTTCATAAAATAATGTACTTTAAAGGTAAATTAATCATCTCTGGAACTTAGAGTAAAGGAAGTCTCTAAAAAACTCTGTGTTAAATTCTTGAAACGTTAAGTGGATAAACCTCACATGTCAACTCACAAAAAATCTTATGAGTACATGTCGAAAGTGGTGTCAGTCAAAATTTTATATGGTGACGTTTTTTAAGGACCTAAGAAATCGAAAATGGACTGATAAGAGGTCAGAGTCGTCGGAGTGTGTTCTCGATTTATGAAAGACGGAGATATCTTATCAGATAAACCTTATAAAGTATATTTACATTATCGTATTATATACCGTCCAAACACTAGTCAGTGAAAGAGAATCATATCACAAAAGTTCCAAGTAGGTACAACATCATTCATAGGTATCAAACAAGAAAAGTCACTGATATATGGTTTAAAACAATTAGGTAAGTAGTTAACTATTTGTATGGTGAAATACAGATAACCCTTATTTCGATGTAACTTGTAAACACATATTCCAAAACACACCTGAATATCAAAATAAAGAAACCCTCAGTTTAACGACACAGTTTATTTTGACATACAATTTGTAAAACTCTTTGAAGATCTCACAAAAGGTTTCACTGATACGGTAAAGTGTAATGGTTATCGTTACGTATACCCTAGGTTAAAAGGGTATAAAAATGGTCATGATTAATCATAGATAAAAAGATTAATATCGGTAGGACTACCCACACTTAACCATAGTGTGAACAAAATTAAACGTCCAAAACTACTGATATTACAACTTGTAGAAAAGTACACGAATGAATGGTAAACATATAGAATAAACTTGTTGATAAGTCTAAGAAACAGGTATACAAACATATTAATAACTCAAGATTTTCAATATATAAGTTTATATACAGGGGCTAATCTATTGACCAAACGTTTATAAAAGAAAGTAAGAGACCCAAAATAAAAGTGAAAGAACAATGATAGGAGACTTCATGTTTCCCAAAATTAAAACTAATTGAGGAAGAATTAGACAAAAAAGGAAACAACGGGTGTAAAACCACAGTATAGATTCTTAAGTACCATTTTAGGTTTCAGTACATCAAAGTGGGGATACAAAGAGGATTCTCAAAACATCAAATTTGAGAATGTAAATCCAGAAACTAAATAAAAATCAATTAAAAATATGTGTTACACTCCATTCTCCGGTTAAATTCTAAAAAGCGTACACTTATATGTCAAAAGAGTCGTAGTAAACAACTTCTGACAAGAATGGAACAACTTACCAGAAACATGAAATAACTTTTAGTCAACCGGTATTTCAGTGTCCAAATAAAAACCTCACAGTCTAGATAAGTAGTCAGACGGAAGACAGTCATGATATGACAGTACCTATGACATCCAAACCTCATTTAAAATTATAAACCTTAACGTTTCGAAGGTTTAAACAAGAAAATGTCTAATAAAACCGATAAGAGTCAATGAACATTAGTTGTATTTAAAAAATTAATCGGACGACTAAAAGTGTCACTTCGGTCGACTTTAAGATTATCTCTGACAGGACTTAGACATTTAGGTAAACGTCCCATAATTCTAGAATTTTTATAATCTGGAAGGTCCGGTACTCTACAAAAAGGTAAATAAATTTAGAAGAAGGTGAATTGTTACAAGATATCAAAAGTCTTATATTTCGAAACGTCAGGAAAACAATTTACATAAATATGTATAAAATAAGAAAATCTGTATTTTAAGAAAAGAATTGCAATAAAAACTAGTAACTTCAACATTATCTTAACTAAAAACACACACACATAATAAGGACATAAAACGTCGGACTGACTTGAGTGAATCAAGATTTGTAAAAATCACCTAACGAATTATAAAATATATACGTTTTAGTATGATTGACACTTATGTCATCAAACTAAAGAAGGAAAAGTTAGACATATGAAAAAAAAAGGGAGAAACGATTTACGGGACCGATCTTGGAAGTCGTGTTACAATTCCTCTTCGTCTCTTTTCGTCTATAGGAAAACAACAGGGATTAGAAAATTCCCCTTGTGTAGGTCGGAAAGTGGTAATTAGTACTAAGATCCATACACAAAAATCTATAGGAAGTAGTCTGACTACTTTATGGAAAGTTATGAAAAAGAATTAAACAGAATAAAAAATTAGTAATTTCCTACAACTTCAAAAAATTACAAAAAAAAAAAGAACATAGATATCTCCACTAGTATACCAAAAAGAAAGTACCTATACAATATAATGTAGTAAACTAAAAAACTCACGATTGGGTTGAAACGTAATGACCCTATTTAGGATAGACTAGTGACACGTTTTTTTTAACGAAAATTATAAAACGACGTAAATCAAACGTTCATAAAACAACTTATAAAAATGTAGATGAAAGTGTCTCTATAAGTAGACATCAAAAGAAAACACACCACAGAATCAGACCAAAACCCATAGTCCCAAAATAACTAGGACTATCTTACTCAAACCTTCAAAGACAGAAGACAAAAAAAGTTCTGATAAACTTCTTAACCATAATTAAAAAGAAATTTACATAACATCTTAAATGGTCACTTCGGTATACTAGAACTGGAAAAGAAACCTTTTTTTAAATTAATGATTAAGTCAGAGAAACGAACAATATCTAAAGACGTTAACAAACATAGAAGAACCCAGTTAAAGTTCTCATATAGAGAAAACCTTAAACAGGTGAAGTAGATTCAACAAATTATATAACCACGTATTGATAAGTCTCATAAGGGAACATTACTGAAAATAAAATCATTCGAACCATCGTGACAGTGGGGAATATACAGACCAAGATCATTGACTTCAGAGAGAGAGAGACCAGTTAGACTGATTTTCAGACAGTCAATATGACTATAAAACTTTTTAGTAGCAACCGCAGTAAATAAAAGAGATAACAAAAGAGAAAAGATAATGTTATGAAGGGTGATTTGATAATAAAGAGAGAAAGATGAACGAAATCCAAATGAAATGAGAAGAAAAGGGTCACAGAATATACCTTAAATTCCCGTAATTAAACTCTAAAGACTAAAAACGAAAAGTATATTCGGAAATAACGATATTTAAAGGAGGACTGACTAACAACGAAATCGACGTGGAGTATTGAAAAATATACACTACGGAAGTGAAAGATATCGGGAGTAAAAATAATGATAGTTTCATAAAGGATTAAAGGGAATACTAAAGAAAAAACCGGATAAACAATAAATCCTTACACAACATATTAAAGGTATATAAACACTCAAAGGGTTGTAGAAAAGACAACAACAAAAGATTAAAGTGAGTTGATACCTCTTGTACGGAATATAATAAATATAAGAATATTCAAATTACTCCAACCAAAATACCGGATCGTATACCAGATAGGATCTCCAACAAGGTTCATATTACCTCTTCTTATATATAAGACGACAACAACTGACTTTATAAGATATCAACAGACAATTTAGGTAAACCAAATATCACAATAAGTTCAGAAGATAAAGGAAAAATGAAAGAATGATCATCTGATAGGTAACAGATTTCACATTGTCAATCAAAAGGTTAGTAATAACTTCACGACTTGAGGTTATTTGTAAATAGATTACGATATAGACCACCCGTTCGGTAAATTAAGAGAAACCCAGAATTATAGAAGTACTTATACTTGTTCGGAAATGAAGGTTAAATAGAAATATCCGAACAATATGGGGACACTAAGATAATGAAAATGATATGAATCCAGAATCTCATTTAGGTATTAAGTATTTACGAATACGATTTTATAGTATCTGTATAATGAAAGAAAACGTTTCTAAAAAAGTCAATAAAAGCGATCAGATCAGTCTTAGTCTTCGGGATTCTTTCGTTCTGTTCTGTCCTTTTCTAAACTGGTCTAACAATCGTTGATAACACGATATTATGTACCAAACTTACAATAATTTCGTCACCATACGAATATATACCCGAGATGATTATATTAAAAAGATTAATTTAAAACGTAGAATTTAAGTTTAACAGTAAGTCAGTATTGGTCTGATCAAAACTTCTTCTTTGAAAATTAAAAATAACATTCGAAGGACAAAACAGGGAAATCTTCACTCTCTTTCGTACGTGTATAATAAATACGGTATACGTATACTTTAAAGATTACACAAACAGAGACAAACGTGAGTTTTTATATTTCACATACTAAGGGACGATCGAAAACGATTCTTTATGTAGTATGTCGTAGTTTGTTTACGGACGGATTCTCTCAACAGAAATCTCTCTCTTTTGACAAATATTAAGTTTTAGGTCGTGTTTGTACTTTAGGTTACCCTACAGAAAAGGTATACCGTCAATCTCAATCAAGGAATCAGGAAACGGAGGTTTGGTGAAAGATGGATGGATGTAATACTTTGAAAAAGGTGACCACACAAAAGACGTTGGAGGGTGGTAGGGGGAGGGTTATTTCCTGACTTACAAACTTTCCTTTTATAATGGAGTAAAGACGAACATTTTTGTCTTTTTATAGAGTGTACATTCTCCAAGTTTATTTATTAACATAAAATCATAATTGTTTTAAAGAACAGTCAAACGGTATTAGTTTCTACAAAGACTATAAACACAATAATAGACATACACAGAGTTACATTGTTTTGATCGTCTCAGACGTAAAATGGGGTGGACTTAGTTCTACAAACAAGAGGGTGCATGTCGTAGAATTGAGGATAAATGTTGCATGATGTAAACCAAAATTCCAGACGACAAGTAAGGTAGAGAAAGAAATTTTACTTGAAGAAATAAAGACTAACCACGGATTCTACTGACACGTTCGATGAAAAGAAGGAACTCTCAAAAAGGAAAAAATTAAAAAACAAAATAAAAATTAATCTCCTACTATTGAAATGTTATATCACTCCCGAAGACGGTATGTAGTCGTACTTAGTCGGTATCCGTATGTATACAGGAGAAGGAGAATTTGGAGGGAGAGTTAAGGGAGAGGTACGGTGGGGTCATACAACAGTGTCTTGTGGTCGAAACCCAAAGGACTTAGTATCTCGTTTAAGGGTGATCGATAGACAAAATGTATACTATTATATATACAAAGTCATGATAAAAGAGTTCAGAAAGGTGGGAGAGGGAGGGGAAATTTCAGACACGAAATACAGATGTAAAGGAAACAACGGGACGTTATCCAAGTAGTCATGGTAGAAAGATCTAAGGTATATAAGTGTAATTATATGTTATAAAGATATCACCGATATAGTAAAACGTAACGGTGGTTGTCACGTTCTCTCAAGGAAAAAGAGGTTTGGGAGAAGCCGTAAATAACAAAAATCTGAGAAACTACTACCGGTAAGACTCACCACACTCTACTATGGAGTAGTATCAAAACAAAACGTAAAGAGATTACTACTCACTAAACTCTTATAAAAGGACACAAACAATCGGTAGACAGACAGAAGAAACCTCTTTACAGACAAATCTAGAAGACGGGTGAAAAAATGACCCAACAAACAAAAAGACCATAACTTGAGGTACTCGACCAACATATTAAACCTCTAATTAGGAAAAATCCAACAAAGAAAACGATAATAAAAGAAGGTAAGTCTCCCAACAGAAAAGTGGAACTAATATCAAAGGAAGTAACACGTTTTCGAAAATTTTAAATTAATCCAGGGTGAACAAATAAAAACAAAAATAAAGTTAATGAAATCCTCTACCCAGTATCTCCTAGAACGACATTAAATACAGTTTTTCATAAAACGGACGAAAGGAGATTCTCAAAATATCAAAGATCAGAACGTAAATACAGAAATTAGGTAAAACTCAAATAGAAAAACATACGACAATCCTTCACAAGACTAAAGTAAGAAAATGTACATCGACAGGTCAAAAAGGTCACGATAAATAACTTCTCCGACAGTAACGGGGTACCATATAAAAACAGAGGAGACAGTTTCTGCTCCACGGGTGTTCATACATTTAAATAGAGGTCTGAAAGACAGAGTAAGGTGGCCAGATATAAAGACGAAAACATGGTCGAGGTTTGACAGAACTACGGACATCGAAACATCATATCAGACTTCAGTCATTCCAACTCAGGAGGTCGAGGTCAGAAGAAAGGGTTCTAACGAAACCGATACATTTTAATAAACAAGATCAAGACACTTTTTACTGTAACCGTCTAACTATCCCTGAGACAACTTAGATATCCAACGAAACCATTATATCAGTAAAAGTGTTATAACTAAGGAGGTTAGGTTCCTGTACTATATAGAACTGTAAACTTACTGTATACGATGTAAACAACAATGTAAAATTGTTCTCAAATTTCATCAACAAGACGGGGACGGAGACCACCAAGTGGTAGTCGAGTTGACCAAAAGTCCATAAGAGACTAGAATAGAGGAGATATTCACAAGACTCTACAAAAACGGGTATTGTGATACAACGGTAAATAACAGACAACAACTTATATAGTTTAAATAAACCGAACAGTCCACAGTGGAAACAATTTAGGGAATTAATTGAATCACTGTTTCTCCCTAAATAAATGGGTAGTCGGCAGTAATAAACCACTCTCCTATTAAAACCGACACGATGTATGTTCGATTATGAACTGGAACTGACAGTAGTCTTTATAAAAGTTTGATTGTTTACACGACTGTAAAACCTTTTCAAGTCTTAGAATTATATTTCAAAGTCTTATAAGTCATCGAAAATTTCCATATATGTGTGTCATATTAAATTACATACTATGACTGTATAAATCTTTTATTTTGATTTATGTTTCCTTTTTAATCAGAGGGTGGTAGGGAAGACATAATAGTTAGGGAACTATATTTATGGAAATTTTAAAACCCACATAAGGAAAGGTTTAAACCTATAAAAACAGACAGATACATAGATAGTTAGATATTTCGAGATAAATATGTGTGTGCGAAAATGATAAATTTTTTGATGTATGATAAAACACTATTGAAAAAAAATTGCATAGTGGTGTAACATTAAGAATCTCTTCCAAACAACAACAAGCTGATTCAGTACAGATTGTGAAACGATAGGGTACTTGACATAATACGGTCCGAAGGGACAGGAAGTGACAGAGAGCCTCAAACGAGTTTAAGTACAGGTAACTCAACCACTATGGTAGGTTTCTCTTCCAATTTAATTAAAAAAAACGGATACATGTTGAATTTAACAATATTAATAGTGTCGTAGTTTTTCATAGTTAAACTTTTGATAAAGTTTAGATTTAGATTTCGTATAGGGTTGAGAAAAAGACTTATTAATACGTTGTATTAAAAATCGTATTATATATACGTAAACTAATATTTCATACATAGTAAAACTTTTTACTAATTAAAATTTTTCACTATACGGAATCACTAGATTCTACCACTTATACAAATACTTCGAAAGGATCCCTTTATCACTAAGTTTGACCTCGTAAAATTAAATCCTTTAAAATAGTCTTCTCAGTTCGAAGTCAACCTTCCAACTACGATCGAAACATTTTGAAGACTTTTCACCAAACTAGAAATTTGCCTTTTTTTAATTCGGACTTTATAAGTTAATATACAGTGTATAAGTGAATAGGGTGACATAATTTGTATACACAAGTCTGTAAAAATAAAAAATTAGTAAAAATAACCTTTTATCAACTAAATGTTACAACATAATCAAAGTCTACATTTCGTTTTACTTAGTCAATGTTGTTATATCAGTACAATCAAACTTATACAATTGGTCAACATCTTTTTATGGTACCATAATATTTAGTATTTCAAAGTCGTCCCATGTGGTTCTACGTTCCAGCATACTTTGTGACTTTTTTTAATATAAACTCAGAAATTTTCTCATTTTTTTTTTTTTTTTTTTTTCTTTGTCACAGAAATTATTTTCACCGTCGTCAAATACTTGTTGAAGTGATTCCACCTTCCAGACGAAGTCGTTTTAACAACTAACGGAACCTTACACACAGTCCCATTCCTCTTGTGTCCTTTCTAATGTCGAAGTGGTGTCGTCCTTAAATCAGTGAGCTCAATAGTATAGTACTAATCTTTCACTGACACCATCTCAAATCTATCAAACTCACTTTAGGTTCGCTATACCCAGAAATAGAGAAAAAGACAAAACACACGGATTTTCTCATCAAAGATGTTCGGTGACCCCTCAAAGGGTAAGTGTCCATGACGTGTCCATTAATATGGGGTGTCACCTTTACTTTCTGAAGGAAGATCACTCCGTCAGTCCTTAGCAAAACGGAGGTCTTTCGTTTTTGGTAGGTCTATTTTCTTTCTCCCTTCTCTTCACTTGATTTTCTTCTAACCGGTTTCAACAGTCTATGAAGTGACTTAGAATACAGTTGACGGAATTGGAGACAAAGGGTGGGAAAAGTGTTGAAACATTGCTTATTTAAAATTTGTTTAGATTTTCAACTATCCTTTTTTTTTCTTGTAAATATATGGAGAAGTATATAATTTGTAACAATTACAAAATAGTGTATATATGAGAGCGGGAGATCTATATATATACACAGACACACACACACAAGTCAAAAGAAACGAGGTAGTAGACTTTGATCCAACGTATGAAGTCGTACGTACAGAATTTATATTCGTAAGTAAAAACATTGGTATTATTGTAGTAAGGAATCTTTCTCTTGTTATTAAGATATAATATGAGACTGATCTCCTCCGTGTTTAAAGGGTGTTCGTAGGACTCTTACAGAAAATATCGACGGCGACGACAATAAAAATTAAATTTTTAATATTAATTTTAATCTAGGTATATAAAGTGAATTGATAACAAAGGGAAATAAAATCTCAACGAGGCAGAACCGTCCTAGTTGTGCACCCGGTTATTGAGAAACGACACCCCTCCTTCTTCCGAGGGAAACGTGACCTCCTACAAACCGTCGTAGTGACGAGTTGTAGGTGATCTACGTTCAATTGTCGGGGGAGGTGGGGTTAAACATTGGTAGTTTTAACAGAGGTCTACGATGGTGTACAGGGGGTCCCTTGTTTTACTGGAGGCTGACTTTTGATGACGAGATAAAATTAGATCTTTTCATGACGACAGGTGTGGAAAACATCACAGTCAATCGATACGTACCTCTGTTCAGATCTAAAATGTAGACATAATAGAGTTGTGTTTGGTGGTAGGGAGACCCCTGACAAACCCTTTGTACTTAGAGTAATCCTTTGTTAGTCAGAGATCCGTTGGTATCTTTAGTGGACTCTTTGAACGGTTTATGGTTAAGGGTGAGAACAGAGGATCTATTAGACTGAGTCAAGACCTGGTCCTGGACACTTAGACTCAAACAAAATATTCGTGTGGTTCAATAGGGATAGGTTACATCAAATCCTTTCGATACAGGACACTGTATTTTAGGTTCCTATAGGTTTTCAAGTGTGGACTGTTTATGAAGGAAGGGTAAATTTAATACAAATTATAAAGAGATAGGATCCAAACGAGTTTCCCGTTGGTATCCATGAAAAGATGTATAAACAAAAGAGAAGAAGTAAAAGACGACTATAAAAAAAGAAAGATAGTGAATTTGAACCCCTGTGGATACAGAACTTGCGAAATAGAAACATATTTCGTCGTAGGTATATAGTACCAAAGTCTACAGTAGTTATCACGTTACAAAAGGTACCTACTTGGAATTCACTTTTTATTACGGTCAAACTTTTCCGAGGTATGACACAACTAAGGTTCATATACTTTAAGACCTCGTCCGTTTTGACACCGTTAGTCACCAACGATCCTGAAATCCTTCTTCCTTACTTATCCGTCTCGTGTCCTAAAAATCCCATCACTTTGATGAGACATACTATGATATTTACACCTATATACAGTAATTTCATAAAGGTTTAGGTGTCTTGTATGTTGTGGTTCTCACCTGGTATTATATTTGATACCTGAGACCTACTACTCTTGCACCGTTACATCCAAGTTTATAACGTTATTCACATGACGAGACCACCCCCTATAACTTTTACCGCCTCCGACACACACACATGTCCCCGTCCTTTATTTACCCTTGAAGAACAAAGAAGACGAGTTAAAACGACACTTCGACTTTGAGGAAATTTTTTATTTTGGATGAATTTAAAAATAGATAATTAACGAGATAGTAAAAAGGATTTGGAAATCCACCGAAGGTACATTAACATGAGAAGGAAGAGGAAGTAAGAGTTCATATCGATAGTGCAAGAGAATTAAGAAGGAGATCTCGTATTGAAGAGTTTGAAAGTAAACCTTTTTATTAGTGTCTTTTTAAACAATTTTACGAGTAAGAGTCACTAGTGAGACTTCTTAACACAACTCAAAACTGTACTTCATGTCCTTATACTTAAAAAGTGTTTGTACGATCCACTAAAGATATGGTCACTAAGTCCCTGGTTTGAAACTTTGGAGAACGAAGTATCATAGACTGTATAAGTAGTAAAAGAGGGAAAAATACACTGAAGTCCAGACAAGATAAGTGTGTACCCAATGTTAGTGAAGAAACGATCACTAGGATTAAGGTCAGAGGAAACATGTTAATAAGGAAACATTTAACGATCCTATTAGAAGACGCTTACGGTAAAAATAGTGTAGTGGAAGGACGAGTTCTTAGTCGATGAGAATGACATAGTTCAGATTTGAGAACCGGATATTAAGTTCCAGGAGATAGTTGACCGTGAAAACATGGAAAGATTAAAATAGAAAAAGGTGATGTCTGACTGAGAGGGGAGATCAATTTAGGTCGGTTGAAAGGTAAGAAGGTACGACGAATAAACGTACAGAAACTCAGAGGGTAGTTAACCTTACGGGGGGAAAAAATAGGGAGATGGGACTTGTATATTATTCGTAAACAAAAGTTGAGTGGATGAAATCCTTTTAAAAGGACTAATTTTTAAAGGTGGTTTAGTAACACGACTGACTAAGTTTAATAGTTTAATTTGATATTAAGTCTACTTATTTTTATTATTTTCCCCGGAGATTACAATATTTCAGACCTTACCATACATAAAAAAGGATAACTGAACACTTTTTTTAATGACGTTATTTTATAATTAGTCTTAAAATTACATATTCACACACTTTATTTTATAATTTTTATTCACTTGGATTTTAAATCATATTCACACTGCCAACCTCATTTGTGGTGTTACTTGTCATTCTGTCTCGTAGTAATCCATTATTCACTTACTCTTTTCATTCCAGTCAAGTCAAGTCAAGTCAGCGAGTCAGCACAGGCTGAGCCGCTGGGGTACTTAACGTCGTGCTTCCGGAGGGACAGGTAGTGGTTGAGGGCCTCAAGTGAGTCTGAGGACAGGTAGCTCGGGCACTACGGTAGGTCGGTAGAGTAGGAGACAGCAGGGGAAGAGGAGGACGGGGGTTAGGGAGGGTCGTAGTCTCAGAAAAGGTTACTCAGTTGAGAAGCGTACTCCACCGGTTTCATCACCTCAAAGTCGAAATCGTAGAAAGGAAGGTTTCTTTAGAGTCCCGACTAGAGGAAGTCTTACCTGAGGAACCTAGAGGAACGTCAGGTTCCCTAAGACGATTTTATACTTTACTTACTCTGTCGTTTCATGTCTCAGTCTACCTTTACTATGTCCTTCGGTTTCGAAGTCAACGGACAGATTTATTTGAATTTGACAAAGGTGTTCGTTAAAACGATTACTTACCTACACGGAAGACAATAACATATCGGTATCGAGGACATAAGTTGGTTGAGTCGGAAAAGTTCTTCATTGGTTCAACGCTGTAAAGTTTCTACGTTTATAGGTAACTGTAGAGGTTAGTGTATTCATCTTGTCATGTACCTCTAATGTCGTCGGTAAGTCTTAAGTTAGGTTACGATGATACAGTAGACACTGATTTTTTTTAAACGATGATAGGTTTGTAGTGACTCCATCTGTCTTAACTTAGGTAGTTCCTTTGTTGAACAAGGTAGTTGTAGTCCACACTCACTGTAACGTTGAACGGGAGGTAGAGGATAATCATTACTAGGAAGTCGAGATGGTAAAGAGTGAAGGAGAGGGAGGAGGTCAGTCATAGAGAAGAACGAATAAGTGAGTCACTATCGGGGACATACGGTCGACAACATAACAGGATGAGATGAAAAGTTCCGTGAGATGATGTTCTGATTTTTACAAAATAAACCACAAAAAAAAATTACATAATAAACACACTTTTTATAATATTTGGATAATATCATTTCATGATATATCAGTAAACATAATCAACCCATGGATCCGATTGAAACAACTCAAATGTTTGACTTGAATACTTGTACGAGATCCTTACCTTGAACAAGTATACATCCCCTGAATGATATAACTCTTCTCTTTTCTCCAGTGACCTTCGACTATTTTCAGTCCTCCGATAATGTTATTTCGCAGACACTCTACAACCATGTCTAGACCACCATCGTCATCTTCCTCACTCCTCACGACTCGTAGACCTGTACAAAACTTCTACATTAGTTATTATAAACGACAACCCAATCTCCCAACATATGTTCCACTCCCGAAGGGATTATCGAGTTAACCATTTATTAGACGGACGTTACACCCTCTGAACCCAAGTTAGGGACCCGACCCCTCTAGGGGACCTCTTCCCTTTCCGATAGATAGGTCAGGTCATAAGACCGGACCTCTTAAAGTACGTGACATATCAAGTATCCTAACGTTTCTTATTCTGTACTGACTCACTGAAAGTCAAAGTGTGTCCCACTCCATTCCTCTACTCAGTTCCGATTAAAGTATTAAACCCAGGACTTGTTGTACTTCTTACTTCAAAGGAAAGTAATTATTCTCTTTCCGACTGATTTACCTCTGGCTCTGTTCATAATCTACACGTTTACCTACCGAAAGGTCCACCATGTCACCATTTCTTAAGTAGACGGTTACGTACTCTGCGTTCTCTACACCTAAGCTTGGGATCCAACCCTTCTAAGGGACCTCATCCTTTACCGTTAGACAGGGTCATAAGAACGAACCTTTTAGGGTACCAGTCTCTTCTGACCGTCCGACATTAGGACCCCAGCGTCTCAGTCTGTACTTGCTCGTTGATTCGTATTTACGTGTTTCCCTATGCAGTTCAACTATCAACGTATGGTATCACTCCTTAAGTCCACTGTTTTGACTTGCCTTTACGATAATTAAAGTCTTGGTATTCTCTGGTAAATAAACCACAAATTTAAGTACTCTGGTCTCCTTGAATAGTTAGATCATTCATATTTCTATCTTTTCTCTTCTCCAATTTGTCTACAAGTCTTCAACTCTTCCATGTTCTTTTACTCTTACTTTTTCTCGTCTCTACATGTCTGATTTGATCTTCTCTTTTTACAGGACCGTAGTTTCATTTCTGTTGTTTAGTTCCTCTTCCACACTAGATTCCGGACTTTTAATTTTTCACTTAAATTGTTGTATTTTTAATTGTGTATTGTAATCACAAAAAAGAGACTATCACTTACATTAAAAACGGTTTTAGGTTCTCTACAAATCACTATATCTACCATCTATCCTACTTGTTAGTTTATCCTATTGTGTTAGACACCTTTTAATTCAAGTCGTTATGTAAGTGACACTTTAAGGTCTATAAGTTCGACCAAAATCTTTTCCGTCTCCTTGGTCTCTAGTTTAACGGTTATACGCGACCTAGTAGTTTTTTCGTTCCCTCAAGGTCTTTTTTTGTAGATAAAGACGAAATAACTGATACTGTTTTGGAAACTGACACACCTAGTGTTGTTTGACACCTTTTAAAACTTTCTCTATCCTTATGGTCTGGTGGACTGGACGGAGAACTCTTTGCACATACGTCCAGTCCTTCGTTGTCAATCTTGATCTGTACCTTGTTGTCTGACCAAGGTTTATCCTTTTCCTCATGCAGTTCCGACATATAACAGTCGGACGAATAAATTGAATATACGTCTCATGTAGTACTCTTTGTGACCCCACCTTCTTCGTGTTCGACCTTAGTTCTAACGACCCTCTGTATAGTTATTGGAGTCTATACGTCTACTGTGGTGAGAATACCGTCTTTCACTTCTTCTTGATTTCTCGGAGAACTACTTTCAGTTTCTCTTGCCTTTTCCGTTACTGTTGGGTCAGGTCATGAAAACGGACCTTTTAGGGCACCTGCCTCCTCGGACCTTCCGACGTCAGGTACCCAAGCGACTCCCAGCCTGTACTGACTCGCTGAAGTGAAAGTGAAAAGTGAAAGTACGGAACCTCTTCCTTTACCGTTGGGTGAGGTCACAAGAACGGACCTCTTAGGGTCCCTGCCGTCTCGGACCACCCGACGGTAGGCAGATAACCCAACGTGCCTCAACCTGTCCTGACTTCGCTGAATCGTCGTCGTCGTCGACCACTTGATATTAACCTTTATAACGGTATAAAACTTAGACTAGCTCATTGGTTAATGAAATTTCGTACCACACAAATAAATCGGATCCCCACCGACAAAGGGTACGAAGATGTCGAAGGAAAAGAAAAAAGAAAGAAAGATATTTTATACAATTGTAGCAATTTTTCTTTCTTTCTTTCTTTCTTTCTTTCAGTTTCTCCTCTCACTTTTTCAACCGAATTTCGAGTTGTAAGTCTTTTAATTCTAGTACGGGAGGTCAGGATAGTGAAGTACCTTTTATCTACTCCTTTGTCACCTTTGTCACCGACTGAAATAAAAAACCCAGAGGTTTTAGTGACGTCTACCACTAACGTCGGTACTTTAATTTTCTGTGAATGAGGAACATTCCTTTTAAAACTGGTTGGGTCTATCGTATAATTTTTCGTCTCCGTAATGAAACAGTTGTTTCCAGGTAGATCAGTTCCGATACCAAAAAGGTCACCAGTACATACCTACACTCTCAACCTGACATTTCTTTCCACTCGTAGTTTCTTGACTACGAAAACTTGACACCACAACCTCTTCTGAGAAACTCTCAGGGGACCTGACGTTCCTTTAGGTTGATCAGGTAGGATTTCCTCTAGAAAGGACCCACAAGTAACCTTTCTGACTACAACTTCGACTTTCAGGTTATGAGACCGGTGGACTACACTTCTAGACTGAGTAAACTTTTCTGAAACTACGACCCTTTCTAACTTCCGTCATCCTCTTCCCCTGCTGTCTCCTACTCTACCAACCTACCGTAATGGCTGAGTTACCTGTACTCAAACCCACTTGAGGTCCTCAACATACATCTACCTGTCCCTCCAAACCACACGACGTCTGGTACCCCAACGTTTCTAAGCCTGTGATGACTCGTTAACTTGAATAGACGTGACTTATATACAAATACCTCAACTTTGACTGAAAGAAAAAACCATTACGTAAACATGATGCCTCTATCAGGGATTTCTCATCGACACGTTTAATACATTTTTCACCGTTGTAATAACTTTAATAAATGACGGAGTATTATGTCGATTGACTTTATAAATAAATTTAAAACGGGATAACAAAACATCTGAGACTTTACAAATTAGAACTGATCGTAAAAAAATCAAAAAGATCCTCAAGTAATTGTTAATGAATAAAGAAATGTCGGGTCACAGTCCTTGAAACGTCGTAACACAGTAAACATCGTATTGCATCTATAGTAGTAGTAGTAAATGTTCCTCTTTTGATTAAATCTGATAAGATCAGTTATCGTACAGTATACTTCGATTATAAATTGTGTGTCATCCTCTCGAGGTAAACTAATTTCTGTCTGACAAGAATTTAAAACATAAGTGTGTGAACGGCATTGTGAAGTAGGTGGTTTTCAGAAGTCGTACGAATGTCTTAACATAATTTGACTTTTAATTTCGTGAGACTTGATATGTTGACCTAGATTTAGACCATCCACTTTGTTAAAAGACCTTTCTTTTCAATCTTTGTTTGTTGACAAAACACGTTTCTCTAGTAAGACATACTCCATTCCACTACACTATCATATATTTATCCGTTAAAGTCCTCACTTCAACCGTTAAAGGACTCTTGACAAGAAGTCTCACTTCATTTTGATAAACTTTTTGTTCTGACCGAGGTAGACTGTCTCCGTTTTCTCTTAATTTACGTTAGAAATTTTCCATTAGTGAACAAATTAAGTACGGACTTAAAGAATTCATTTAAACGGTCATATGACCAAATCCTGATGAATTCATTTTAATTTTTAGTTGTTTATGATTGTGGTTCGTAAATAACCGTAAAATTTTAATATATTCTAATCTTTAAGTCACTTAAAATAAAATAAAAATTACCTTCATATCGATGCTATGTTATAATATAACAATATCCACAAAAAGTGTAAAAATTTCCAGTATAAGGTAAATTACAATAATATTTTATAACCGATATAAGGGGTACAACATATATAGGAACGTCGAATAACAAATGGACTATCAAACACGGAAAATCAGAGGATGGGAAGGAGGAAAGGGAGAGAGGTGACCATTTGTGATCGAGTAAGTGATCTGGACACTTAGACGAAGAGAAAACAATACAAATAATCAAACAACATTAAAAATCTAAGGCACATATTCACCATAGTATGTCATAAACAGAAATAGAGATGGAATAAAGTGAATCGTATTATGATAGGTTCGAATGGGTACAACGACGCTTACCGTTCTAAAGTAAGAAAAACTCCGACACATCATAAGGTAACATATACATATATGGTGTAGAATAAATAGGTAAGAAAACAGTCACCTGTAAATCCGACGAAGGTACAGGACCGATAACATTTATCACGTCGATACTTGTAGTCCCACGTATTTAGAAAAGTTTAATCACAAAAACAAACCTTAAAGTCACTTAAAATTTAAAATTTTATAACTTTTGTTATTATTATTATTAGTGTTAACTAAAACTTGAAATATGTATGTTACATGTTACTTCAAAGTAACATCAGAAATAACTAAATTGTGTATTCGATAAACAAGTTTGATAATCGATTTTTTCATTAAAAAATTTATCCTATTTTTCTTTAAAAATTTAACAAATAAATAATTTCAGAAATTTAATTAATATTTCAAAATAGAATAGACACTATTGAAGGGAAGTAATAAAATAGCAAAGACTTATTCAACGTTATTTATAAAATCGTATAGAACTCCGGCACATTCTTATACTAAATCGAATGTAAATTAATTTATTAAGACACATTTAAAACTATTTTATCTAATATCAATACTCATTCTGTAAGGATCGAGTAAAGGTTTATTTATACTATGTCAGTAAGGGACCAGACTAAAAGAACTCATTTATAAACAAAGAAACCATACGATATGTTTGTATCTTCTACTAATATTTTTATTATATAAAATTTTTAACCATGGTTTCTATATATTGATTATAGAAAACTTAAATCTATGGAGATGTAACCAAAGAAATTGAAAATCAAATAATTTTGTCTGGGTCTTTTAAATCATCCTGTATTTCGTCAGTCAAAGTAAAAACAAAATTACAGGTTTTTTACTCACTTAATTTCTGAATGAAATTTAAACTTTGTTAGTAAACCTACGGTGTGTTGATGGTTGAATCATCACAAAGAGTCATATAGAAATCTAGTTTAGATCTACCTAGTTTCTATAGACACTTGTAAAAGTCCAAAAGAGACGACTCACCTGAGTAAGAATGTATGTGGGTAGGGTAGTAATTTGTATCTAAATAACTCGTAACTGGTAACTGTATCAACAACCTTGTGTTGTCAATGGGTCTTTTCTTTCAGGATGAAAGTACCAATCGAGTATTATGTCGATTGAATTTATAAATAAATTTAAAACGAAGTAACGAAATATCTGAGACTTTACAAATTAGAACTGATCGTAAAAAATCAAAAAGATCCTCTAGTAATTGTTACTGAATAAAGAAATATCGGGTCACAGTCCTTGGAACGTCTTATAAAATCAACATCTTCTGTCAATTTTATTTATTCTTCTTTTTTTATTATTTAATCCACCACGATCCAGGACGTGTTGAGTAATTTATTACCTTTACCCCTACTATATCCGTGTCCTCTGACATTATAATTTTCTCTTCTAGTGGTAACCAGAGGGATACACTTCTGGACTTCTTCCACTTTCTTCCTCCCAACACACGGTTAGACCTTCGTGAATGTATTTAAAATGGTACACGGTCCGTGACAAACGAATCATAGGTAATTGTGTAAATGAAGTGTGTCAGGTGAACACTCGTTCGATTACTAAGGTAAAATGTCTACTCCTTTGACTCCGTGTCTCTCCTTATCTTTGAAACGATTCCAATATCCGATTGTCATTACCTCGATCTTAAGTTCGGTCTCTCAATGAAGGTCTAAGATCCACGAATTTACATTGGTTTTGTAGGGTCCGTATTCTTTGTTTTTCTCGTTCCGTACTCCATGTCCTTCAAAACCATACACCACCTAATCAGGTCTCCTTTCACATCCATCCTCAACTTCCTTCATCCACTATGACATAGGGTCACCCTATGTCTAGTACACCCTGAAACACCTACGTACTCCTGACAGACTACCCGTCAGTGAAATCCGAACTATTAATTATCTCTATGCGGGATTGTTACACACACGAAGTTTATTTTCTGTAAAACATCCAATCCCTCTTTTTGACCTTTGATTTTATTGTTTTATCTTTCCTTTATTTATATTTTTGAAAGTCCATTTAAACACTAGTATTACATAGAAAGTTTATTAAGAAGAATGAAGGATAGGAAGAATAGGAGAAAAGAAAAAGAGGTTACCTGACTAGTAGTAGATTAGATTATTAAGTAAAAATTTATCTGAAATAAAAAATTTCGTCTACAACCACCAATTGTCGTTTTCATTCACCTTTCATGTTTCTTGAGGGTACATGGGGGACGTGAGTATATAGGTACTGGAGGACATGATAACTATAGGTCGTGGTACACCATGTAACCAAATATCAACTAATTGGATTGACTGTGTGAAATATTAGGTTTCAGGTATCAAATGTAATTTCATAAAATAAAAATAACTTCAGAACTGAAGAGGGTGATCTCATATTTAGGTCCTTTAGTCTCAACATACAAATTAAGTAACGAAATTTAGGTGGAGGATCTTTTCGTGGAACATTTATTGACTATGAGTTTTTAATAAATCCTTAATTAATTCACTAAGTTCGTCCTAGGAACAATTGTTCTTTTTAGTGAATTCCGTCATTCTGTTTACACCGGTAAAAATTTTGTGACCGTATCACATCTAAGAGGTTAGATCGTAACATCGTTGTGGCAACGTGTGGAACAACTAAGTTATTGACAAATGACTCACGAATATAGTCCGGTCAGTACGAAAATCTTCATTTCCTATATCTGTACCTTTTCGCCATTTCTAGATGTACGTTCAACATATATTCACGAGATAACCTTCTCGAAAGTGAGATCTTCAGTCTCTAACTTAATCGAAAGAGAAGAGTAAGGGACAAGATACCAAACTACCACAATGGTTCACAATTCAAGCATAACGAGGGACGAGGGGACCGATTATGTAGTCCTCTCCTAAACAACCCCTCTCCTTATCATTGAAATAAACTTTTCAATTGTCTGACTTTTCTTAAAACCCCGTCTGAACACGGGGTTTCTTTGTAGAACGAACTCAATCTTAAGTCCGAACAATTTATAAGATTCCCTTCTCCACACCGACCAACAATGTTTTGAGAACCACGACCTTAGGAAAGAAGAATGTCAAAGTTGTCCAGTCCAGTGTCATCTTGATATTTGGAGGTTGTTCTGTTTACAATAAAAGATAAGACGTTGAAAAATAAACATATACTTCATTTTTCACAATATATAAATTTCCAGTCTCGTAACTCTTTCCCGAGAAGAGATTTAAAATCCGATGTCCGTTGTAAGAAAATGTTTTCCATGTCTCGGTCACACTGATTCGTGTCCGTTGTCTCGGTTTCCAATCTCAATTTCCTCATCTAAGTCGTACCTTAGTCGAAACAAGAGACAGTGTTGTCGTTTGTTTCTTAACAAGTTGTTCGACATCTGATAAACAAAAACTGTCTTTGATGAAACACGCAACTAAACGAGTAAAAATTCTAAGTAAAAATTATGAAGTATATCTACAACGTTAGCGTGTAGAATTTAAAAGACCCTGTTTAGACTGTAATTTATAGACGGAGGAACACAAAATTTTATACAGTCATGAACAATCTTGGGCGTATGATCTAAAAAAAAAAGAAGATTTTAATACAGTGATATGTTTATCTGAGTGTTAGAGTTACAGACTCTTACGATACGAGGAAGTAATAGTGGTCCTTTGAAATCAGTCTGTTGTTGAGATTTCGTCCTCTCTTCGACCATTGGATAGTCGGAGTTTCTTAAGTAAATCTAAGGTTTACAAAAAGTGTGTCTCCCCTAAAGGATCCGTAGACCTTTTAGATGGAGAGAATAAACCGTAAGAAAAGGACATTATTAAAATATTCGACAATGACGAGGTTCACCTTTGTAAAGAATTAGTGGCAATGTACGAAACACGATCTTCCAGATCTCATAAACAACGGTGGTAATTATTTAGGTCTCTTTATTAAGTCTTTCAACTTTAATCGTACGGACGTATAAATTTTCTTACTCCTCAAAATGACGATAAACAATTTTTTTTTTAGTTTTCACAAAATATTTCACGAACGAAAAGTATAATGTAAAGTATGTCTGAACGAATATGTTGACAAAACCGGTTAATAAAAAGTTATTTAAGAATTCAAACTTAATAATTTTAATGAAAATTATTTATATAATTTAAGTCAAAACTTTCGTTTTGACTTTCCCGTTTTATTTAGATCTATCATTTGATCTCCGAAAGTCTCCTTAAACAGATTCTGAGAGACTTTCCACTTTATTTGTAATATCATTGTTCTAGTTTAACAACTAAATTACCATTTTAGATCCCGTAAATCAAGGGGTAATTTAAACCTAAATGTAAAAATACCAGAACTTCCAGTATTAAATAAATACTACTTCGTAAGCAAAAGGGGTTAACGTCAAGACAAGAAAGTCCGTATTATTAAACTTTTACACAAAGAATCGGGATGTGATTTACTACGGTTCACATAATAGTCACGATTCTAAATAAAAATAATAACGATATCAATCAATCAGGTAGTTCGGACCCTTCTGAGAATTTTGGTATATATAGACGAAGACTAACGTCACGTACGTGTAGTCTACATAAACAAATACGTACCGAAAAAAGACTTCGTAATTTGACTTTTTGAATCCTCGTGTCTCCCGAGTAGGTCACGTCACAGTAGTAAAGTGTTTACGTCTTAGTTTCTTGGTCTTTCACTTCTAGTAAAGGTTCCCCGTACTCTGATTGTTCTTGGTCCGCATATTGGATTCAGAGTTTGAGACTCCGGTCAAGGAGATTGAGGTGTTCTAACATAGAGGTCACTGATAGAGATATGAAGACTATTTTCTAAAGTAACCAGATGTCGTCCCTAAATTTTTTTTTCGATCTATCATATATAAAATTCGAAAACAATCGGTAGGTTAGAAACAGTCTTCGTAAGTAGAGAAATCAACATCGTATTTTCATCGGTATCTGTTTCATGTTTCCGTCCCCGTCCCGTCCCCCCACTCTCACTTTGACACAAGGTTATTTTGTTACTTTAAACTAAAAATACAGTAAAAATACAGGATGTTTTATCATAAGAAGGAAATTAAATAAAGTTGGTAAACTGTTAAAATTTTTCGGTAATACTAAAGTACCAACATGTTTCTATCTGGTTTTTTTTTGATTTTTAGATCGAACGATTGGACTATTTTTCTTATTAAAAACAATAACGTATTAACGATTCAGTACAGACTGAGAAAACACTTGGGTACCTGACATCGGAAGGTCTAAGGTGACAGTTATACTAAAGGGTTCGTTCTTATGACCTTACCCAACGACAAAGGAAAAGATCTCCTAAAAGGGTTGGATCCTTAGTTTGAGTACAGAGGACGTAACCGTCCGTCTAAGAAATCGTGACTCGGTCGTCCTTAACATCCCCATTAAATTTAGTGGATATTAGGTGTCTGTGTGTCCTACAAGGTGACTTTTTGTAAATCTTAAAAGTAAATTTAAATCCAGTAAGAAATTTTAAAGATTAAAATCATTAAATGTATAATTACACTAGAAGTGACTATCGAGTCAACCATTTCTTAGGTGGATGTTACGTCCTCTGGACCCAAGCTAGGAACCCAACCCTTCTAGGGGACCTCCTCCCTTTCCGATGGGTTTCTAATGAAACCGATAAGCTCCAAAAAACATAAAGGTATGTTTAACGTTTTAATAAACAACATCGAGACACTTTTTATGGCAACCATCGAACTATCCCTAACGTAACTTAGATATCTAACGAAACCCATCAAAAGAGTAAAAGTGATATAGCTAAGAAGACTAGGCACTTGTACCATATAAAGAGGTAGATAATCGCAGGAGAAACTAAAGAAAGTAGTCACAAAACATCAAAAGATATATATCCAGCAATGAAAGAAATCCATCTACATAAGGATTCATAAAATAAGAAAAACAACGTTACCACTTACCTTAACAAAGGAATTAAAGAGAAAGATAAAAGAGTAATAATCACATATCCTTACGTCCCTAAAGACACACAACTAAAATGTAGGACGTTAAATTGATATAAGTAACTAATCAAGATTATTAAAAGACCACCTCAGAAATCCCAAAAGATACATCTCCCAGTACAGTAGACGTTTGTCACTCTCAAAATGAAGAAGAAAAGGTTAAACCTAAGGAAAATAAAGAAAAAGACGAGACTAACGACACCGGTTTGAAGGTCTTGATACGACTTACCATCACCACTTTCACCCGTGGGAACAGAACAAGGACTGAAATCCCCTTTACGAAAGTTAAAAAGTGGTAACTCCTACAAACGACACCCAAACAGTATATATCGAAAATAATACAACTCCATACAAGGAAGATAAGGACGAAAGACCTCTCAAAAATAGTATTTACCTACAACCTAAAACAGTTTCCGAAAGAGACGTAGATAACTCTATTAGTGTACCGAAAATAAAAAGTTAAACAATTACACTATGTAATGTAATTACTAAACACCTATAACTTCTTAGAAACGTAGCGACCCTATTTCGGGTGAACCAGTACCACATACTAGAAAAATTACACAACAACCTAAGACTAACGACACAAAAGTAAAAACGAGTAAAGATAGGTATAAAACTAAAGAAAAAACTAAAGAAGACACTAAACAACCAATAAGTCGTGGTACAACAAGTCGGAGGTATACAACCTTAAAAATTATCAAAAAGAGCACATTAACTCTAGATTAGAATGACGTAATACCAGTCTTTTCTACGAACCTTACTAAAATTAAAAAAACTTAAATGGTTCCGATCTAAATACCGGGTCCTACACTAGATAGGACCTCTTCCAAGACACACGTGAACTCTTTTTCCACTTTAAGTAACAAAACCCCACTTTACAGGATATCTATAGTTAATCAGGATCGACCGGATAACATAGTAAATTTCAAACACAAAGGAACAATTAAACGACAAATCAACAAAAAGGGAACGACGAAAATTATGAACAAGAAACACAAACCAGAAGTAATTAAACTAATTATACACAGAAACCCACAAAACGGTACCCAAATAGGACAAACTCTGAGAGACTCAAAGAACCTGAACCCACTACTAAAGGAAGGGGTAAAATCCCTTCAAAAGTTGATAAATTCATAAGTTGAAGAGTGCCATAAAGAAAAACAGAAGAAGAAGACCTTGAGGATACTAAGTTTACAACCCCGTAAATTATAACAGGACCTCCAGAGACTCTAACAGGAGTAAAGAAAATTAAACAAAAAAGAAAAAAGGAGAGACTAAGTAAATAAAGATGGTAAGAGAGAAGATGAAGTGATTAGAACAAAAGACGGAGGTAATAAGATGATAAACAACGAAGGTCTCACAAAAACTAGAATAAACAACGTAATAGGTAATATAGAACTGAGAAAAAAATTAAAGAAGGTCCAGGAACAATTTGGAAAGAACGTAGAAGAGTTAGGAACAGAGGTCCGATAAATAGACACTAAGGTAAAACTAAAGTTCTAAAACCTAGTAAAAGTAATAGTAATAAACCTTGAGAAATAGTCCATCTAAGGAATAGAGAAGGAGAAAAGAAACCAAACTACCCGTAAATAGGACAAGGAAATAGACGACCCATAAGGAGACAGAGAAGTAGAGTAAATATAACGACTCAAACCCCACCGGAAAGACATAAGACCGTCACACACCTCAAGAGAATTAACAACTCAAAGGAGTGACACCCACGTCAACATGTCCACCGAAAAGTTCCAAAGCACCAATCCATTCGAACACAGCCACAAGACCACCCACCTCGACCTAAAGAAGAGAGACCTCACGTTACTTCACAGGTCATTACTCAATACTCTACAGTTACCCAAACTTCATTGAAACCCGTCGGACATAAAACTTCGAGTCCCGACACAAGGACACAACGACCTCCTAAACGACCATATAGAACGAGACCTTGAACAACCGGGAACCCACTACGAACCAAAGTCACATCCATACCTCCGTAAACTACTCGAGGACAGTTAATTACAAGGGACCTCAGTCCTCAAGAGACCACAAGAGTCCTAAACCTGAATTCGGTGAACGAAGACCAAAAGTCAGAATAAAAATATCATCAGAGTTCTGAAGAGGAAGATATGTCGTGACAACTATTTTGTAGATCCAATTTCTACTTTTCAAAGAGGTGTCACTCCCTGTGGGTCTCTCCAAGTGTCTAACTGTCCGTCTTCTCTTCTCCCTCCTCCCTCAATCTCCACTGGACTTACTCTACTCCACCTTAGTTTTCTCCTCTCTCGTTCGATCGATCATTAGTGAAGGAATACACGTGAGGTGTCAGACCTGGTGAGTCTCTACAAGTGCCTCAATGTTTCTCTTCTCTTCTCACTCCTTCCTCTGTCTCCACCGGTCCTCCTATTTCCCCCCTTAGTTTTCCTCTCTCTGTCTAGGTCGGTCATTAGTCAAGGAATTCGCAAGAGGGGACAGACCTTGTGTGTTTCTCCGAGTGTCTCAACCCATCTCTTCTCTTCCCCCTCCCTCCTCTATCTCCACTGGACCACCTCTTTTTCCTCTCAGGTTTCTTCCTCTCTCGTCAGTTCGGTCATTAGAGAGAGGGTTTATTTGTACCCATTACTTCTAACCCAAGAATTTCCATGTTTTAACTATTGTTTATGCTTTTTCGTTTCTAATTTTTAGATCTCATCTCCAACCTAAAAGTTTTTATGTTATAATTTCGTTTCCCTTTTTTTTGTTTCAGTGTTTTTAATATTTTATATGTATATATATACTTCAAACGAAATTTTTTATCCAGAAAAAAACGTTTCATTATCATCTAATATTTTTACTTTTAATTTCCTCATTATCTCGTGAATTTTAAAAAAATTTTTAATTTTTTTTTCGTATTATCATTTTTGTGTAGATCCTCAAAGAGACCACAACAACACCCGTCACACCCCAGTCAAGTAAAAGTCTATCAAGGAACCAGACCGAATATAAAGAGTTCTAGATATCCGGGGAAGGATACATCAGTCATGATTGATGTCCCAAAATTAGATAACGTAGACAGTGAAGGTTCCGCCAAGGGAGACAAAATCGACGAAGACAAACGACCAGAGCAGTTACAGACTAAAGATGGGACTGTGTTCCCCCGTCACCACCCGTGAAAAAATCCGAGTGAACAAGTCAATACGACACCCCTCCCTCCCTGCGACGACTGTTTATTGTGACCACACACGAGTGTCACGGAGTCGGTGTGACCCGGACGGGGGCGAGTGTCGCACACACGAGAGGGACGGGTGTGACGAGTCCGAGATCCAACAAGGTGGCCCTTGACAGGCTCAGGCCGAGACCCGCCGTACGTGGAGGGTCCAGATTCGGCGAGTCCAAGTCCGTGAGTCCATCAGGAGTCTCCGCGTCTGAGCCAACCCAGACGCAAAACACGGGAAGGGTCCAGACTCGTCGAGTCCACTACTCCACAAACCACTCTCGTCAACGACGCTGAATAGTGGAGGGGGCAGGGACGGTGAACCAAAAAACCCACATGTTGACCGTGCGGAAGACTCTGCCTAAAACTGGTGGGTCTTGGGGTTCTCCAGAATCAAGCGTTTCTTCGGACGAACGTCAAACCATCTATTACAGAGAGACCCCGACGCTAACGGGAGACGGCCGAGACCGACGGACAGTGGCCTCCCCCTACCAGGCGTCGCCCGATCGAGACAAGTCAGGAAACAAGACAATCGTCCGGACCACCACAGAATCCAATCCTGAAAAGCACACCATCGATAGGGTGTCAGACCAAACGATCGGGTTCAATCAAGGGAGTCTAGCGGGAGCCCCGTAAGTCCGGGTCAGGAATGAGATTCGTTACGTCGGACGCGGAGGGACGGGTCGGGGGTGAACGGTCACCGGCCACTTCGGCAGACGCGACGAAGAGGCCACCCCCTCAATGGTAACCCGTGCATTAGACACCCAAAATTAATAAATAAGTAAAAAGGAGGGTCAATACAACGGGAGACACCAAGGTTCCGAGCGGTGTCTGAGTCGTCACTCTCACAAGGACCATAAACCTTTGGAGAGAAAAATTCTGAGGGAAGGGTCCTACCTCGAGGCAGGGATGTAGAAAACAGAGGAAAAAACAGAAAATATAAAAAAGGATGGAGGAAAGTTTCTGTGACCCGACGAAAAGACCCACGGACTACAGGAGACGGCCGTAAGTCAACAAAACACCTTAAATGAGTCGCAAATTTACAAGAAAACTACTTAAACACCCCCTCTTTCACCAGAGGGGTAGGATAAGGAGGTGGTAGAAGATTAACCCGGATATAAACGAATCAAAAATTTCTATTACTCGACGTTTTTTAAAACTTCAGGTAACCAGGCACAATTTTGACTAGGTTTTCTTTGTTCCCTTTAAATTGTTTTTATACTTTTATTAGAACGTACTCATAACGAACCCTATATTCATGTCGAAGGATTATATATTTTACTTCAAGTAACATGACGGAGGTGTTCCAACGTAGTTAATCTATTTATAATGTCCAGTTCGTGGTTGTCACGAACCTTGAATCATATATGATTCTGTATTGGTTGTAATAATAGAGTATACTTTTGTCAAATACTCATTTTTCATCTATAAGTCGGTTAATACTATTCTTCTGACTCAATTAGAAATTCTCTTACGATTGTTTATTATTGTTATATAAACGAGGTGAGAAAAATCACGAAATGTCAAGAGTTTCGTGATAGTTAACACATCAATAAAATTTAAGTTATATCTTGTGTTTAGACTCTTGATCCGACCCGACTGTACAAAACTTCTTATTCTTTTATTAATATAGATGAAATGTTCTTTTTTTTTCTGAGTAAGGGTTGACTTTTAACACCACAGTAAGGTCTTGGATCCAGACAACTTAAAGTGAACAATTCCCTTTACTATTTGGTGTTAATTTGTAAATCTAACAAGACCGGGGTGTATAAATCTCCTTATAACTGTTAGAACTACTCATGTTTGTTTTTTCAAAAGACAATGGACCATTAAACTCTTTACTAATTCCCTTGACCCTTTCGAACTGGATCTATTCTTGGGAGTGACATCTCTTCTATTGAGATTAAAAAAAAAAAAAATTCTAAAAAGTACAACCTTCTCTTACATCTGTAATAAAATATCGGGTCTTCTCTCTTGACTTTGTTTATTCGTTGTCGGAACCTGTTTACGTTCCTTGTTAAGTATTATTACCCTATCATGGTACCCCGTACCAGATAAAAACTCTCTCACTTAGGAAGATCTTGGACATTCGGTGGACGACCTCTCTTCTGATATTGTTGTCTTCATTTTCGTGTGACCTAAAGAAAATACCGGGGAAGACAAGGATTTTTAGGTGTCAGTACTTATAAAAATTCTATTACCTAATTTTTTAAATTAATAAATTTCTAACTAATATATATATATATTAAAATAATACTAAAAGTTTACAAAATAAAATTTAAAATGGAGTTATGTTGAGAAGTCATAATGAAAATGCGGTTATGGGACGGTCATCAAAACTTTTTTAGTGACCTTTGTTCTAAATGGAAAGTAAAATTTCCAAAATTAATAAGGGAGATATATTCTAATTGTCCATCTTATTAATTCCGACTAAAGAATGCCTAAAAGAATGGCTTTGACGGTACATAGGATAAGTTTATAGTAAAAGTTTTCTACTACTGCATTTAATCTCGAATGGTAACCTCCTCGAAGAAACATGTTTATGTCCACTACAATAAAAATACTCTAGTCAAGTCAAGTCAAGTCAAGTCAGGGAGTCAACACAGGCTGAGAAACGTTGGGGTACTTAGCGTCGTGCGGTCCGGAGGGACAGGTAGTGGTAGAGGGCCTCAAGTGAGTCTGAGTGCAGGTAGCTTAGCCACTACGGTAGGGCGGTAGAGTAGGAGACAGTAGGGGAAGAAGAGGACGGAGGTTAGGGAGGGTCGTAGTCTCAGAAAAGGTTACTCAGTTGAGAAGCGTACTCTACCGGTTTCATGACCTCGAAGTCGAAATCGTAGTAAGGAAGGTTTCTTTAGGGTCCCAACTAGAAGAAGTCTTACCTGACCAACCTAGAGGAACGTCAGGTTCCCTGAGAGTTCTCAGAAGAGGTTGTGGTGTCAAGTTTGCATAGTTAAGAAGACACGAGTCGAAAGAAGTGTCAGGTTGAGAGTGTAGGTATGTACTGGTGACCTTTTTGGTATCGGAACTGATCTACCTGGAATCAGCCGTTTCATTACAAAGACGAAAACTTATATGATAGATCCAACGAGTATTGAAAAGAAGGTTCCTCATTCGCAGAAAATTAAAGTACCGACGTCAGTGGTAGACGTCACTAAAACCTCGGGTTTTTTGTTATTTCAGACTGTGACAAAGGTGACAAAGGGGTAGATAAAGGGTACTTCACTACCCTGGTCTACGGTACTAGAAGCAAAAGACTTATAACTCGAAATTCGGTTGAAAAAATGAGAGGAGAAAGTGAAAGTAGTTCTCCGAAAAATCAAGGAGAAGTGAAAGACGGTATTCCCACCACAGTAGACGTATAGACTCCAATAACTATAAAGAGGGCCGTTAGAACTAAGGTCGAACACAAAGAAGGTCGACTCGCAAAGAGTACTACATGAGACGTATATTCAATTTATTCGTCCCACTGTTATATGTCGGAACTACATGAGGAAAAATACTCTATAAACGGGAACTTCATTTTGGATACGATCTAGATTGAGGACACTAAATTTTATCAACTATTATATCGAAAGTGAAATGTTTTCTCTATAACTCTATCAATTAGGTGGTATAAATACGTTTTATTCCATTGTGTAAAATTGATTATTTAGTAAAAATACACAAAATCTTTTAAAACTAATTTACGTAAACTAAGTTCGGAAAATTAACACGTTTAATCGATTGTCTTACTGTCTTGAACCGTAAAGAGTAATACAGAAGTAAATAATATATCTTATAAATTTAACAAGATCAGGTGGTCCCGTTTGTTAATACACCGGTCTAGGTACTATGAGACAAAGTACGTCTCAACATAAAGGTGATAACGTAACAGTCGTCCTTAACTTTTCTTCGTCTAAAAACAGACAACAAACCCTCAATAGTGTATTGGTAAGGGTTTCTTACTCGGTAATCGTTTCCTAACCACTCCTGATCTCCTACCTAGTACTCTAGAGATGAAAGAAGACATGTCAAACTGTTACTTTAAATGACGAACTGTATATTCTTCTCGGTGTTTTACCACTAAATAAAGGTGTCCTCTCTCTCGTAATGTATGAAAGGACAAGAGATCGGTATAAAATTTTTAAATAAAATTCTTTAGGTAGAAGTCAATATCTCACGACTAATTACCGACACCATGTACAAACGTACTAAACTCATACTATTGTTTCGACTCTTTGAGTCTCCGAGATAAATTCAAATTTTATTTTTCAAGTTTATGTAATCCGTGATACATTGTTTGTGAAACTATATGAAAGGACTTATACATACAGTACGAATTTCAAACAGAAAAAAAAATTGTGATTCTTTGAATATCAGTTCATATAGAGAATGACTCATTTATAAGTCAACGGTTTTATGTAAGACTATGAGTCTATTATGTAAAGTATTGCATAATTAAAATGATTTTATGTAAAATTATTAACAGTCCGTGAAATTAAAATAAAATCGAATGAATATCATAAAGAGTATACGACTTTATACACTTCTTTTAAAGTCCTTCGGGACTCTATATTTATAAAAATTTCCTTCCTGATGTTTCATCGGAAGTTTATGCAGAGTGTCACTGATTTGATAGAAAGAATTTTTTAGGTCAAATAAAATGAAAAGAAACAGACAGTTAATACATATTACTTTTATTATTCACAAATAAAAGAATTACCATTAATTCATAACGTGTATTTAAATGAGTAAACTTGTAGTGATACGGAGAGAAATGACCCCTTCTTTCCCTTCGAGTCTCTCCAATTGACAGAACGTCTACTATTTACTGTCCACTATTTACTGTTTCGACCTTAAACTTGGGTTCTTCAAACCGGGGTCTCTATCGTGAGAAGTACGGAGTTGGTATAATGGACACATAGTCTTAATAATACAACATAATCCCTTTTGGGTGTACTTGAAAAACCAGTTAGGTCATAAACAGGAACCCCTCATATGAGTATCTCTTGAAGGATTGTAGTTTTGTTAGGTTAGGTTAGGGTGTGTTAGGGTATGTTATTAGGTTTTTTCAAAGTTATTTAAACGAAACAAACTTATTGAAGATGACTTATTAGAAATAAGAGGTACTTTCCATTTTCAACGGGTGACAGGATAACTCTCGGACCTTACATAGACTGTTAAGTTTAACTAAAAGGAGGAATCCCATAGAGTGTCTCGATACAGAATTAAAAGGAAACACAAATTTAAAAGTTTGTAATCTTTGAAGGAGGTTAAGTAAGGTAATACAGTTACAAACATAAAAAAAATTATTAAATTCGGTCTTCTGTGAGACTGTCACTGTTTTATAACAAAATAGAAAAATCTTTTCTACAATTTATAACGGTAAGAAGTAGAATAGAAGAGGTTTCGCATGACTGTAAACACAAAAAAAAATTCCCCACTTTCTACTTTACTTTACTTTACTTTGAAAATTCTAATCTAGTAAACTCTGTAAGACGACCTAATTGGTTTGGTCCTATAAGTTCCTCGTAAGATCCTTAAATTTACATCCCCGGAAACCCAGATCTCTTTAAAATTTTATAACACTACAGGTTGAAACATGTAAATTCATGTTTGACTTTTTTACATTTGACTTTCACAATCAGTGAGTTAGTACAGACTGAGACGTTGGGGTAACTGACATCGGGTGGTTCGAGGAGACAGGTACCTTAAAAGGTCCGTTCTTATGACCTCACCCAACGGTTAAGGAAGTACGTCCTCTAGAAGGACTGGGTCCCTAACTTGAGTCAGAGGGCGTAAGTCCGTCACCAAGTCGACCATTTCTTAGACGGACGTTATTCCCTTTGGTCCCAAATCAGGGACCCAACCCTTCTAGGCAACCTCTTCCCTTTCCGATGGGTGAAGTCATAAGACCGGACCTCTTAAGGTACCTGACATATCAGGTTCCCCAACGTTTCTCAACCTGTTCTGACTCGTTGAAAGTGAGTGAGATATAGTTAACTCGGTGGTCCCTTCGAGTTCATGTTTGATGAAAACATGTCTAGTCCCACACAACTTAGGAAAGAGAGAAGTGTCGACGATGTGACACCTTCGGTGGTTAGTTGAGAGTAGGACTCCTAACACCAGGAAAGGAGAGACTAGAGGGATAAACATGACAACAGAGGGACTCTCAGTAAAAGACGTACCTGTGGTTCATATTAAAAAGTTTTCGTATTTAGTTTTATATATTGAGAAACGAAGGTTAGGAGACGTCAAAAGGTGACTTGTTTTCAACATTAAGTGTGCAAATTTCAAAAATAACCTCTATAAACTAAATGTCACAATATGGTCAAAGTCCGTATGACGTTTCACTTAATGGATATGTACATGTATATAGGGAAGAAAAAATCTAAAAAAAGGGTATATCCTGTAATGGTTCATAACTCATCTCAAGGGACCCGATATGTCGTCCAGGAATAATCTACAGATAAAATATATCTCATGACACGCACACAGTTAGAGTTAGAAGGTTAAACAGGGGGGGGTTGGTTCTTTAAGTGTGTAAAATTGAACCCGATGTTCTATGACGTGTGTGTTCTAGGAGGATGGTAAGGTCAGAATGGACTATGAAAAGAAAGAACACAAATGATATGACACTGATTCACCTTTAGAGTCAGAAAGGGTGTGAACCTTGGATGAACCTCAGAATATGTAAATAGGGGACCTACCCTTTACAAAAGGGTTAGAGTATAAAGTCCAAAGTTAAAAAGATAGTGAGGAATCTCTCCAAGAAAACGAAAGTGTAATAAATGTCATCGATGAAGGGAAGGATGGAGTAACAGACGAGTGTTCAAGACATTTCAAATTTAAAATCTCACAATTCGGGATAGACGTCAGTAAAAGAAATATATGACTCCTAAAAAACAATTAGGTGAGACATTCTCAACAGATAAACAGAGGTAATCTAGTACCCGGTACAGAAACTAAACTGCACTTGGAAGGTCACGAGTCTGGTATCATCTACGACTCGTTTATAAGTGACTTGCCTTGATGACTTATAAAAGGTAATGTTTTCAGAGGTGTCATTGGACACATTCCGACATACTGTCCGGAATAGTCTCTCCCATTTACAGATTTATAATTGACTTTCGAACTACCGGTCACACTACGGTCCAACTCTCCTCCCGTATCCGCAGGACCGAAAATCAGTTCAAAAGGGTGAGTCTGTGGGAAACACAAAAAATAACCAAGTTAATGAATCCGTCGTAGACAATCTTAAAGTGTCAAATTTTTATTACTAAAGAAGACCTTGTGACGTGAACAATGTGAACACGTCAAAAACGTCTTTAAAAAGAAGGGTCTTCTTAATACCATCAACCCGTTTACGAATTCCTAAATAATTTCGTTATTTCTCTAATCGTCATGACACCCCGTGTATAGACATGATGAGTCAATTCTTTTTACGTATTAAACTTTGGACTTGGTAGAGACGTGACCGACCGACTACGTCAATGTAAACCCGAAAAAATTACTTTCTTTCGAAATTAAAAGATATTCAATTAAGTTTTGTATCAATATTTTTCCCTAAAGATAAAGACATAGTATAGTTTTATATATCGTCAGATATTGGGGGGTCTAATATCCAGTCACGATATAACTGACGGTAATCATATTACATGGCAAGTCTGTTACACTATGACACGATGAGAAACTTTTACCACAACCTGTCAGAGTAAACACAAAACTGAAATCTTAACTACTATGTCAATCAGTTACATGAATACCTGTCTATGTACGTATCAAAACAAACACCTTTACTTATGAATTATTTGATTACTATACAAATTAAATAGTAAAATTAACCTTTAATCTTATTCACATGGTGGAGTTTTTTGACCGTTTGACATAGTGGAACGTTAGCGATCTTAAATTTCGTAAGATCACGAAAGCTGTAAGATCTATCAGAAAATTATCAATCCTGAAATCTCTAGACGTGAAATCTGAAGACTTTAATATTTATACTATACTTTATACTTCTATAGGATTTAGTCTCAGTGGCATTAAAAAGGATGTGTACAGTAACTGATGTTAACATTACATAAATTTTCTTTTGATTCAATAACGTTTGAACTTTACGTACACATTAATAAAAACAAACAACACAAAAACGAAGTCCTTATCAATATTTTATTATTAGTGGAATTTACCATATTAAGAAGTATAGGAAAGAAGGTAAAGAGGAAAGTACTTTCTGAAGGATCCATAAACACACTGTTGGGAGTAGACTTCCCCACACTTATTTTCCCTATGTGTCACGAGTCTCTATAGACTGTCGTTTACCTGGTCATATCCTGATTTACCAGTTATTTATTCCTTATACGAAACTCGACATAAAAAGATCACTACCCTTACCGAAAAATATTAATAGGCTAAATACGAAAGACTGTATCAAAGGAAACGATCGTTCACGTCCGTAAACAGTCCTTGTCATAATTTAATATACTGGACGGGGGAAGGGGTGGGGTGGGGGGCCGGGCCAGATATACTACGGATGAATAGGGGATTAGAGAGTCTGAGTAAAGTTCGTAGGACAGTAAGAAGTGTGGAAGAACTGGAGGGTCTTACCGGAGTCATATACGCAACTTAAATTGTATGGTTAAATATGAACAACCAAAAGAAAAAATCGAATACACATAGGGGGTACGTTAAGAAGTATCCCCCTAAAAATCGGGGGAATTTAGACTCGTGAGAAAGTTTTTCTTCTGACAGGACGGTAAACGAAATGGTGTCAAAGACTGCATCATGAAACATAAGTACACCGGATATGTCTCTGACGGACTCATGGATCCAATTCAGTCTAACTATCCTACAAAACAAGTTCATTTGTGTCGGAGTCGTCGGTAATTAGGTCTAACATACAGGTAATAGGTTTAGTCACTAAGGACCCGGTCGTCCTAATCATTGTAGAACTTAATTTTTTTTTTTTACGTCTATGAATCCGTGGTTTAGGCAGTATGGTTTACTCTTTGACCTCTAACTTGAGTGTACGGTTCACTAAGACTATACATGATGAAACCTTGGTGAGTCAAGTCAAGTCAAGTGAGTCAACACAGGTCGAGAAACACTGGGGTACCTGACGTCGTTCGGTCCGGAGTGACAGATAGTGGTTGAGGACCTCAAATGAGTTTGAGTACAGGTAACTCAGTCACCATTGTAGGTTGGAAGAATAGGAGACAGTAGGGGAAGAGGACGGAAGTTAGTAAGGGTCGTAGTCTCAGAAAAGTTTACTCAGTCCACCGGTTTCATTACCTCAAAGTAGAAGTCGTAGTCAGGAAGGTTACTCATAAGTCCTGACTAAAGGAAATCCTACCTGACCAACCTAGAGGATCGACAAGTTCCCTGAGAGTTCTCAGAAGAAGTTGTGGTGTCAAGTTTTCGTAGTTAAGAAATACTAGGTCGAGAGTGTAGGTATGTACTGATGACCTTTTTGGTATCGAAACAACCGTTTCATTACAGAGACGAAAAATTATTTGACAGATCCAACCAGTTTTGAAAAGAAGGTTCCTCGTTCACAGAAAATTAAAGTACCGACGTTAGTTGTAAACGTCACTAAAACCTCGGGGGGTTTTATTTCACACTGTGACAAAGGGGATAAAGGGGTAGATAAACGGTACTTTACTACCTTGTCCTACGGTACTAGAATCAAAAGACTTATAATTCAAAATTCGGTTGAAAAAGTGAGAGGAGAAAGTGATAGTAGTTCTCCGAGAAATCAAGAAGAAGTGAAAGACGGTATTCTCACCACAGTAGACGTTATACTCCAATAACTATAAAAAGGACCGTTAGAACTAATGTTGAACACGAAGTAGGTCAGGTCGTAAAGAGTACTACATGAGACGTATTTCAATTTATTCGTCCCACTGGTATATGTCGGAACTACATGAGGAAAAGGATGAACCTTGGTCAGACAATAAGGTACAGGTCAAGATTGACAACGAAGAATTAGACGTATGTCCAAAAAGTCTTCCGTTCTCTCCACCAGACCATAACGGTAGAGATTCTTAAAAGGTCAAACAAAAGTAGGTGTGTCAGTTTCCGAAACCGTATCAGTTATTTGTCTTCATCTACACAAAGACCTTGAGAGAAGGAAAAAGTTACTAAGTCACTTACAACCGTTAAACTAGAGACCAAGGAGACGGAAAAGATTTTGGTCGAACTTGTAGACCTTCAAGTGTCAATTGAATGACAACTTCGGACCGAACCACTTAAAACTCATAAACGATTGTACACTCTACTTACATTAACACGCCATCTAACTTGTAAGAAACCGTAACGGAAAGAAACCCTAACCTTACTTTTGACTGGAAAAGATCAGGACACCGGTGACGACTCAAAAGGTTTAAACGTCCGTATGACTCACGTCGTGAAAGTGTCGTATTACAAAATCCTAAACTTTGTCGAGTTGACCTTAAGGTAGTAGAGGTGATCGAAACAAAAATAACTACGAAGGATTTCAAGTGAACTGAAACGTAAGGTCCTACAGACCGAGATCCACTCACTAGTGTGGTAGTACTAATAGACCCGGTACTTCTATAAAAACTAGAGTTTACGGTTCACTAAGACTATACACGATTTCAAACCTTTGTGACAACATTCGATTATTCTTACTCATTGATATATTTACACACACACACACACACACACACACACAATCAACACAAGTTGAGACGTTGGGGTACCTGAGATCGGTTCGAGGCAAAGGTACCTCAAGAGGTCCATTCTTATGACCACACCCAACGATAAGGGAGGAGGTCCCCTAGAAGGGTTGGGTCCCTAGTTTGGACTCAGAGGACGTAACGTCCGTCTAAGAAGTAGTAGACTCGGTCGTCCCTTCGGGATTGTTATATATGTCAGTTACTGATATAATATGGGTTTGATATCTAAACCAAACATAAATAAATGTAGACTTATACCTGAGCACGGACAATTCTTCTTTCAGTGTTTATAGGTCAGGGAAAAGAAAGAGACGAAACTAGGTGTATACTTCGTTCTTCATCATAATGAACTCCTTTAGTTTCACGTTAAATTCGACTTTACCTTAAAATAAACAGAGGATTGAACGAATGTTACCCCAAGTAAAGTAAGTTCCGACATTATTAAACTAAAGTTTCCCTCTTTAGAGAATGGAATAGAAGAACGTGAAGAACGACTTAACGTCAGACGTTAAAACTTACTCACTCCTTCTTTGTGTGGTCACATACAACTCACGTGAGACTTCCTCTCTTCACGTACTAAAATATTATAGTTATAGTATAACGTATAGTTTTATTAAGAGATTTATTTTATAATTACGATAGTGTTTATTTTCTTTCGGTTCCTTTCACGTTTTCTATACATACGTCGTGAACCACGAACCATGTCTTATTCACATGTTATCGAAAATCCATGATAATACTGTTCAATATATCTATAAATGTTCTATTAGATTTGAGTACCCCTTTACATACCTATTTTCGAAAGGTTTACGTTTATATGAAGATCTTTTATATAGTCGTCATGAAGTGTTAAAATCAACTAAGACTTGAGTTTTTGCTCGTCCCCGATGTAAATAAGTCATGTGCAAAGTTATTTGGAATGTTTAAATGGTTCTTACCTTTACTCGTCTTAAAAAAAAGTAGACCCCGAGGGGACTACCGAGTCCGTTATTTCTTAGACGGACGATACGTCCTCTGTGTTCTCTGTACTCAAACTAGGAATCCAGCCCTTCTAGGGGACATCGTCCTTTACCGTTGGGTAAGGTCATAAGAAGGGAGCTTTTAGGGTACCTGTCTTCTAGGACCGACCGATGTCACGTATCCCAGTGTTTCGTTAACCGTTTCCCTTTTTATGACTTACAAGAACGAAACCTCAGATCTTAAATTGTCCATCGGTACACAAGACAACTTCACCTTGTAGAATCGGATTAATTGTAGTAATAAATAGAAATATGAATCTTATGAAAAACGTATCTTTTAAAAGAAAGAGTCGAAGTTTCAGGGTTTATAGATACTTTATCGTTTAAATTCGTTGTAGTTGGTACATAATTATCAAATATAAAATATTCCTATTAGTATACTGGTTAAAACGTATTTCAACTGTCGGTAGATTAAAAAAAATATATAACGAACAGATAACTTATGTTCAAAATAGTTCCCGTTATGAAATAACACGTTAGTATAGAGATCATAGATCTCTTTACAGACCGTATTCTCTAAAGTTTTTATAAACTAGTCTAGTAATTAACTTGTCGACCTTCTTAAACACTCTTAGAAGTAACACTGTCTTTCGTTTATAATAAAAAATTAAAAACTCCTACTACTTATAAATATGAAACATAAAAGTCCATAAGATTATAAATTTTCTGGATTTTATTTCTAACATGATGCATAGATTTAAATAGAAGAAATAAACCTTCGTACGATAATACTAGAACTTGTACTGATCTTTATTGTGAAGGAAATCTTTTTTTACTTTTGTTTTTTGTCATGTAACACAGAGGAAAGTACGGTAATTTGAGTAAAGGAAGTTACAGAATGTAAATTTTGAAAGGAGTTGAATCTCACTGTCATAATGCTTTTTTGTCTTTACATCAGTCCGTTTGTACCATTTTAGAGTTAAACGATGATACTTGTCTTTGGGAAGGTTCGGGGTCAAAGGATTATTATTTTATCCTTATTATTATGGTTAGAACAAGATAATAAAAGTTTTAATTTGTCTTTGTTTACACTTTCGTAGATTGTAATTTACATTAAAAGAATAGAGTTTAAGTAAACTTTAAAGGTATGGTCAATTAAACTTTAAAGAAATATAGATGGGACTTCATTCTTTGTTTGTTACCAAATTAGAAGATTCAAATTCATCGGGATTCATTTTGAAAGGTAAACTATACAATTTATATATAATTATATTTAATGTAATTTCCATCTAATTGTATTATTACTTTCAATCAGAGAGCCAGTACAGATTGAGAAACACTGGGGTACCTGATATTGGATTGTCCGAGAAGACAGGTACCTTAAGAGATCCGTTCTTATGACCTCACCTAACGGCAAAGGAAGAGATCCCCTAGAAGGACTGCGTCCTTAGTTCCAGAGGATGTACCGTCCGTCTGAGAAATGACTGACTCGTTGGTCCCTTCGGTATGTATAATATTTGTATTATTATATCATGAATTTTGTAATGTATATAGAAAGGGACTTTAAATAAATGATAAGATTTCAATCTTTTACATACTTCCTAGATAGGACCAATATATAGAATCGTTTAGAACTGGAACTTGTTCAATAAATTATAGAGTCAAACAGTATATATTTATCATTTTATTGTTATCTCGACAACCCTCCTATTTTTTATGACATTTCTCCTGAAACAATTTGAAGTTATCGACTGTCGAGAATTGACAATAAGTTCATGAATCGTTTAAAATACCATCTGTAAACAAAAAGAAAAGTGACATGAGGTTCAACGTACAGACGGTATTAATATTATTGTCTTTGTCCTTTAGAGTCAATATAATCTACAATCGTAAATTATGTAAATTGAACAAAAAGTATAAAAGTGTACTTCTTCGTCGAGGTTCAGACGTTGATAAAAGTATAGATGATGAATCCGTCAAAAGTGAATTAAAAAATTTATTTTTATTTGTAATACCTTTATAAAGAAAACGGGAATTCGGTAAATTAAGTAATTAGTACAGGTTAATAAAGAGTCGTCATAAGTTCCTCGAATCAGCAGTCTGACTGAATTATTTACACCTTGGAGGACGTTCGGGTCTGTAAGACGATTCGGACATAAGGGTTAACGCGTTTATTATAACACTCTACATAAGGTTTCGGTAAAAACTATTGAAAGGAAATAAAGATAATTCTTTTATATAACTAGTCATAATAGTCTTTCTCGTCTTAATTCGGTGTGTAATTAATTCTGATTATGACATGTCAGACTCTTGGTGGTGGATGTACTCAGATAACTCGGGTAAGTCTTCACGACATTCTTTACATGTGTGACTAAAAGTTTCTACATTTTAAAATAATTATTAAAACACAACTGAAATACAACTTTAATATTATAAAACATGTAAACATACAATTATGTCAAATAAAATAGACAAATAACGAAAGAATTTACACCGATGATCTTTTACATTTTGTGTATACATTGACTGTAAATGTTTTCTTTAGTCAGTTTTTCTAAGGGAATTTGAGCCTTCTCCGAAATATCGATAATATCGATAAATACAAACACATACAAATCCATATACACATGTACACACATTATTGATATTTATTTTGTTACCATGTAATGATCGTGTCATCTTTTATTCATATATACACATACTTTCACTTTCACTTCAGTGAATCAACACAGACTGAGAAACGTTGGGGCACCTGACATCGGATAGTCCGAGGAGGCAGGTACCCTAAAAGGTCCGTTCTCACGATCTCACCTAACGGTAAAGGAAGAGGTCCCATAGAAGGACTGGGTCCCTAGTTTGGTTTCAGAGGACGTAACGTCCGTCTGCGAAATGGTAGACTCGGTGGTCCCTTCGTACATACACACACACATATATATACGAAGAGACGACCGAGTCTGCCACTTCGCAGACGGACGTTACGTCCTCTGAAACCAAACTAGGGACCCAGTCCTTCTATGGGACCTCTTCCTTTACTTAGGGTCCCTGGCGACTCGGACCACCTGACGGGAGATACCCCAACGTGTCTCAGCCTGTGCTGACTTCACTGAATCGTCGTCGTCGTCGGTGAGATGGTATAGATCAGGAGTGAATTGGTTCTACGTCCATTGACTTTTATAATTCCCGTCTAGAACATATGTCAAACTACTTCTTTCATTTCACAATCAACGAGTCAGTACAGACTAAGACGTTGGGATACCTGACATCGGGTGCTCCGAGGAAACAGGTACCCTAAGTGTGAAAAGAAGGTGGTAACGAAGATCGTAGGAGAAAGAGCAGAAACGGTGGAGGTACAGATTATGGAGGTTACGGATTGAGAACTAGTGAGAACTCGACCGAATTATTTTACTCTAAAAGGAGAAGTTATAAAAAACCTTATCAAACTGTTCTTATCCATAATTAAGAAGAAATTTACGAACTGTCTTACGTGGATACTTTGGTAGACTAGGACCTGTAAACAAACAACCTTCAACGAACTAAAACTGAACTAAAAAAATTTTATCACAAGTCAAATAAGTCTAAAAGATAAAGAAGGTTAAGTCAGAACTCTCTCACATATAAAGATCCTTAAATAAGAAAATAAGATCCAACAGGTTAAACAAATGTATTACCAAGTATCATTAGAGAATACTAAGGAACATAAAGACACCACAACAAATATTGAAGAGAGGAAAATAAAGACTACAATAACAAGGATTATTTGTACAGATCAAAGTAGTTAAAACAAACAAAAGTTTCTCAGTGGACAATCACAGTAAGTGTAAAAGACACTGAAAATTTCACAGATCAAGTAACTAAAAAAGAGACAATAAATAAAGTACGGAAAGTGATTGAAACCCGAAACAAATAAGAAGATCAAAGAGATCCACATTTTAAAATAAAAAACAAACTTTTAAAAGAACAAACCCCCTCCTTCGGACATAAAGATTTTTTTAAGGGGGAATCCCGAGTCAAAAGTTAAGGGTATATAAAGTCTTAAGATAAAGAGTAAAAGTAAACAGACTTCCATGTAAAATTAAAGGTTAAACTAAAGACAACAACAACAACTGTGTAACCAGTTATTGTACAATAAATTGAAGGTATACAAACACTAAAAAAAAAATCAAAAGGAGAATAATTAACTAAAAATCAAAATAAAATAAAACCAACCTTTTATACTAAAGTTAGAAGAATTTAATTACTCTGAACATTGGATTGTACACTACATAGGGTCCATGATAAGTTACATGTGAACTTTTCTTACATAAGACGACAAACCCTTCTCTTATAAGATATATATTAATAATCCAATTATATTACATCATACATCAAATTCCGCTTTCAAAAGATTAACAAAAAAAGAGAGACCTGATATAGGTAATTATTATTCACCCTACAATCCAAGGTGATGATACTGATATAATGATAGTCATAAAGAGAATATAAATAATTACAAATGAGATTCATAATCCAAGAAGATAAACCTCACGTTTCTATAAATAGTCATAATGTACGGAAGTAAACAGAGAATAATACCAATAACAAAATTTTAGATAAGGCAGACTATATTCGTATCGAAAGAAACATAAAGGGAGACGTACTTTATAGAAAAAAGTAGGAAAACGAAAGTCAGATATACACAAAAATCTAGAATGTACTGACAGAGAATATCCGTCGTATATGTACACTGAGAACAAAATTAGGTAAATCGGTGGGATACGGAAAACTCACCTCGTAAATCAGTTTAATGTAAATTTCATTAATAACTATCCAGACATGAATAACGGTAAAACAATCAACAAAAGACCAACAAAACATCAAGAGACAAAGAAAGAAAAAGAGAACAAGAGAAGGGTCCACTAGACTACTGAAAGAAATTACAATGCAAAAGTAAGAAAGGATAAATAGAAAACACATAGATAATACCCAAAGGGTCCACCACGATCACCATTTCTTGGGTAGATGGGTACGTCCTCTATATTCTTTGCACCTAAACTAGGGACCCAGTCCTTCTCGGGGACCCCCGCCCGTACCATTAGGTGAGGTCATAGGTCTTAGGGTACCAGTCTCCTCGGACCAACCGATGTCGGGTACCCCAGTATTTCTAAACCTGTGTTTGACTTCACTGACTCGTACATATATCCAAAGACCAAACACCAATTAAACTACGAGTATATACATATTGTTGGATATAAATTACGTCAGATGATATTCATCTGTTAACGAATTTAAACTTGTATAAGACTTTCGTGATGTAAAAATAAGGGAGAGAGTGGGGTGTAAAATACGAAAACTGTAGTATAAAACGTAGAAAAACAAAACGTATAACTAATAAAATTTATCTGTACTCAAATGATCAAAAAAAAAAAAAAGGTGGAAGTTTGATCGAAGGTTGATCATAAGACCAAGTGATGAAAGTAATGTACAAACTAAATGGTCACTCTCGAAAGAGAAAGTATTAAAGAAACAAAGATTGTATCAGAAAGAGATAAAATTTGTCTAGAGGAATTGTAAAGAATATACTGGTCAAATCATCACTACTTGAGCAAATCGAAAACGATTAGATCTTTTAAGAAATAAAGAGAAAATAAAGACTTACTATTGGAAGGACTTATCTCATAAAATTAACGTTTGAAAAAAAAAAAAAGAGGAAAGTTGTGGGACCTATATAGTACGGTCGGAGAAGACCGATCATAAAGATGACATTTTAATTGACTAACAGGATTCCCCTCAAGGAAAAAGTATTGTTTTACAAAAAGGAACGACGAAAATTATCAAAGAGAAATAGAAATTCGTACCACAAAAGTGACATTACACAGAACTACACTCAGAGAAACCCAAGTGGAACAACCCCTAAAAGACACGATGGATCTGTACTTACAGACAAAGGAAATAGTCCAATTTCTTTAAAAGTCGGTAATAAAGAAGTTTATCCCAAAGACAGGGGTAGAGAGAGAGAAAAGGAAATCTCTGGAGATATTATATTTACAATGACACGAATTACGACAGGGTCTCAAGGGAATTCGATAGAAAAAAAAAAAAAGAAAAACGACCAGACTAACTAAAAGTGGTAAGACAAAAGGTCTAACGACTAGGTAGGAAGACTTAGAAAACCAGAAGACAACTGAAGAAGATCATATTAAAATAAAGTCAATAACATAAGAATCAAGACTAAACGAAAAGAATATAAAAGAGAAACAACTCAAAGAGTAACTCAAATAGACAAGAATAGAGTTCAAGTCACTAGTACGAATATTGATAATGATATTTGATAAATAGACCATTTAACGGACCGAGGTAAAGTAAGAAAAAACCTTCTAAAGAGTATAAGAAAATAAACCTTTGATAGGGAAGTAGAGGAGTAAAACGGAGTAAGAGACACAAACGAAGATACATAATCCCTCATATAAGAGTCAGAACTTTATCATCAGAATACATACTCCATATGATATCTTGGGTCACCGTGTTAGGGAAGACTAATGGTCTAGGTCTACGACACCCACATACGAGACACATTAGATATACGTGGGAGAACACTCTAGTTCGGTATTAACAATGTCCACCTAATCACTCGTCCTACCGGAGACTAAGTCGACCGACTTATTGAGTAGATGTTGACGATACTGACAGGATTGACACTCCCGACCAGGAGTGGGACCGAAAGACACTCACAACTGGTACTAATAGTGTCCACACCACAACTTACACAGACCGGGGGTCGGACGGACCGAAGGTCCGGACGGGTACTGAGAACCCTTGTGTGACTCCATGTCCATACCGGGGTCTCTCGTGTGACCTCCCAATGGTCAAGACCGGTCCCGACGGGTGGTCCACCTCTTCTTGTCCCCGTGGAAACTTCTCTTACCGGTCTCGTCCGTCCAACCGACTTCGTTCAGAAGTTCCCTTGTGGTTCCACTCCCACGTGCTGCAATTGATCCAACTAACTCGCACTGTCTTTAGGGTGAGAGGTCGTAGTCTGGTCAATTTACTTCCTCATAAAGAAATTTTTACGACGGGTGGCCACGAGGACAATGATCTTTTAAAGTCGTTTGGGGACGAGGAGGTCGTGGACGGGACTATAATCAGTCACTTAGAAGAAAAACATACTGGGTCCACGAAAAGTTCGACAACGGGGAGTAGACCTTAAATCTCGTTTATTCAAACGGTTTTCGGGAAGATTTTGGTCCGGAACAAAAGGATGGTGTAAAGTCGAGAGTTTCCATATTCGGGGTGACCAAAAGTTTCAGTCTACAATAACTCCGAGTCAAAGGATCAGGTCCAAGGGGTCCGACCCTTTGGGTAAGACCCCGAGTCTGGAGAGTCAGGAGTCTGCCCTTGTAACGACAATACTATAAAGAGAACGAATACCCAGTGGTGGGAGCATCATACCCAAGACGGATCTACCTCAGAGGCGAAAAAAATGGATAGAACTACAAAGGACATCAAATATAGCAAATTTATTCAACATATTGTACATCTACACGAGATGATCATGAGTCCAACAAAAGTCTCTACAAATAAGACAGATCTCGATATCAAAACTACACAGATATCCTCTTTCACTCGAGTCTTAAAAGGATGAAACGGTAGAATTAGGTGTCCAGAGGGTCTGTTATAAACTTTGGGAAATTAATATGATAAATGTAATTGTACGTATTCAGACATTCAATTCTTCATGATAATACTCTTAAAACGTTTTCTTATGTAAGTATCTTAATTTAGGAAAAGGGTTCAAATGAGTTCATCCTTTACCGTCATAAACCAACCAATCAAAGACACACATATATACCCATCCACACAGACGTGTGTTCACACATACTGAAGACTTCATTTCATTCGTAAACGATATTGAACGTTCTTTTTCCTTTCACGGTCTATCAGACCGAGGTCTTTACTACTACAACTAGAGTCAAGACATGAAGAGACTCCCTGAACTTTTAGATCAACCCATCGATTTTATATGAATAGTCTTTGGATGTGTTGTCTCAATCTCCCATCCGTATAAATTGTTCATGTATCTCTTGGTACCCCTAAGTTCCTTCTTTCAATAGTGAAGATGTACCACTCGACCCTTCTATTATACATTAGTCACCCATCCTATCGTGAATACTACTAAATAAAAAAGATGAGCCACAGTAGGAATTGTATGTACGTATGTATGTACATACCCCTCATTGACAACGAATAAATTTTTACCTTTACGGTAAACAAATCAAGAGAGACATTTCTTTGTCTTTGATTAAGTATCTTATATTTATAAAGGTTTAGTTAACATCTCTGTTTTGTGTAAAAATCTTTGTATTCAAGAATTAACAAATACATACACTTCTATTTTAACATTTAACCGTGTGTAATTCGTAATGTCGTACACTATTCTCTCACAGTGATAGAAATAAGTAAACGAACAGGGTCATAAGATCTCATTACTTATTACACGATACTACATGTCCTGTCGACGTAAGAAAGAACTATTAGTAATATCATAGACTACGTTAAAGTCTTACTATATTGGAACAGTTTTTATTAGTTTTATTCCTTTCATCCTTTATTCACTTACTTATTTTACGAAATTATTGAAATCCACCCGGGAACTACGAGAACTTATAAACGTTATATTAAAGATTAGATAAACAAGATGGTTGGAAGGTCTATTAATGAATTATTAAAAGGTAGGGAAATCTAATGTAAAGAAATACGGTGGAATCGGAGATTGTTGTATTGTGTTGGTATTTTATTAAAGTTGTTTGGTGGAGATGGTGTAAGTATATAGATGGATAAACGTCCGGTTGTCTTTGAGAGAGGATCATGGTTCCTACTTAAAAGGTATAAAGAGTGATTTTGACAGAAAATATGATCTTAAGTAAGGAGAGTCTTTTATGACACTGTTAACAGGAGGTTTGAGTTGTTTACAAGAAGGGATTTTTCAGTAAGGTAAATTGTAAGTGGTGAGAGATTCTATGATATGTAAAAGAACAAATAGAACCCATGTTAGCAATGGGGGTGATGTCCCATTCGAGACATTTCAGTCTCTACAAAATACACAAAGAGTGAAGAGACACTGTTGTCGGGTGTTGTTGAGAGTAACGTGTTACTCGTAAATAACTTTCATATTCACTGTTCCTGAAAGTCTTCGGACATAGTCTAAAAATATAACATTTGGGTAGTAGTTTTAAGTTTTATTTAAAATTTTACATTGAGACTTTCCTTTGTAGGTTCGTATCCATTATCCTGATGTTAAAATTCGAAAATACCCTGTCATACTCTGAATCTTCCTTTCTCAAGACTTAGGTCTCAAGGTTTCTTATCGTTTCTCTCTATTCTTTGGGAAGGAGTCGTTAGTTACGTTTCTTTATCTCCTTTTGTTGTCTCACCCTTTCTGATCTCTAGGGAAGTTCTTTTAATCTCTATGGTTCCCTTGTAAAGTACGTTTCTACCCGAGTTATTTCCTGTCTTTACCATCCCTGTATTGTCTTCGTCTTCTATAATTCTTCTCCACCGTTCTTATGTGTCTACTTGACATGTTTTTTCTAGAAGTACTGGGTCTATTAGTGTTACCACACTAGTGAGTGGATCTCGGTCTGTAGGACCTTACACTTCAGTTCACCCGGAATCTTTCGTAGTGATGTTTGTTTCGATCACCTCCACTACCTTAAGGTCAACTCGACAAAGTTTAGGACTTTCTACTACGACACTTTCACGACGTGAGTTATACGGTCGTTTAAACCTTTTGAGTCGTTACCGGTGTCCTGACCTTTTCCAGTCAAAAGTAAGGTTAGGGTTTCTTTTCGTTACGGTTTCTTACGAGTTTGATGGTGTGTCAACGTGAGTAGCGTGTACGATTATTTCATCACGAGTTTCAAGAGGTTCGGTCCGATGTCGTTATGCACTTGGCACTTGAAGGTCTACAAGTTCGACCTTCCGTCTCCTTGGTCTATAGTTTAACGGTTGTAGAAGACCTAGTACCTTTTTGGTTCTCTCAAGGTCTTTTTGTAGGTAAAGACGAAATAACTGATACGGTTTCGGAAACTGACACACCTAGTATTATTTGACACCTTTTAAGACTTTCTCTCCCCGTATGGTCTGGTGGACTGGACGGAGAACTCTTTGGATATACGTCCAGTCCTTCGTTGTCAATCTTGACCTGTATCTTGTTGTCTGACCAAGGTTTGTCCTTTTCCTCATTCAGTTCCGACATATAACAGTCGGACGAATAAATTGAATATACGTCTCATGTAGTACTCTTTGCGACCCGACCTTCTTCGTGTTCGACCTTAGTTCTGACGACCCTCTTTATAGTTATTGGAGTCTATACGTCTACTGTGGTGGGAATACCGTCTCCCACTTCTCCTTGACTTTACGGAGGACAACTTTCACTTTCTCCTTTCACTTTTTGAACCGAATTTCGAGTTGTAAGTCTTTTGCTTCTAGTACCGTAGGCCAGGGTAGTGAAGTACCCTTTATCTACCCCTTTTTCACCTTTGTCACAGTCTGAAATAAACCCCCCGAGGTTTTAGTGACATCTACCACTAACGTCGGTACTTTAATTTTCTGTGAATGAGGAACCTTCCTTTCAATACTGGTTAGATTTATCGTATAATTTTTTGTCTGTAATGAAACGGTTGTTTTCAGGCAGATCAGTTCCGATACCAAAAAGGTCATCAGTACATACCTACTCTTAACCTGACACTTCTTTCGACTCACGTCTTCTTAACTACTACGAAAACTTGACACCATAACCTCTTCTGAGAACTCTCAGGGAACTTGACGTTCTTCTAGGTTGATCAGGTAGGATTACCTCTAGTCAGGACCCACGAGAAACTTTCCTGACTACGATTTCGACTTTGAGGTCTTGAAACCGGTGGAGTACGCTTCTCCACTGAGTAAACTTTTCTGAGACTACGACCCTCTCAAACCCCCGTCCTCCTCTTCACCTACTGTCTCCTACTCTACCGACCTACCGTAGTGGCTGAGCTACCTGTACTCAAACTCACTGGAGGTCCTCAACCACTACCTGTACCTCAGGACCTCACCACCCTAAGTACCCCAACGTTTCTCAGTCTGTGATGACTCGTTGACTTGACTTGACTACTCTGAATCTATCTGAGTCTTCCAGTATCTGTTAAGTGTCAGAATTTTAAATACACTTTGTGGTTTCGAAGAATCGAAAGATAGGTTATTCGGATTTTGGACTTGAAAAACGACCCAAAATAAGATTGAAATCCATTTCTGTTTGTTTTCCTTATCCTAGAAATGTTTATTACGGTCACTTAAATTCGACGGTTCAAATGTGTTGGAATATCCGAATATAGCTGTAAATAAATAGTAAAGAGTAGGAGTTCACAGACCAAAAGACTTCATTGAAATTTATTGATGATATAATGAGTATTTACGTATAACGTCTACTATATGACATATCTTTGTAAAAATTAGAAAGAATAAGTACATCAAAAGAAATTGACCAATCATTGAATCGTTGTACACTTTATTCAAAAGAGTTCCCTGATAAAGGGTGGATACATACCTAACCCGACAGTCTGGAATCCGTTTACCCCGATTTTCTCTCCTAACAAAGTAGATGTATAACTGGGATCCTAAGAAAGATATAGAAACGTGTATTGAACATTAGAGACTTTCTAATTGGTATTCATTAGTAAGACAAATACCCCTAGGGTCTGTGTTTCTTTATGATCTTAGACCGTCAGAAAAGACCAACTCGATATATCTTTCCCTAAATATTTCAAAATCTTCTTTCGAGGGTTTTCATGACTTTCTTTCTATTAAAAGAACCGAAGTATGTGTTTTAGGTAACAGACGTCTGTTAGGTAAACAGAATTAGTGGGTTCTCCAACGTGTAATTTTCATCCCTATTTTCAAACACTTTATCGTACAACGAAAGTTTAGATATGGGAACAATTTAACAGATCACTTTTCCGTATTTATTATAACGTCAGAGAAAAGACGGTCATAGAATTATGAAGGAACCTTACAATAATTAAAAAATTAATACACTAAAAAAAAGTCGTTACCGTAAACCTTGCGGGGATTACAAAAATACCAAATAGTATGAAAACTTTTTAATTTTCCATAAATCCCCCTAATATTTACTGTTTAAATCAAATAACTTACTGAAAAGAAAGTAGACAATATATACACATACATACGTACATAAAATTATAGATTAGACGACTTTAATTTATCTTTAATTTTGTGACTTATTTACCATTATAGATTCCCATCCATCTATAAGATGTAATAAGAAAAATTCGTCAACAATGTCAATGTTTGGTCCAATTTACTTACTCCATTACTTACTTATCTACGAGAAAATGTGTATACACATATCACTTCCACTCCTGTATATCTTGACAGTCATAGTGTTACTGTCAACGCTATTTAATGAGGAAGAGGTTAAAGTCTCCCCGGACTTCTACGGAGTTTTCTAACTAGTAAACCAGGCTTAAGGTAAACTCTAGATAAATGGACTTCCTCAAACCAGACTCATGTCATAGAATCGAAACTTCTTGTCAACGTTAAATCTCATATTGTAGAGAGTAAATATATAAATAAGGTATTTATTATAAAGTTGGTAATAATAGACAGTCATCGACGAGACCCGTGACCTTAACTGGAGTCACTTGAGTATAAGGTAACCCTTACATCTGTCATTTACTCAAATTATTATTTCATACACTAGAGACCATATCTAACAAAGTAACTTTACTTCATCTTTTTACTTTAATTTTTACCGAGTACCATACCTCTAGATGTAGATTTATACTTCTAACCCTTTCTATTCACTAAAACTCTCGTCTTATAACCCTTCTTATCACGTAATTAAGTTCATCGGTTACTATTAATATGTTTTGAACCAACACATTTACCTTTGTATTTCTTCACAAACCTAAACTCTTTATGAAAAACCTTTATCAAATGTTCTGTACGACTATTATAAAAGATTTAGTTTGAACCCCCGTAGACCTCCTTCTCACAACCATTTTCTGGTCTCTCTATTTGTGAATTTTAAACTAAAGAGATACACTTTTACTCACCCTCAAACGTATTCACCTAGACTTCGATTCGTCCATCTAGACCCTACCTATATCCTTAAACCTCTATAAGTACCTACCAAAAATTTAGACGTAGCCTCTCTCTTAGATACTCTGTCATATAAATCCCTTACCATCCAATTGACACCTCAGGATCTAACACCGTTAAAAGTTAATAGTCTCCTTCTCGTTTCTTATACATTTTAAATCCGTTAGACTAATCGTCATTAGTAGTTTTACTTATCATATTATACGGAGTCAGGATTAAACCATAACTACGAATCACCGTCATGAAGTTATGGACAATTTTCAAACCACCTACCTCCCTATCCCATCTTAACTCACCCTTCAATCCCTTACTTTTCTTCAATGTATGAATGGACCTTATCGAACCATACGATTCAGCTAAATGTTGTGATCGAGAGTCCGGGTCTCTTTACTCTGACCTTTGACATATGGACAAATCCAACGTTCAACCTCTGCTCTACATAAATTTTTTTTTTTCCGTTTTCTGAATCTCGAGCCCATAGATGAAGAGTAACACTCCCGTGACCTCGAATTACTTAATTCGGTCATCATGACTGACACCCGCGACGGATATAAGGAACTCCAATCTATTTACTGACACACACGTATGATTCAACGAAGTCAGTACAGACTGAGAAACACTGGGATACCTGAGATCCGATGGTCCGAAGAGACAGGTACCCTAAGAAGACCCGTTCTTGTGACCTCACCCAACGGTACGGGAGGAGGTCCCCTTAGAAGGACTGAGTCCATAACTTGTACTTAGAGAACTCCGAGGAAGTCACGTCCGTCTAAGAAATGACGACTCGGTGGCCCCTTCGGGATCTATTTACTGACGACGACGACGATTCAGCGAAGTCAGTACAGACTGAGACACGTTGGGGTATCGACCGTCGGGTGGTCCGAGACGGCAGGGACCCTAAGAGGTCCGTTCTTGTGACCTCACCCGACGGTAAAGGAAGAGGTTACGTACTTTCACTTTTCACTTTCACTTCAGTGAGTCAGTACAGGCTGAGAAGCGTTGGGGTACCTGACGTCGGATGGTCCGAGGAGGTAGGTACCCTGAAAGGTCCGTTCTCATGATCAATTGACATTAAGAAGTTAAAGAGGAAAGTCATCTTAAGTTATCGATAACTATCAAATAGACTGACATGTACGAGCTTCATAAATAACTTGGATAGACACGGTTGATAATTATGGAAAGGTTCAGACCCCTTTGTTGGTACTTGTTCTAGTCATTGACGAAAGTGCCTGGAAAAGTCTGAGACATTCTCATCATTTCCTATTAAACTCTATCATAATCGACACCGTTTTTAAATTTATATCTCTTATTACACTCCTTAACTACCGATCTCCTTATGATAAAACCCCGTTCCTCCAATCGCTTTTTTCAAAAGACTTCCTGACTCTACACTCGATTCAGTTGTCCTTACTCCTGGAACAGTTGTAAGTCCTAATGTCTAGAGATGTGTTCCCCTTGTCGATCCCGTCACCGAGAATCCAACTGTACTTGCACTACACACACTCTTGAGATTTCTTCCGACCTCGAACTACTTGTTCCTCCACCACCCAAATTTTACTCTGGTTTCAATATCAATGTGAGATTACCTTCAGTCCTTTTTGAGTAAGAGGATAGGGATCCTGAGATTTAAGATCTGCTTTATTTAGAATATATTCCGGGCAATATCATCTTTCTTTAAGTTTAGGATGGAGACGTTAAAGTATTGACCCACAAACCCTTTAAATAAATTAGGGTGTAAAATACATAAAAGAGTGAAATTTTAACTTTAATACGTGAGGGACCACAATTTATCACCACGTAGGGTCATTCTTAACGATAAACCTAATTTAATCATATACGTTTTTGTGTACCCAAAAGAGTCCACCACGATCCCCATTTTTTGGGTGGAATGGTTACGTCCTCTGTATTCTCTCCGCCCAAGCTAGGGATCGTCTCTTAGCCTATTGGTAGTCGATAATGAGTGTTCATTTACTCTTCAGGGTAATTGATATCTATTTCTACAGTTACGGGGTATAATTAAGTTGGTAACAGTTTTACGACGGGTTCATGTTTCGTCTCATTTACTCTTACAAGAATACCGAACACTTAGTAATCAGGACTTTATTCGAAACACATAGTTTAAAAATTTTTTAGTTATGTCTTTAAAAGTAGACCACCGAAGACCTTTGTTTAACTTTTACGGTCTCTCTTTTGAGGTTACCTACAGTGGTGTGTGAAATAAATTCTCAATTATCGAAAATATATATATATATATATATATATATATACTTTAACTATTGTGACTACTAACATAAACTTTTACCTAAAGTCTTTTACGTACGGTTCATAATCAAATATATCAGAAGAACATTACGTCTTATACCGTTGGGTAAAGTCATAAGAACGGACCCTTCAGGGTACCTGTCTCCTCGGACTGTCCGATGGGAGGTACCGTAGCCTTTTCTCAGTCTGTGTTGAATAGCTGATTTGTCGTTGTCATTATTTTGTCCGAATGCTTTACGTACTCTATTCAGTTAGCGACCTTTTAACTTCAGACGTTATCTTACAATAACTAATCCTCTGATCCTGTTCGAGTGTTACGAAGGTCATCATCGGCGACTCGTCGACTCCAAAGGTGAAGGTCGAGGTGGTATGATGGTCACTGTTCACTCCACGTAATGAACCGACTAGGATACCGCAATACCTTATAGTTTTCCGGGTCGTAGGGTCCTCCCTTTCCACTCCCTTGTGTGAGAGAACGTTGTACTACTTATTCCAAGAAGGTGTGGTCGTCGACGGTTTGTCTACTCGTCGAAAATTGTCTCAGTCCCATGTGTTACACTCGACCCGGGTCTTGATTAGTCTAGATTAATTCTGTCTGTACAATACCAGGTGATCACGACTGTTCCAGCCCTAAGGACATCGAAATTTACTTCGTACAATATTAATCCTAGATTAACTTTTAGACCTTCACTATGTTTTGGAAATGGGAAGTCCCGGATTGTCCTCCAGACACATCCAGGACCACACGTGAAATAATCTAACACTTACGAGTTAATCTGTCAATACAATTTTTTCATTCGTTTACCTTGTTATCAATTTACACCAAGTTTCCTTGTCTTAAAGTGTAGACAAACCTATCCAAGACTCAACGAAGATTTAAAATTTAAATACCAAATAGAAAAAAAGTATAGATGATAAAACGACACTGATGATAATATATATCGGTTTTTTTTTGTTACAAACCCGTTAACCGACTTATGTTATACAAAGTAATTTATGAGGACTAAAAATCCTAAACCTTCACCATACAAGTAGGTTTAATAGAAGATTATTAATACATTTTCCATAAGTATAAAGTGTTAGAGTATGTTGTAAATTTTAATAGAAACTGGTTATGTCTACCGGTGTTTAAAGAGATCATCCCCAAAAGAAATAAGTTCAACAAACTAAAAACTTTCGATAAATTATAAAAATATCTTACTGAGTCTAGAATTCACATAATACCGGTAAATCGAGGAGTAACGAGAGGATCCATGTACACGGAGGGCCGGTGTACATGTCTATTTGTACTTTATCGGATTCTCCTGGATCTAAAAGGAGAGGTGTTTAGAAGTCCACTAAGAATTCTAGCGAGATCATTGATGACTATGGATTACTCCAATACCAACCAAAACAAAGACAAAACATCACATCGTAATTGAATATCACCCTTGTCACGGAGACCCCGGTACAAAATCGATACATAACTGACCCCTGATAGAGGACCTCTATCGAGAAGTGAAATTTTAAACAAAAGATCTACGTCACACAAACACAAGTCAGATAGTCAGTACAGACTGCGAAACGTTGGGATACCTGAAATCGGGTGGTCCGAGGAGACAGGAACCGTGAAAAGGGTAGTTCTTATGACCTCACCTAACGGTAAAGGAGGGGAGTCCCAAGAGGGACTGGGTCTCTAGTTTGGATACAGAGGACGTAGAGGACGTAACGTCCATCTAAGAGATGACGACTCGGTGGTCCCTACGGGGATCTACGTCATGGTTGTCGATTGGAACTTATAAAAGGTTAAAAAAGTACGATTCAAACCCTTATCTAGGCTAGTAATATGTCATTAGTATCACTTTTTGACTCCTATTGTAGTTGATAGAGATTTTACAGTAGAAACAACTAACCGGTGGAATAGTCGAATGTCAAATTAAAATGTCTTCTAGTAAAGTTTATTGTCCACATCCTGGATTACGTAACCAACAAAGAGTGACGTAAGTCTAGAGGAAGGTTTGCAGTAAAATGGTCGTTCCTGGAGAGTTTGGTCTCCTGTATTTTATGTTGAAGTCAGGGAACGAACTGGGACGAAAGAAGGAAGACTATCTTGAACAGTAATATGCTACACATACAAGTATCAAACCTCTTCCGTGACCGTCGGGTGAGGTCATGAGAACGGACCTTTTAGGGTACCTACCTCCTCGGACCATCGACGTCAGGTACCCCAGCGATTGTCAGCCTGTGCTGAGTCGTTGAAGTGAAAGTGAAAAGTGAAAGTACGTAACCTTTTCCTTTACCGTTGGTTGAGGTCACAAGAACGGCCCTCTTAGGGTCCCTGCCACCTCGGACCACCCGACGACAGATACCCCAGCGTGTCTCAGCCTGTACTGACTTCACTGAATCGTCGTCGTCGTCGTCAAGTATCAAATAGTAGAATTACAGACAAAAGGAGGTACTCGTTTCCCTGAAACAAAACGAGTGACGGTAGACGTGGGACTGACCGTGTCGTGACCCGTCGTATCATCCAGGTGTCCACTTAAACTTACTTACTTACCTTCTTTATGTTTCAGTTACGAACGAAAACCTCCACATCGTACTTTCAATTTAAACTCTAAATGTTCGATTTTTAATATGTAAGATTGTGTTTATTAACACGTTCAAAGGGTACAGACTTACTAAAACAATAACAGGACCAACATCAGGGATCAAATTCAATAACCTTTACACCTCACTAAACTAGAAAACCGAAAATAAATGACAAACTTAAAAACGAAAGGGATGTGGACATGAGCAATGTAACGTCTGTTTTGAATACGGTAAAGATGAAAATGGTTAATCACGTTTGTAAAAGAACCCCGTTTTTGTACAATGTTCATAAATATTATTTTGTTACATTATACAAATTCCTGTATCTTATAAACAACGAAAACATTGGACTATATCTTCACCAAAGAAGGTACATCGTCTGTCGAACACCCTTAAATATCCACACTTTAATCGGTGTCTAAGATCTTTATAAAATGGATATTTGTCCTGTGAGTAACAATATTTCTCCTATTTTCTTTTAATTAAATGTGTACGATAACGAAAGTTTATCTTCTAACAAAGGTCGTGTCTACTTGTGTACGAAGACCTATCTTAAAGAAAAAAGGAAAAAAAAAAGAACAAAGAACTATGATGCATAGGTATGGTTATATCTGCAATAAAGGTTTCACCTAGTCAAGTGATCTGCCTAAAAAGGTTTACGTTAATTAGGTAGTGTTTTGTTTAGATAAAATCAAGATAACCAAAAAATCGATATATGAACTGTACAATGGTTCTCTAAAGTTAAAACACTTATGGTGTGGCTTTATTAATAAATTTTAAGATTATTTTTGTAAATTACGTAATAAAATGTCATTGAGATATTAAAATGGATTATTTTTATTGAAGTCGTCCAACCCTGAATAGTCTCTTTACTTAATTTTCTTTACAATTAATTAGTTGGACAATTTTAGAACTTTACATGTCAAATAAAGTTAAATATCAGGTCACTATAAAATGTCCCGTAGCGTGATAAAAGACTTGTGAGATTGGGATTGATATCTCAACAAAAATATCTTACCGTCGAAGTCAAAGTGGTCTACACTTTAGTAAACCAACACATTTGTGTAAAAAAAGACTTTACATCTCCCAAAAATAAAGTGAATTTTTTTTTTTTTTTTCGGACATTTACCTATTACATATATCCAACTTGTCCTGTAGAGTCGCCCAAGGTCTTGATTCTAGGTGACTCCACTAAATGTCAGACTCCATTTGTCTAACCGAGTCCATTGTGACCGACTAGCTACGAGGGTACAGAGGTCGTCCTTTACAGAACCCCTCCGTCCCCTATCTGAAAACGTTTGGGAAGAAGTTTAGGACTCGAAGGGACTGGGGTAAGAGAGGAAAAAGGACTTCTTAACTCTTGATTTCTTTACTTTTTAAGAGAAAGAAGACGAAACTTTTTAAGACGGACCAAAAATAACATATATATATATATATATATATATATATAAGATATAAACTCTTTTCTCGTTAACTTACTTGACAAACTGCTCAAATGGAACTTATTAAAAAGTATTATTTATAACCCGATAAACAGGGTTGTCACGTCCGTTTACATCTTTATATGTGAAGAGTGTCAAAATACCCCACAATCTTTCATTAACTTTTACTACAAACGTTATTTCAAAGGTAAAATGGGAAATTAGTCAGGATCATCTACTTTTAATGATAAATTGATTAAAAGATAGGGAAAACCCTTGAACAAAGTTCTTAAAGTTCCATGAAATAGTGTATCTACTTTATACAACAACTTACGATACTAACAAGACTCTTACTTTCTTATGTCAAATAACTATAGAACTCTTCCTTTCTCGATTTTTTTTTACTACGAATGGTCTAATTTTAGACTCGAAGACTTAAATTTCCAGTCAAAATAAACTAAATAAATGATGAATATAAGAAGAGGAAGACTGAGATATAAAATAGTTCTTACACATTATCTTAAAAATATCGACAGTGTTTTCTGAGTAAATTTTAGACATTTAAAATTTTCCGACCTAATCATTTTAGTTAAGTTTCTTCCGGGATGTTTATTAAGTACATAATAAAAATACATAAAACCACAATTCTTGTAAATACATCATTCATAGTCGAACGAATAAGGAGACTCCTTTTGATAGAGTCTAAATATAGGTCAATGATTAAAATTTATAGACGTATAGAGAAAGTCTTCGGAAAACCTCTACCTTATGAGGTGTTTTAACTAAGACTAAAACTATCAGAGTGGACAAAAGATTCCAAAAGGTAAAAGAGTTAAAGTGGATACATGTAATTTTTTGAATTGTATATTCCTTTAAAAAAAGATAAAGAATATTCGATCTTTAAGGGAGGGAGGTGATAACTGTATTCTTACAACAATAAGAATACAGTCGTAATTATCCTGTTAAAGTAAAATGATGACTTTGAAACCCGTTCGAATTGGGATGAGTTGGTCTCTAAAGAATAAGGTTGTTATTTTTGGAAGTATAGTACCTTAACATATGTAGTTTCTTTATTTCGGGTAACGTTTGGAGACTTACAATTTAACTAGAGTTTGGACCCAAACTAGGGACCCAACCCTTCAAAGGGACCTCCTCCCGTACCGTTGGGTGAGGTCATAAGAACGGACCTCTTAGGGGTACCTGTCTCCTCGGACCGTCCGATGTCAGGTACCCCACCGTTTCTCAGTCTGTGCTGACTCACTGATTCGTGTGTGTCGTGTTTAATTTATATGTCACCAGGGACACACGGGAAGTCGCAACCAAGGTCCTGGGCGAACTAAAGGTCTCAGGATCCTAAGAGTTGAGGGTGTTATTCAAAAGACATATACGTCAACACGTAGACGTCTAAGTGGTGGTACCTACACTTAACTTTTTTTAAGTGTATATATACCTGGAAGTGTCAAATTTGAGTGAACAAGAATTGTCAGAAATTACTTAGGTGATTCATCAATAAGGAATACACTGTAATTAGATGAAAGTCTCATATAATTTTAGTAGGATCTTATTAACAAAAAAAAAAAAAAAACACCTTATTATTCAAAAATAAAAAAAAAGGTTCAACGGAAAGTAAAAAAAAATAAAAAATAAAAAAAATTAAAAAAAAAATAAAAAATTTAAAATTTTAGAAATTAAGAATGTACGCAAGGGTTTGTACTTGGGGGGAGGGTGGAGGGAGGGGTGTTGTAGAGAGACCCAGTAGGGGTACGTGGTCGGGGTTCGTACGACGTGGGATGCAGTCTGTACCTGACCGCTAAGTTAAGAATGTACTGTCATATGTACAATCTTAAGGGTAAGAGGGTTTAGTAGGGTGGGAGAGGGAGAGGGAGACTCAGGTTTTCAGGCAATATGTGTAGACACAGAAAAAAGGACAGAACGTATGTCCCAGCAGTAACGGTAGAAGGATTTAAGGTATATATACACAATCATATGACATAACCACAAAAAGAAAGACCGAATGAAGTGAGACATATTAACCGAGGTCAAAGTAGGTAGAGTAGTCTTGACTAAGTTTACTTAAGAAAAATTGCCGACTCATTATGAGGTAACACATATACATCTTATTAACAATTGGACCTAATTACTCAGGTCAAAGAAAACAAAATTACTTGATTAGTAAGGAACGTAGATAGACGAATTATGAAATGTAATAGTTTCCCAAAAATACTATCTTCCAAGTGAGATAACAAATTCTGATTCTGAAAATTTTCTGACTTTTGACTCCCCATAGTTCTTTACAACCAGGTAGTAGGAAAATCTTCGTGAAACACCAAGAGTGGTCTTGTATCTTGTTTTCGAAACATAAAGGAATGAACGGGAGGACGGTTGAAAGTCCTAAAGTTTTACTTGTTATATAAAGAACCCATCGAAAGAGTGACTGTTTTTCCTTATTGTAAGAGGTATTAATACCCACTTCCTTTCCTATGGGTACTAACCTAAGTTTCAAGGGAATATTTTACTCTTAACGTTTGGTCTAAGTTATAGTGTAAATTAATGGGGATGAGTGAAGGGTTCAATGAAAAGGTAAAGGAGTACACTACGGTTCAAACCACCAACATCCAACAAACTTATTATATAAGAAAAGAGAAAGACACTATTCAATTAATTTGACACAACATGTTCAAACGTATCACAACATTTGTTTGTAATTTTCTTGTTTCCTCTGGAGAAATCAAAGAGAAGATGACCACAATCGAAATTTGTTACAAAAGAAAAAGTATAGATTTATATATTATCACACAAGGTAGTTAAGACTATTTTAATGAAATTTCGACTTCTTGTTGGTTTTACTGAAAAAAACCTTTGACGTATGTTAAACCAGTTTTCCGATGAGGATGTGTCTTTGACATTTTATTACCTCGGGGTTTAATTCCTCAATCCTCTATAAAGTGAAATCTTTGTATTAAAAAATCTGTTGTGTAATCTATAGATCGAGTTTTCCATAGTACTTGGTTTGACTTTATTTATAACATCAGGTAACAAAATTTCGTAGAACTGAAGAGAGTCTTAACTCGAGTGTTAATCTCTTATTCAACCTCTCTTAAGGTAAGAGACAAGAGTAGTGAATTAAAACTGAATTACTTGGTATAGTTTACCACTCGTCACATTTACACCTTTACGAGTCTTCCTTCATCGAAACACATAGGTTTCCTCTTGTCTCCGACTAATCTAATGAGTTTGCACATACTACACATATAAAGGACATGATTGTGAGTCAAGGACCTTAAAACAGAGCGGAGAAGTAAAATGAAACCGGTTTTTATTTGGGACACACCACATAGACAGGAGTAATTGGTAAAATGAATAGAGGACTAACCTTATAACACCTTACATTGTATGTGTTTCGGTCACAACATCTACCACTTACTCACCCATCTTGCGTATCTCAGTTTTTTCTATTCCAAATAGGTGGGTAAGATTTTATAGTACGGACATATGATCCTAAGATAATATAAGGAAAATACTTGGGTAAAGAATAAAAAAGACCCATACGGAATAAATCATACTATTTTCTGTCGAGAGTCGAAAACTTCCCTTTTCCATTTTATGGAAAGTTAAAATAATAACAAAACCTTGTATATAACGAATAAATATGACTAACCCTATAAAGAAATAAAACATAAACCAAAACTTTTAAAATAATCTATACGGGGAGGCAACCTTACGTATACTAAGAAAGTTCCCTCGATTACTTCGTACGGTTCCGTTTATAGTCGAGTTTGATGGTAGTTAAGTGGGATTTCACCCACTGTTTGACTTCTATCTTAAAATTTGATAAAGTTTATTTCCCACAAGGAGTTGTATTTCTAAATGAACTTCTTTTTCATATTCGTATTCGGAAGATTGTCCTTCACAGTTGTGATGTCAAAAATTCAACTTCTAGATGTGTTAGTGTAAAGTGGTAGATAAGAAACATTCTGTAAATAGAGTACAATTTTACTTTAGGAGTAAATACAAAATATTTATAATAAAACTTAAGATAAAGAAAAGAATATATTAATTATAACACGTTCAATTTTGTAGAAAAACTCTCAAATTATATAGAAAATCAGGGTCACTAAAAAAAAAGTAGCGAACAAAAATTACAAAAGATGTCATCAACTGTCAATTTTGATAGAAGGTAAAAACTAGGAACTAGTGCACGTGCAGTCTCGAACGATCCACCGTGATCACCATTTCTTGGACGGACGGCTACGTCCTCTACATTTTCCACGCCCAAATTAGGGATCCAACCCTTCTAAGGGGACCTCCTCCTTTACCGTTGGGTGAGGTCATAAGAACGAACCTTTTAGGGTACTTGTATCCTCGGACCGCCCGATGTCAGGTACCCTAGTGTTTCTGACCCGCTGATTGTGATGATGTTTACGTGGAGTCATGAAATTAATGTTAAGATTTGAGAAGAATTCACCTACTTAAGATGACTTGACCGTTCTTAAGTACGTGCATACATTTTTTTCTCTTTTTTTCGATATAACAAAAGAGTCAAATTAAAGAAAGACAATTTTTTAATAAAATGGAGCAAATATAAAGGAGGTTTTTACTGATATAAATAACCGTGTTTATTTTAAAGTCTTATGACAACGGTAACGATTGAACTAACCTAAACTTTTATTCCACTAATTTTCATAATTTACAGTTATTTATATCTCATCAATAGGATCGTACGTACTAAATTAAGACATTTGTTACTTTTACTGTTATAGAAGTGGTACACAGTCCTTGAACTGGTACACGAAATGTATAGAGGTATAAAGGGTGATTTGGTGCATAATTAGGGGAAAGGACTACTCCTTAAGTCCTGGGTCTCTTAATTTATTAAATGATTTGTAGTCTGAGAGTAGTCACAACGTCAGTCTTAAGTTTGACCCGGAGATATTAAGATTTCGAGGGCGAGAAAAGAGATTTAAGGTAATATAGATTTTTATTAATTGACTTTCGTACTTTTGACTAAAGACGATTACAATGGATTTAAAATCATGTGGACTATTGTGTACAAATCACCACTTTTCTTATGTCGGGGAAATGAAGTTTACCGTATGATACAACAATATTACGCATCTTTATCTTCCAAGTTAACTCGGTTTTCTTTTATAGGTTGAAGAGACACACAAAAATAATTTAGACAAATATACATCTTCATAAGAGTTATGTCACTTGAGTTTCCTTGATAAATATGAGACACATCGGTGACAGTAATACAACCTATACAACCTTTTAAAATGAGTCTATAAAACCGGTATTATCGTAAATTGGGTATTGAAGGAAGAAGTTTTCAACTTTTACCTTTAAAAGTTTATTTTAGAAAATATCTATTGAATTAATCACCTTAAGCTAGTTATCATATTAATTTTATCTTTAATAGAAGGACGAACGATTTTACAAATTTATATATGAAATTACTTCTTGAACGTGAACCTTATAAGTAATTTAATAAATTTTGAACCAAATGTATAAAATTAGATAATTTTCATTGTTTTTTGTTGAAAAAACTGACCATTAAACTTTTGGTAAAATCTCCTTCACATTCTTATCCGACCGCAAAACAAAGTCCTGTAGGATTTTGTTTTCCTACTTTAAGATGAGGATACGATTTCATTATAAAGTAACGATAAGTGATTTCTCTTACTAAGTCAGAAAAGTTTCCCTGGTATTTTGTCTCTTTATCTGGTGTACCTGATGACTTTTTGAGACTGTGAATTTGGGACGAAGGACTCCCCTCCGTGTAATAGTAAATATTACACGAACCAGGAAGTATTAGAGTGGTCCAGTCCCTGGGGAAATTTTTTTTCTCTTTCTTTCTTTTTAGTTTATTCGTCATGTCTTACTCGATCGACCCCCTCCTCCCCTTACATGGAAATTTGGGTCTCCGAAAAACAAGCACACAACGGTCAGTTAGTATGGTCGACCACACGAATATCCAAGAGAACTACTAGACAAAAGTGTTCTAGGATTCTCTTAAGAGTATATTTTCCTGGACGAGGAGAGGGATGGTTCTCGATAAATTTCATTTGACTTTAAATTTTTATATCCATAGGTGTAGTGTCTTCAGATGTAATCACTTAAATTATTAATAGTCATACTCTTGTGATAAATAAAGGTGAGTAGGTACGTGTCTACTAAAATGTAACATACTTTGTGATTTCAAATTCTGTAACCTAAACCCCCCTCTTTAGGACACTTCTTCTCTTTTAATAAAAGAATCCGAAAGGACTCTCACATAGTAAAATAAGTGGGAGTAACGACCAATGTAAAGTAATCTCGTAGTACGTTATAAATCTGAATCCAAAATCGCTACCCTCTTATTCCAACGTGGAAGTCTTGTGACAACTAATTTTCTTTTAAGATCCTCAAACAAACAGTCTCATAACAATCAGTAGGAGGGAAGATTGTTATACCATTGTCCCAGAGTGACATAAAGTTATTTTATTTACATAGGTATATAAATCTTATTAAAGAAGTATTCCGAACCTCTTTACCATAAAACAAATGTGTTTCGTAGGTAAAAAGTAAAGATAGGAGGGTACCCTCGATTGTATTTAGTTTTGTTGAGTTTACAAAAATTAAAGTCACACTCTAGTCGTCGACAAGAGGTCTTGAGGTCAACGGTGTTTTCTCCCTAAAAACACTCAGTGTTCAGTCTGTTACATCATTCTAGATCAATGTATAATACTATGAATGACACGTATACGGGTAATCTCTAGTATTATTGTTTCTTAACACAAATGAATTTGAGTGTCAAAACGTTTTCGGTTTGTCAATACATTAACAGGGATATCGCGACACTTAGTACCACCATCTCTTTACATTAGTTAATCACTGTTCGAGGAAACTACATGAGATATCACCCAACTGTAATGTTTACTGGGTAACTTCTCATGACCCGATTTGATCTGACGAATTTTCCTTTAACTCAAGTTCACTTATAAAGGTTGTCAAATAAGACTTACAAATATGAAATACGTCAAGGATTTTTTACACATTAATCCGATAGACGAATCAAATGGTCTCCTTTCTCTTCATTTACACTCTCAAAGTCGACTTGTGGTTGGTGTAGAAAATAAATTTTTATTTTTTTCGTTTTCGTTTGAACAATTTCGATTTCGTCTTAACTCTTAATCTCAAACTCTAAAACACTCAGAATTTTTAATTTGAATGCAATTCCTGATACTATTGGATTGTGAAAGACAAGAGGACAACATTTATGTACCGAAATTTTCGATCAAAAACATTCTAATCTACATGACTTTTCTTACTCAAAATGTCAAACCTGTGGAAAATCTCATCTATGTTTTTTTATCCCTTACTACTGGTCATTTTTCTGATACCGTCTATGCCAAGACTAAGTTTCAGTCAATAAGGTATTCGTAAATCAAAATTAAAGACTTGGGAGAAATCTTAAATTTCGGAGAAAGGTTTCTCTGACCAGACTGGGGGTACCAGGTACCAGAGAAAACCATATTGAATTCGAGATTCACATTTATACTGGACCTTTGATTCGGACAGAGAAATTTAAGAAAATTTTATTCTAGTTAGGTAAAGTTAATCTTCAGAAATATTACAGATGAAAGTCCTCTAGAGTGTCTTGGACAGGTTTTAACCTGTTCACTCTAGGTTTGTCTCTCCGAACAAATACGTTGACTACCTGTAATCCACTAGGGTTGCTCAGGGACAAGATTTTTGATTTTCGTGGAAGTTTAACGTTTAGATAACAATTCAGATGTGTTTCCTACAATGGAAATCCGTAAATTTAGAACATATAGACCTTTGACTGGGTTCACAGGACGATATTTCTAGCAAGTAAAGGTATGTAGGACGCGAGACCAGGTTCCTTCTAACTAATAACTATGCAGTGTCTCAATGTAAAATTGAAATTTTCTCTTAAATAATAAATAAATAAAATACCGACCGACGCAGAAGTAACGACGCGCGCCCGAAAAAGGTCAACACCTTTCGTCCCCGCGGAGAGATCGACGTCGCGTGCCCGCAAAGTGACACCGTCGAAGAGAACGGTGTCTCGTACACGAGATCCGTACACCTGAAGCCATGAACGACATGTATCCGAATCGACAGGGTTCCGTCCACCTTAGAAGGGCCTAGTCCCTAACTTTAGTGCAGGGATGTAACCGTCCACCTGAGTTGGTGACCTGGTGGTCCCTTCGGGAGTAAAATTGAAACTTTACTCTTTTATTTATTTACACAGACACGGATATAAGTACACGGATTACGTTCCGAAGAGTATTCTTTAAAAAGTGTGTCATAAACTAACCTCTTTTGAAACAGGATAGAGTGGTGGTGTGGTGAATTACTCAAACTTTTATAATACTAAGGTAAGAAGTGGAACTAAAGAGTTTTAAAACCATAAGTCAGTATAGATAATCTAAAGTATGAACGAATACAGAATAAAGAGTTAGAGTAAAAGATAACATGTAGGAATATATACGTTCATAATGGGTCTGATAACATTAAAACTTTGTATTCCAAATAATAAGTCTGTATACGAAGGGAACATGGAGTCCACCATTTCTTAGACGGACGTCACATCCTTTGGGTCCAAACTAAGGACCCAATCCTTCTAGGGGACCTCCCCCTTTACCGTTGGGTGAGGTCATAAGAACGGACCTCTTAGGGTACCAGTCTCCTCCGACCGTCCCATGTCTGGTACCCCAACGTTCTTAGTCTGTGCTGAATCATTGATTTGGTGGTAGTGTGTTAAAATTCGAGTGGAAAGATTTCGGCGTTTTAGGTATGTGACATCTATAACTCAGAAAACAAGAAAAATAACAACAAAACCCTTTCACACTTACTTTCCTTTAGAGTAATTCTCAACTCGACCGACAGGAAAAGAGAAGACTTAATCCGAGTGTACGAACGATAGAATAACCAATATTTATTATTATTCATATACTGTTACTGTTTTATCGATATGTTAGAAGTTTCTTTACAGAATATTTCGTACCACGACCAACAATTTAAGTAAGTGAATTGGAAGAAAAAGTTCTTGATAAACACGCTATTCGTGAAAAGTTTCATACTCTTATATATCCCCACAAGTCAAAGTTTAATAGACTTGACAAACGAATGTAGTGTCAAAACTTGAAGTCGAATTTTCTAGTGGAAAACAACAAATATATCAACACTTAGGTTCTTTTATCTTTGAGTCTGAGTTGATAAGGATTAACGGGGTTTAGTCGAAACGTCCTACCTATACACGAGAAAGGTTTGAGAAAGGTTTACAAACTGTATGACTAACCTAAAGAACAAAGGTCTACCTTCAATGACAGTGAACGTTGGTGGTTAGTGTCCTTATACATATTAATCACTCTTAGGTCAATTAGAATTAGATAGTGTTAGAAAGACTTTCAAATACTACCACACAGGTTTTCACTGGTCTTAAGTATTCGTAAATCCATCGTTATGATATAAATATTAGATGTTGTTTGAACTATGATACAATCTGTGATTTCTATATTTATATACTAATTTCATTGGAAACAATAACTCCTGGATGTGAGGAGACCCCCTATGACTTTCCACACCCTTTCATATATTAATCTCTTTAATGATATAGACAACACAATATGGTCAAACAACTTCTTCATGGTTCAGAATCTCTCTCGGTGTCTTTTATATTAATTTACCGATCCGAATTCTATCAAGAATCTTCTACACAAAACCCCCAATGGTCCGTTTCTGTCTCTTTTGACAGACGGTATAAATTCTTTATACCCTCGACCTTTAGTAATGACTGTCTACATCTCTCCCTCTATTTTAAACCATACCCAATATAACGTTTTCAGGGTCATGTGACACTCATCCCTTGGTTATTTCATGTTTATACCATGTTCAAAGATAGTACCTCTTGAGTTTTCCTTCTTTGGTCGATTTTAAGTTTCCGAACAATTTGTCACAAAACCAAATCAATTTAAAACTTTGATTCGTTAGTCCTCTTAGAACTCATCAATTCTCTATATAAAAGTAACACCTGTTTTATTCATTAGTTATACTTTATTGTTTAGTTATATAATTACAGTGTCTTAAACCTACTCTACTTTAATACAGACTACTGTTTCAAGTTTAAATCAAATCCAAATACTAAAAAAGAATCTTAAATCTCCTGTCCCAGTATATAACGAAAAGGTGTACCTATATATTTATGAGGTCCTATTACCTCAATCTTGGTTTGTACCTTGTGACTGACCAAGGTTTAACCTTTTCTCATGTAGTTTAGACATATAACAATGGGACGCGTAAATTGAATGTACGTCTCATGTTTTACTCTTTACGGTCCGACCTACTTCGAGTTCGTCTTTAGTTTTAACGACCCTCTTTATAATTACTGGGAGTCTGTACGTCTACTGTTGTGGGAATATCATCTTTCGTTTCTCCTTGATTTCTCGGAGAACTACTTCCATTTTCTCTCACTTTTCGACCAAATTTTAAGCTGTAAGTTTTTTGATTTTAGTACCATTGACCAGAGTAGCGAAGTACCGTTTATCTACCCTTTCTTCACCTTTGTCACTTTCTGAAATAAAAGAACCCGAGGTTTTAGTTACGTCTACCACTGACGTCGGCACTTTAATTTTCTACGAACGAGGAACCTTCTTTTCGACACTGTTTGGATCTGTTGTATAATTTTTCGTCTCTGTGATGAAACATGTGTTTCCAGGTAGATCAGTTTCGATAGTGAAAAGGTATCACTACATGTCTACACTCTCAACCTGACATTTCTTCCGACTCACGGTTTCTTAACTACTAAAACTTGTGACTACAACTTCTTCTGAGAACCCTCAGGTAACCTGACGTTCCTCTAGTTTGGTCAGTTAGGATTTCTTTTAGTTGGGACTTATAAGTAACCTTCCTGACTACGACTTCGACTTCGAGGTTAATAAACCGGTGGACTACGCTTCCCGGTCGAGTAACCTTTTCTGGGACTACGACCCTTTCTAACTCCAGTCCTCTTCTCCCGTCGTCTCCTACTCTACAAACCTACCGCAGTGACTAAGTTACCTGTACTCAAACTCGTTTAGGGCACTCTACCACTTCCTGTCCCTTCGGACCACACGACCTCAAGAACCCCAGTATTTCTCAGTCTGTGTTGACTCGTTGGTTTGTTGTTGTTAATCGAATTATAGAAAACAATTAGACCCCTCACTAGTCCTTTCTCAGTATACTGTCACACCTCCCTTTCACCAAATTGACCTGTCCTACTTGTAGTGTTTTATTTTCTGTAAATGTATTACCACCTTTTGATGCCGAGATCTTTATCTTCCGACTTTGTTTTTCTCGTATCAGGGATAGTGGATCATGGTTCTTGGTTCCTTACATTTTTTAATTCGTGGGGGGGAAAAAAATTTTACTTCACATATCAACGAAATGTTACAACACAATCAAAGACGACATGTCACATCACTTAGTCGATATACACATGTATGTAGGGGAGGGAGAACCTGAAAGGAGGGTGGGGAGGGGTAGGGATGGGATCTAGTAGTCGACTCAAGGGACGTGATATGTCGTCTAAGGGTGATAGACGGATAAAATTCCAATGATCTAACACCCCCTCCCCCCGCCAAATCATTCTTCATCCAAAACCAATCACTTTTCTGCTTCTATTGTAAGATCCCTTTCGGACTCCTAAACGAATTTTTCACCCTAGTAAAATCTCCCTCTACAGATCTCCCACTATAACTTCCTGAAGTTCTAACTTACTCATATGTCCTAGGAATTCACCCAATTCCTATTTTCTGACCTGACATATCATTCTCTTATGGAAACTCCACTCGTCAAGACTACAATTCTTATATCCTCTCCTGAACTCGGACAGTCTCCCTTAGGGACCACCGAATCTCCAATTTCGGAGACGGACGTTACGCCCTCTGGGCCCAAACTAGAGACTCGACCCTTCTAGAGGACCTCTTCCTTTACCGTTGGGTGAGGTCATAAGAACGGACCTCTTAGGGTACCTCCCTTATCGGACCATCCGATGTCAGGTTCCCCAGCGTTTCTCAGTCTGTGCTGACTCGCTGAAGTGAAGTGGACTTGGACAGTCTCTAATCCAAACTTCGTTGTAGACAAGGGGATGTTCTGGTCATCATACTACGTCCGTTTATTAATCTTCACTCCGTCTCCTTGTGTCCTTTTTTTACTAATTTATAAGGTAAGCTTAAAACCACTGTTTAAGAAGAGTAGGAAGACAAATACACACAGGAACCTCACCAGTAAATTGATAAGTCTAAAGTAGGAGGGATAACTACCTATGTCTATCTTTTACTTTAGAGTCCGAGACTCTTTTGTTGTCTGAGGAGTGATATTACGGGAAACCGTTATGATCCGTAAAAGTGGGATTGTTTTATACAATGAACCAATTGTACAGTATTTTTCTTTTTTCAAGTTCGACTACATCCATTAACATTTAATTCGATAGCAACACCTTTTAAAAGGGTGATATCAGTGTTGGTAATAAGGAACGTACAACAATGACTTTACATTCAAAGTATAATAAAGATAGTCCTTCGAATTTTCTATTTTTAATTTCGTCCGACGACTCGACACCGTAATAGCTGTCGTGGTGGTATCGTGGGGCCTAGTTTAGGTTCGGGTATAGAAGGACCCACCCTCCTCGATCTTGACACGAACGTGACAACTGTACTCTGTCTCTTTCACGATTTGCAAAATGTATCTCCCTTTAATTCTCCGTTGACAACCAAATTTCCATGGGAGGTGACTCCTTTAGGAGTTTTGTTTAGACTAAAGTTTGAAGAGAGAGAGTATGTGTGTGTGTGGGTGTGTATATACGTATGTGTGTGTGTACGTGTGGGTTTATAAGACCGACCATCACACGATAGAAGGACCAAATTATGATTGGTATACCGGAAGTTACAAGTCTGATCTCGTACTTTTTTTATCTTAATAGACGAATTCTTACATCAGACCTTTACCTTTGTTAACTATAATAATGGCCTTTCACACTGTAATTTAAAAAAATAACAAAATTATTTCTTCCCGTAAAAAATTACGTAGAAGATGACATCTTTCGTAAATATAAGATACTCTCAAAAGTTAATATATCCTTTTATTAAAGTTCACCTGAATGAATCTAATCTGTAAAATTTATAAAGATTGATGATAAGACAAAACTTTAGAACCATCAGAGTCCATAACCTTGTTTTGGGTGGTTCTCAGTTCCCCAAGGATAAACGTAAAGTATCTTTCAGTGTACAACAAACATGTTGCCGTAGTTTATAGGAACAGTTTTAAATTATAGTAAAGGATTTCCCCTTTTTTCTGATTATTTCGTAAAGGAAAGTCACATCGTTTTACCAAGATGTGTTTACTCTTATTGTGTTTAAGAAAAATAAACCCAAGACGTGTGAAAATCACGATAGACTTTACTCACCTTTAACTTGTTTTTACACCCCTACACTTTCCTGTTATTGTCCACTCCTCTTTATTTTATGAGTCACAATTATTATCATTATATATATACTTGTCTTCCCACTTCCAGTAAAATGACCCGTCGACATCTTGTGATTTCCTTCGACCAGGTTATTGTCTCTAAAACTTTCATTCCTTTCTAACTAACAAGTTGTAACAAAGACGTAGACCGGAGGAACTAAAGTTTGTAAAGGTCTAACAATAGGTTCTAACGTTGACCCTTTCGTGACGTGAGTTCAAACGTTAATACTTTTGTGTTTGTGTGTCGTTTTGTGTGTATGTGTAGTTTTCTTCAGTGTTCAAACTTCATAAGACTTCACTCTTACGATTCACAACAGTGTTAAAAATTTTTTAAATCAGAGATATTGGTACGGGACACGAAATTTCAACCTTCATAACAGCAATTTAAATGGTAATCCTTAATACTGTGGGGTAGTTTCACCCAGTAAGTCTTTTCTTATTTTTGACTCCAGTAAGTTTTCCTAAAGGAATGAAAGACTTCACCGCATTATTATCATTTAATGTTCATAGTCCCCTTATATGAAAATCCTGAAAATTTGGAAAGTGATTCTTTTTCCTTTACCACCCCCGAAAGGGGATAATAATTGTCCACGTCTCAAACCTTTGACTTCTTATACCCTAAAAAATAAAAGTCACTTTCACGAATCTATAGAATTATTGTTTAGTTTAATTATATAGTACATCTCAATCGACTCAGAAATTCTTTTAATGATAAATTCATACGTATGTGTTTTTATCTTTCAACTCACAACGAAACAAAGTACAACTTACTAGTGATACGAGAGTAAATATAACTAGACTTAAGTTAACTCTAGTTGTACATATTTTGTACTGATGGATGTTTTTTCTGGTTTTTACCGACGTTTCTTTACCTTTTCAGTGAAGGGACCCTCAATACCCTCAATGTATGTGTTGTTCAATTGTTTTACCTTTACGTATCTAGTTTTAGTTTATAAGTATATAAATTAAATGAAAGAAAAAAGGAAACTTTAATTAATGTATGTTACTTCACTTCTTCAGTCCTTATTTTTAATTTTTCCTCTCCAACCTTTTCTGACTTGGTCCGTTTCTTCTTTTTACTTGTTCCAATACCCAGTCTTTGCGACCTTATTCTATACAATTGTACTTTAAAAACACCATGGTGAGGGTATTATAAACCTCTTCTCCTCGGTAGACCTACTACCCCATTGACAAGTCCGTAACACAAATCAGTAAATCTCGGACATTTTGTGAACATTTATCTTTACGTTTACTGAGCACACGAGAAAGTTATACAAACGCGATCGTAAAAAGTTATAGAAGTAACTGTACCCTTATATGTCACTATCTTCTTTTCCTCATGCCGTATCAAACGTATATAGTCCCTTACTGATCCCTGAAGCGGAGTACATGGTAGACAAAGAGTTTGATAAGAACAATGGGTTCGTTACCGGTTTCGTCTCTCTAACTAACCAATACGATAGTCTAACTTACACATGGTCTGTGTCCTGTCTCCGATGTAGACGTTCCTTCTTGTTTTAATGTACTCAAGTCTTATAAAGGTTTAGATTTTTAAAAATACAGGTATTACATTAAGTCTACGACTCGATCAGATAATATGTAGGAGAAGTTGTTTGACTTCTTAAATCACAATGACAATATACTACAGTATTACAATTTAAAAAGATCCTGTCTCGCTAAGTAAAACGAGACTTTTAGAAGAGGTTTGGTCGTCCGCTTTCCTGTATATACCCGTTACTACAGTGATGGACGTACGTTTTTTGCTACCTCTTTCTAAATCTTTTGATTGAATCGTAAAACACACGTAAAACTAATTTGAAATATACCGTCTTATATTTTACCAAATATGTGTAGAAATATTCAGAACACCTAAACTTTTTAATATATGGAATATTACTTTAGGAATACGAATAGACCTTCAATATTTTACTTCTAGTTGAGATTAATAAAAGGTAAGTCCATATCCAACATCATAATAATAATGTGACATTTATAATATATAGGTACATAAATATATATATAAGTAAAAACATTAGTACTCGAAGAAGGAGTCCGTTGGAAAACCTTTACAGGAAGTTTGTAAACTTTGGGTAAGTAAAGAGTACGAAGATAGGGTAATGACGTGTCGAGGTCTTGTTTGTATATCTAAAATTTAGGTCTACTCATTAAGACAAACAACAAGTATTTTCCGGTTTCCCAAAAAATGATACTCATATTTACGAAGGTCAAGAAAAGACAACTTGGACTAAAAGGAGACGAAAACACACCGTAAATTGTCTTCCCCATTTTTAACAGTAGAAAATTGTTTGCCATAACTGATATTAATATAGAGGTACTTGACAAAGAAGTTTTACACTTATTTGATTTCTTGTCATGACCTATCAACTTTCTTCCATAGTGATCCTTCATTTCTTGTAAATACAACCCCGTACAAACAACTAAGTTGAGAAATCATAAACTAAGAGAACAAATATGAAATCTCAAACACCGAAAATACGTTTGTATAGTTACTGAATATTTAGATTTTCATCGACCGTAACTTTAGTAACGGTCTTAGTAGGGGTATATTACGTTTACTTTAACCGTATCAAAGGGGGAGAAACAGTATAAAAAAGTAAAACAGAAAAGGTAGTGGAACGGATAGAGAGCGAAAAAACATAAAGTACTTCAATATAAAGGTTTATAACTATAGAAGACTATTTAATAATAATTATTACTTCAAAATTTTATAAATACATAAAGAGAGTTTCTAGGTATATAACCTAAATATAATAGACTGAATAACCTTAAAATCCGGAATATACACAATCCAATAACTCTCTGTGTTCCGACGTTACCAGAAACGTTTTATAATGGGTTAAAGGACATAGGAGAGGGAATCCTCCTTAAAGTGTTTTACAGTCGTCTCAATTCCTTTTTAAGTTCCGAAACTATACAGAGGAACCAGGACGATAGAAAAAATAACGTGTTGAAAGGACTTAACAGGGTACTAGTTCTGAAGAAAGTACGGAGACCTATGGTCTATTCTGCACTGGTGTTTCCCCGGTCTATAATTATTGTAAGGAACGTAAAGATTAAAATCCGTGTAAAATGTACATACCAATTTTACTCTGTGATCAAAAGACCCAAATTTCCCGATAAGGTACACTTCATTAAGACATTGGAAACTGGATAAATCATTACGAAACCCTTTAATGTTAGTATATGTCCACGTCCGTTATCCTTCCTTTTGTGACGTCTCCAACCAAACGAAACGTGTTAAAGTACAAGAAGGTTCCCTCGATATCTAAAATTCAGTTCACTCACACTCTAAATTATTGAAAAGAGGGAGAATAACCAAAAGAATATCGATTTTATAATGGAAACTTATCGAAATTAGTCAACGGGTATGTATCTGAAAACTTATTTACGAAAGTTTATTGTACAACTAAATATTTAGTGACCCTTATATTAAAAAGTTATACAAGTCAATAAGTTGTGATGGATTATTTTATTGTATTTTTAGTTTATTTGATCACTTCGATTGAAATATCTGTATTCACCCGTACCACCACCAAAACAACGATTCAACACAGACTGAGAACGTTGGGGTACCTGACATCGGGTGTTCCGAGGAGACAGGTACCCTAAAGGGTCCGTTCTTGTGACCTCACCCAACGATAAAGGAAGAGGTCCCCTAGAAGGGTTACGTCCCTAACTTGGTCGTAGAGGACGTAATCTTCCACCTGAGAAATGACTGATATGGTGGTCCCTTCGGTCCTTCATCCGTACCCTTTATAAAAAATTTTAACCGTTATTGTACTTTGTTTGAATATAACATTTAATTTACTTATTTCTCAAGAAAAATTCTGAATAAAAGAACGAACAAGATTTACAAGACTCATTATTAAATTTCCAAAATAAAACAAGGAAAATGGGAACCAAAATGAAATATAGTGGAGTAAAGATATAGTTCACTTCTAAGTGTTTAAATCTTCTAACTAGTAATCGGTATAATAATGTAAACGAAATCCGTATTATAGTGAAGTTAGTTTATATTTGAAAGATATTCCCATCGATTCAACAGTCGGAAACAATTAAAATATGAATCAAACTACCACAAAAGTACAGTTAAGATTGAGTTTTAACATGAAAGTTTTGAATTAGTGATAGAAAAAAGAGTCCAGTGGAAATGTTGTTAATGGTTTTAATGTAATTGAATGGTTTTAATGTATTCAATTATACCATATTATGTTACATAAAAATGATGTTTCTACGTAAATAAAATTTATTATTTCTTATCAAAGAAATATTAATTGGATATCAGAAAATTTTCTACGTAAATTCTTTATGAAATACAGTAATATAATGGAAACTCGTTACTTATTAAATATAGTTCTTTTTATCTGTGTGTACAACTCAAATAAATCTGAGAAAGAAAAAAAGATATGATAAGAGTCTGACAGTCAAGTAGTGTTTGATCTTTTATTTCTTGGTAGTGTCTAAATGTCGTCTTTTAACCTATTTAAGTTCTCTTCATAAATAAGGTTCCCGAAGTGAATACCGAGTCGACCATTTCTTAGACGGGTGTCACACCCTCTGGACCCAAGTTAGGGACCCAACTCTTCTAGGGGACCCCTTCTCTTTCCGATGGGTGAGGTCATAAGACCGGATCTCTTAAGGTTCCTGACATATCAGGTACCTCAGAGTTTCTCAGCCTGTGTTGACTCACTGAAAGTGAATGAATGAATGAATAAGGTTTAAACTAGGGGCTACACATACACACGTGTACACACATATACAACCACCCACATAGGGTACTTTCTTCGGGTGGTTACAAGACCTTAAAGTCTCGTCTTACGGGGAAATTTATGAGAACCCATTCACCGGGAAGGACCTATGTGTAAGGAACTGTCACTTTTCTTACGGATACGTCTCAATCGTCTGACTTACATTTACATCCTCTCTATTTTTCTCGTCCGGACTTTATAAGAATTCGGTATTTTAGATTTGAAAGAAGTATAGGGATTCCATTAACTTAAACCCGGATTTTTCTCATTATATTACTTGATACGTACACACGATTCAGTAAAACAGGACAGGTTGAGGAGCGCTGGGAAACATGACATCGGGTAGTCCGAGGAGATAGGAACCCTAAGAGGTCCGTTCTTATGACTCCGCCCAACGACAAAGGAAGACGTCCCCTAGAAGGTCTGGTCCCTATGTTGGTCGTAGAGAATACAGAGGACGTAACCGTCCGACCAAGATATGGTGATCACCTTGAACCCTATGGGAATTACTTGACATAATAAATATATTAGTTATAAAAATCCTGAGTCTGTCTTTATTCGTTTTGTATGTCATGTTTAAGAACTCTGTGAAATTTACTTTATCTTAAAAATTTCGGACTTCCCCTTAACTCCGTACATAAACAATTAACCCATAAATTTTAACAAATCTTACTAGGACCTTGAATAACGGTGTATCGTGTCTCAAATGTATCTATGTTTTTCGGTGTACAAATTCTAAGGGTCACAAGTGTTCTAACAAAGACAAGGAAAGACCATCTCGACATATAAGTCAAGTCACTCAAGTGAGTGAGTCAGTACAGGGTGAGAAATGTTGGGGTAGTTAGTGTCGTGGTCCGGAGGGACAGGTAGTGGTTGAGGGTCTCAGATGGGTTTGAGTACCGGTATCTAAGTCACTACGGTAGGTCGGTAGAGTAGGAGACAACAGGGGAAGAGAAGGGCGAGGGTTAGGGAGGGTCCTAGCACCAAAAAAGGTTACTCAGTTGAGAAGTGTACTCCACCGGTTTCATAACCTCAAAGTCGAAATCGTAGTAAGGAAGGTTTCTTTAGGGTCCCAACTAGCGGAAGTCTTACCTGACCAACCTAGAGGAACGTCAGGTTCCCTGGGAGTTCTCAGAAGAGGTTGTGGTTTCAAGTTTTCGTAGTTAAGAAACCACGAGTCGAAAGAAATATCAGGTTGAGAGTGTACGTATGAACTGGTGACCTTTTTGGTATCGGAACTGATCTGTCTGGAAACAACTGTACCATTACAGAGACGAAAAATTATACGACAGAACTAACCAGATTAAAAGGAAGGTTCCTCGTAGAAAATTAAAGTACCGATGTTAGTGGTAGACGTCACTAAAACCTCGGGGGTTTTCATTTCATTCGGTGACAAAGGGGTAGATAGACGGTTCTTCACAACTCTGGTCTACGGTACTAGAATCAAAAGACTTACAACTCGAAATTCTGTTGAAAAAATGAGAGGAGAAAGTGAAGTAGTTATCCGAGAAGTGAAAGACGGCATTCCCACCACAGTAGACGTATAGACTCCAATAACTATACAGAGGGTCGTTAGAACTAAGGTCGAAGACGAAGAAGGTCGGGTCAGAAAGAGTAATACATGAGACGTATCTTCAATTTATTCGTCCCACTGTTATATGTCGGAACTGCATGAGGAAAAGGATAAACCCTGGTCAGACAACAAGGTACGGGTCAGACAACAACGAAGGACTCGACGTATATCCAAAGAGTTCTCCGTCCAGTCCACCAGACCATAAGGGTAGAGAGAGTCTTAAAAGGTGTCAAATAACACTAGGTGTGTCAGTTTCTGAAACAGTATCGGTTATTTCGTCTTTATCTACAAAAAAAAGACCTTGAGAAAACGAAAAAACTACTAGGTTGCCTATAACCGTTAAACTAGAGACTAAAGAGACGGAAAAGATTTTGGTCGAACTTGTAGTTCTTCAAGTGCCAAGTGCATAACGACATCGGACCGAACCTCTTAAAACTCGTAATGAAATGATCGCACACTCTACTCACGTTAACACACTATCAAACTCGTAAGAAACCGTAACGGAAAGAAACCCTAACCTTACTTTTTACTAGAAAAGGTCAGGACACCGGTGGTAACTCAAAAGGTTTAAACGACCGTATAACTCACGTCGTGAAAGTGTCGTAGTAGAAAGTCCTAAACTTTATCGAGTTGACCTTAAGGTAGTGGAGGTGATCGAAACAAGTATCACTACGAAAGATTCCGGGTGAACTGAAACGTAAGGTCCTAAAGACCGAGATCCACTCACTAGTGTGGTAGTACAAATAGACCCAGTACTTCTAGAAAAAACATATCAAGACACATAAGAACGGTGGAGAAGAATTATAGAAGACGAAGACAATTCAGGTATTGAAAAGACAGGAAATAGCTCGGGTAGAAACGTACTTTACAAGGGAACCATAGAGATTAAAAGAACTTCCCTAGAGATCAGAAAGGGTAAGACAACAAAAGGAGATAAAGAAACGTAACTAGCGACTCCTTCCGAAAGAATAGAGAGGAACGATAAGAAACCTAGAGACGTAAGTCTACAAATACAGAAAGGAAAAGAGGAAACGAAAGGCGAAGAGAAGAAAGTGTCGCTAAACATTCCGGAGGAGGCTGTCGGTAAAACGAAAAAACGTATAGAATCAAAGGGAAACGTTTCTTATCACTTTATAAGATTAGTTGGATCTGACAGAGTGTTCACATGTTGATGACAAAAACAGTAAAATTAATAATCAATTTAGACTTAATTATTCGACTCGTTTGAACGAGTGAGACATGGGAATTAGAACTCACAGAAAAAGAGAAAAGAAGTGACAATGTGTTAAGTTTTAAACTTCTAAAGTAGTTCCTCTTTCAAGAGGAACTTTTTGATGTAATTCGATTTACAGACATCAGGGTCACCGTACGACTAATAAAAATAGAACCGTAGATGGTATAAATAACTTAAAAAGTGAAGTGCACAGAAGAGATGAAGATCTGGTAATTGAGGAACTTTTGTGGAACAAGTGGAAACATGATATAAAGATTATGATAACGTCCCGGACATGAAAGTCACGAGTGATAAAGAACTTACCCGTTACTTGTTTTGACTACTTACCAGGGTTTCTTGTAGTAATAAGTCAACAACGGATCTTTTCATGACAAGTACATTTTTATATAGTTTTTATAAATTGAACTAACCAAACTTGGTAAAATGGTACCCGTAGAAGGAACCATAAAGGTTCCAAGTAAAGAAATAGACGTTTTGTAATTCTAAGTCTGATTAATTAAAATCTAATTTAAATTTTATTATATAATTCATGCCTTGTTGTGTTACATTTGAAGGTATTCAAAGGGTTTTACAAATAAAAATAGGTTCGTACGTAATAACAAGTATTAGTAGGGTAAATGGTTTAAACTCATAAACAGAATTAAAATTTTTATACACATAAGGGTAGTAGACTATATTTTATACACTTCACCTTTATTTACAATTGTTTTATTCCTCAAGATAAAACTAAAAGTTTTCGTATATAACGAAAATTAATTAAATAACATTGAAAGTAAAAATAGGGTTTTGTCTACAGAATATGGGGTGAAAATTAGTTTCAATAGATGAGGTTTTGTTGTATAGGTGACTGAATTCAAAAAATTTGTCTCTTTGAGTCATAGGTAGTTGACGGAATTATAGATAAAATTCTGTCTTAAGGATACACTCTAAACGTCTATTTTTAGACAACTAACCCTATAGTAAAAAAAGATCAATCTTATAACAGACTCTCCCGTTAAGTTTTAAGGTTTAATTTCCTGTCACTTATATAATTCCAAATTCTTTTTTTAAAAAAATTTAAATAAATAAATAAAACGACAACGACGACGACGGCGTGACGAAGTCAGCACAGGCTGAGACACGTTGGGGTATCTACCGTCAGGTGGTCCGAGACGGTAGGGACCCTAAGAGGTCCGTTCTTGTGACCTCACCCAACGGTAAAGGAAAAGGTTACGTACTGTCACTTTTCACTTTCACTTCAGCGAGTCAACGCAGACTGAGAAGCGCCTGACGTTGGATGGTCCGAGGAGGTAGGTACTCTAAAAGGACCGGTCTCATGAGCTCACCCAACCGTAACGGAAGAACCAATTAAGTAAAATTAACCTCCGATTAATGAAAAGTTATAACAATTCCAAAGACGGTATGTAAGTGTACTCAGTCGGTACCCACGTGTACACAAGGGGTAGGACTTGAGGGGAGGGTGGAGTGAGGGGTAAGGTAAGGAGTTCCAGTAGGGTCACGTGGTCGGGACTCGTGGGACAGAGTACGTAGTTTGGAGGTGGGAGTGGAAGAGGGTGTCTCAGGTTTTCTGACAAGAAATGTAGACACAGAGAAAACAACAGAAAGTATATCCCAGTAGTAATAGTAGAAAGATTTAAAGTATATATAGATAATGATATGACATAACCATAAAAGGAAAGACTGAATGAAGTGAGACATATTATCGGAGGTCAAAGTAGATGGAGTAATCTTCACTAAGTTTACGTAAAAAAAATTACCGACTCTTTATAAGGTAACATTTATACATGGTGTCGAAAGAATAGGTAAACAGACGACTACCTGTAGATCCAACGAAGGTACAAGACCGATAATGTTTGTCACGACACTATTTGTAACCCTTTGTGCACAGAGAAAGTTCAGACCAAAGGAGTCACACATACGGGTCGTCACCCTGACGACCCAGTATACCGTCAAGATAAAGGTCAAAAAATTCCTTAGAGGTGTGACAAGAGGTATCACCGACCTGATCCAACGTAAGGGTGGTTGTCACATTCTCCCAAGGAAAAAGAGGTGTGGGAGAGGTCGTAAATAACGAACATCTGAAAAACTATCGTCGGCAAGACTGACCGTACTCTACCATGGAGTAACATCAAAACTAAACGTAAAGAGACTATTACTCACTACAACTTGTAGAAAAGTACACAAACAATCGGTAGACATACAGAAGAAACCTCTTTACAGACAAATCAAGAAACCGGGTAAAAAAAACTAACCCAGTAAATAATAAGACCTTAACTCGACGTACTCAACGAACGTATGAAAACTCTCATTAAGAAGCAGTCAACGAAGTAAACGATAATAAAAGAAGGTAAGACTTCCGACGCAAAAGTGGAACGAATATCAAAGGAAGCAACACGTTTTCGAAAATTCAAATTAATCCAGGATAAACAAATAAAAACGGAAATAAAGGTAATGAGACTCTCCACCCAGTATCTTCTAGGACGACACTGAATACAGTCTCTCACAAAACGGGAACAAATTGAGTTCCTCAAAATATCAAAGACCAGAATACAAATCTGGAGATTATGTAAAACTGAAATAAAAACACATACCACAATCTTTCACAAGGTCAAAGTAAGAAAATGTTCACCAACTGGTCAAAAGGGTCGTGGTGAACAATTTCTCTAACAGAAAGGAGTTAACATATAAAAACGGAGCAAACAGTTTCTATTCTACAGGTATCCACGGACCTAAATAGAGACCTGAAAGATAAAACAACGTAACTAGATGTAAAGACAGAAACACGGTCATGGTATGACAGAACTACTGACTTCGAAACATCATATCAGACTTCAGTCCGTCCAACTAAGGAGGTCAAGGTAAGAAGAAAGAGTTCTAACGAAACCGATAAGTTCCAACAAAAAAAAATAAAGGTATGGTTAACACTTTAATAAAAAAGATCAAGAGACTTTTTATGGTAACCATCGAACTATCCCTAACGTAATTTAGACATCTAACGAAACCCATCATATGTAAAAGTGATATAACTAAGAAGGCTAGGTACATGTACCATATAAAGAGGTACATAAACACAGTAGAAACTAAAGAAAGTAGTCACAAAATATCAAAAGATATATATCTATCCATCTAAATAAGGATTCATAAAATAAGAAAAGTAACGTTACCACTTACCTTAACAAAGGAATTAAAGAGAAAGACAAAAGAGTAACAATTACATATTCATACGTTTCCTAAAGACACACAATTAAAATATAGGAAGTTGAAATGATATAAGTAACTAATCGAGAGGGAGACATTAAAAGAACTTCTCAAACGTATCTTATCCACAATCGAGAAGAGATTTAAAAACCATCTTAAGTCGACACTTCGGCAGACCAGGACCCGAAAACAAACGACTTTCTAAAAACTAATGTCAAGGATAAAGACACGTACACTACCCAGACAATTTACAAGATAAAGAACGACCAAGTCAAAACCTTTCAATATGAAAAGATTCTTAACCAGGTAAATAACGTTCAAAAGGTAAAAAAACCGTATATCACAGACTATCATCAGAGAATACTAGGAAATATAAAGACACAACAAACAACACTAAAGGGGTAAAAGTAAAGATTCAAACAACTAAACTAAGAAGAAAAAAAAAAGAACTACTCAGACCGATAAACAAACAGATAAAATAAATAGAAGAGTTTCTTGGTCGAAAATAGAAACAACTAAAAACGATACCAGAGGAAACAAAGAAAAAGTAAATAAAGACGGGATTATAAATACTAAATAAAGGAAGATGATCGGGAGCCCAAGAAGTAAAGAATAAAAAGATCAACGAAATCCACATCTCAATCCAACACATAAATTAAAAAGAGAACAAAGAACTCCATTCGAACATAACGATGTTGGGAAGGGGAATCGTGACGAAAATAACTTAGGGTATCCAAACCCCAACAACACAAAAGTAAAAGTAATCAAAGATACGTAAAAAGATAAAAAAAATAAAGAAGAAACTAAACAACCAATAAGTCTTCGTACAACCAATTGGCGGTATACAAACATAAAAATTGTCAAAAAAAAAAAACAAAAGGGGACATCAACTGTAGATTAGAATGGTATGACACTAGTCTTTTCTACGAACCTTACTAAAAAAACTTGAATGGTTCCGATCTAAATACCGGGTCCTACACTAGATAGGACCTCTTCCAAGGTACACGTGAACTCTTTTTTCCACTTTAAGTAACAAAACCCCCACTTTACAGGATATCTATAGTTAATCCAGATTGCACAGGTAACATAGTAAATTTCAACCACAAAGGAACGATTGAAAGACAAATCAACTAGATAGGTATTTACACTCACCCCATAATTTCAGAGGATGATAATACCACAATGACAATTAAAGGGTAAAGTATGAACAATCGTATACGGAATGTATAACACCACGAGGATACAACCCACGTATATATGAATATTAACAATATAGAAGAAGAACCTAACTAGTAAACTAGTAATACATCACAGGAAGAAACAGAGAAAAGTGTCGGAAATAAAGTTTCAGATAAAATAGACTATACTCATAACGATGAGGACGAAAGAAAACCAGAGGTAAACGCACTTTATAGAAAAAGGTCGGGAAGTGAAAGTCAGGCATACACAGGGACCAAAACTCCACTCAAAGAACATCTACCGTATATATACCCAGAACAAAAACATAGATAAGTCGGTCAGAAACAGAAAACCAACCCCGTAAGTTGTGTAAATATAAATTCCATTAATAACTATTCACACTAGGGTAACGGTAAATGAAACAACAAAACACAAACTCAAATATGTGAAAAAGACACAAAGGACAGATCTCTTCTAGGATATCGTAAACAACTTCTAGACCAAACCACCACGACTTAAGAGTATCGAAAACGAACATACATTTCGAAAACTAAAGAGGGGGTATAAACTTACTCTAAGAACGACCCATGTCATTAGACCTAACATCCAAAACGAAAAAGTAGTGAAATTCATACAGGACGGTAACGGAAGACCGGACTTCTCAAAGATAACTTTCTAGTCAACAATAGGAATACCCTTAGGGGAACACACAATAAACAACAAAAAGGGAATGACGAAAATTATAAACAAGAAACACAAACCAGAAGCAATTAAACTAATTATACACAGAACCCCACAAAGGGGAACCCAAACAGGACAAATCCTGAGAGACCCAAAGAACTTGAACCCATTGATAAAGGAAGGGGTAAAATCCCTTCAAAAGTTACTAAAAGAGGAGTTCATAAAAGAGTACCGGAAAGAAAAAGAAGAAGAAAACCCTGAGAATACTAAGATTACGACCCCGTAAACTGTAACAGGGTCTCTAGAGGACCCTCCTTTTCTCCAACAAGAGTAAATAAAATTAAGAAAAAAAAAAGAAAAAAGGAGAGACGAAGGTGGTAAGATTGAAGGTGGAGTGAATAGGATAAAACGGAGTCAATAAGATGACAACCAAGGGAGGTCTCACAAAAACTATAGTCAATGACGAAATAAGTAATAAGTAACTGAGAAAATATAAAGAAGATCCAAGAACAATTTGTAAAGAACGTAGAAGAGTCAGGAACAGAGGTCTGATAAATAGACATTGAGGTAAAACAAAAGTTCTAAAACACAGTAAAAGTGATAGTAATAAGACTTGAGAAAAAGTTCATCTAAGGGATAGAGAAGGAGAAAACAAACCAAACTACCCGTAAATTGTACAAGGAAATGGACGACTTATAAAGAGACGGAAAAGTAGAACAAATCTAACGACACTGACCCCACCGGAAAGGTATACGACCTTCAAACACCAAGGAGAAATAACACCTCCAGGGAGGGACACCCACCCCAACCTACTCACCGAACAGTTCCAAAGGACCAATCCCTTCGAACGTAACCACAAGACCAACCACCTCGACCTAGAGAAGAGACACCTCACGTTACTTCACAGGTCATCACTCAAAACTCCACAAATACCCAAACCACACTGAAAACCGGTGGACATAAAATTACGAATCCCAATACAAGGAGACAACAACCTTTTAATCAAACTATACAGAACGAGACTTTGAACAACCGAGGACGTACCTCGAACCAAAGTCACATCCATACCTCCAAAAACCTACTCGAGAACAACTAATTACAAGGGACCTTAGTCCTCAAAATACCATAAAAATTCCAAAACCTATATTCGAAGGACGGAGACCAAAAGTCAGGATAAGAAGGTCATCGGAGTTCTGAAAAGGTAGGTATGACGTGACTACTATTTTGCAGTTCCAATTACCTCTTTTCTAAGAGGCGTCACTCCCTGTGGGTCTCTCCAAGAGTCTCAATGTATTTCTTCTCTTCTCCTTCCTCCCTCTATCCCCACTGGTCCTCCTCTTATCCCCCCTAGTTTTCCCCTCTCTCGTTAGATCGGTAATTAGTTAGGGATACACGAGAGGTGTCAGACCTTGTGGGTCTCTCCAAGTGTCTCAATGTATCTCTTCTCTCCTCCCTCCTTCCTCTATCTTTACTGGTCCTACTCTTCTCCCCCTCAGTTTTCCTCTCTCTGTCTAGACCGGTCATTAGTCAAGGGATTCACAAGAGGTATCGAGTCTTATGGGTTTCTCTAAGTTTCTCAACCCATCTCTTCTCTTCCCCCTCCCTCCTGTATCTCCACTGGACCCCCTCTTTTTCCTCTCATTTTTCCCCCTCTCCCGTTACTTCGATCATTAGTGTGAGGATTCATTTTTACCTTGGACTTCTAACATAAGAATTTACATGTTTTAACTATTGTTTATGATTTTTCGTTTTTAATTTTTAGATCTCTTCTCCAAGTCAAGTCAAGTCAGTAAGTCAACACAGGTTGAGAAACGTTGGGGTACCTGACGTAGTGAGGTCCGGAGGGACAAGTAGTGGTTGAGGGTCTCAAGTGGGTTTGAGTACAGGCAACTCATTCACTACGGTAGGTTGGTTGAGTAGGAGACAGTAGGGGAAGAGGAGGACGGGAGTTAGAAAGGGTCGTGGTCTAAGAAACGTTTACTCAGTCGAGAAACGAAGTCCACCGGTTTCATAACCTCAAAGTTGAAGTTACTTTGACTTGGAAGTCAGGAAGGTTACTCGTGAGTTCTGATTAGAGGAAATCCTACCTGACGAACCTAAAGGAACGTCAGATTCTCTGAGACTTCTCAGAAAAGGTTGTGGTGTCAAGTTTTCGTAGTTAAGAAGCCACGAGTCGAAAGAAATGTCAGGTTGAGAGTGTAGGTATGTACTGATGACCTTTTTGGTATCGGGACTTATCTGCCTGGAAACAACTGTTTCATTACAGAGACGAAAAATTACACGACAGATCCAACCAGTATTGAAAGGAGGGTTCCTCATTCGTAGAAAATTAAAGTACCGACGTTAGTGGTATACGTCACTAAAACCTCGGGTGTTTTTGTTTCAGACTGTGACAAAGGTGACAAAGGGGTAGATAAAGGGTACTTCACTAACCTGGTCTACGGTACTAGAAACAAAAGACTTACAAATCGAAATTCGGTTGAAAAAGTGAGAGGAGAAAGTGAAAGTAGGTCTCCGGGGAATCAAGAAGAAGTGAAAGACGGTATTCCTACCACAGTAGACGTATAGACTCCAATAACTATACAGAGGGTCGTTAGAACTAAGATCGAACACGAAGGAGGTCAGGTCACAAAGAGTACTACATGAGTATTCAATTTATTCGTCCCACTGTTATCTGTCGGAACTACATGAGGAAAAGAATAAACCTTGGTCAGACAACAAGGTACAGGTCAAGATTGACAACGAAGGACTGGACGTATGTCTAAAGAGTTCTCCGTCCAGTCCACCAGACCATAAGGGTAGAGAAAGTCTTCAAATAAAAGGTGTCAAATAACACTAGTCGTATCAGTTTCCGAAACCGTATCAGTAATTTCGTCTTTATCTACAAAAAAGACCTTGAAGAACATAAAAGTTACTAGGTCGTCTACAACCGTTAAACTAGAGACCAAGGAGACGGAAAAGATTTTGTTCGAACTTGTAGACCTTCAAGTACCCAGTACATAACGACTTCGGACCGAACCTCTTAAAACTCGTAATGAAATGAGAGTTTTTATATTATAATTCTTTTGTTTTGTTTTAGTGTTTTTAATAAAATTTTATACACTTTAAATAAAATTTTGATTCCCAAAAAAACCATTCCATTATGATCCAATATTTTTACTTTTAATTTCCTCATTATTTCTTGTATTTTTAAATTTTACTATTATCATTTTATATAGATCCTTAAAGAGACCTCGACAACTACCGTCAAACCCCAGTCAAGTTAAAGTCTATCAAGGAACAAGGTCGAATATGAAGAAGAGTTCCAGATATCCGGGGAAGGTTATATTAGTCACGATTGATGTCCAAAAATTAGACAACGTGGACAGTGAAGGTTTCACCAAGGGAGAAACAAATAAAACCGAGAGACAAACGTTAAGAAAAGTCACAGATTAAAGGTGGGACTGTGCTCTCCCACTTCAACCATTGAATAAATCCGAATGAACAAGTCAATACGACACCCCTCCTTCCTTGTGACGTTTGTTTATAGTGACAGTACACACCCCACAGGTGTGTCACAGACCCAGTGTGACCCAAACGGGGACAAGTACGGCACACACGAAAGGACCAGATGTGACGAGTCCGAGGTCCAAAGAGACATCCCTTTGACAGATTTACCCGGGACCCAACGAACGTGAAGGGTCCAGATGTGGTGAGTCCAACTCCAAGAGCCCATGAGGTGTTTCTGTGTCTGAGAAAACTCGGACTCAGACACGGGAAAGGTCCAGGCTCGTCGAGTCCGCTGATCCACGAACCGCTCGTGTGAGAGGGGTCCACCCGTTACACAGAATAGTGGTCAGGGTCACGGAACCAGAGGACTCACGTGTCGACCTCGTGGTAGAATCCACATGATACACAGAGACCCCTGGACTAGAGACCGACGCCGGGAGGACCGTCTACAGTTAACAGGTCTTAGGGTCCTTCTGAACCAATCGTTGAACCTCGGACGAACGTCAAACCATCTCCTACGTTAGAGACCCCGTCGCTAACGGGGAGTGGAAGGTCGAGACCGACAGCGGGCGAACGGAGAGACGGAAGTCCACCACCTATTCGGTCAGACGTCGACCGATCGAGAGGAGACCATAAACGAGTCAAGAAACAAAACACTCGACCGGGTCGTCACGAAATCCAATCTCGAAAAACCTTTTAAGAAAGAGAGAGAGAGAAAAAAAGGGCGCGAGAGACCGTCAGGTTGTCAAACCCAACGATAGTCTCCAATCGAGGAAGTCTAACAGGAGTCCCCCGAGTCTAACAGAAATGGGATTCACGCACGGGGGCGTGGAGGGACAAATCGAGGACGAACGACCGCCACCTGTGTTCGTAGACCCAATGAAGAGACGACCCCCAACGTCAATCCGTCCATTAGACACCAAAAAACATAAAACAAAAAAGGGAGGGTCAATACAACCAGAGACTCTAAAGTTTTGAGGGGTATCTAGGTGGCAACTCTCCTAAAGGACAACAAACCTTTGAAGAGGAGGAAGTACTGAGGGAGGGGTCCAGTCCAGAAAGAGGGATTAGAAAACAGAGAGAAGAATAGAAAAAATAAAACAGGACGACGACGACGACGACGACTCAGTGAAGTCAGTACAGGTTGAGACACACTGGGGTATCTGTCGTCGAGTGGTCTGAGGGGACAGGGACCCTAAATGGAGGAAAGTTTCTATTACCCGAAGGAAAGACCAACGGACCACAGGAGGCGGTCTTAAGTCTTCAACAAAACACCTTAAACGAATCGTAAGTTTACTACAAATCTACTTAAACACCCCCTCTTTCATCAGAGGGATAGGATAAGGAGACGGTAGAATCCTGGTGGGGGATTCCTTTAGAATTAAGAGGTAAAAGTGTTTTTAGAATCCATTTGGTACTAGGAAAGGGGGTTTGTCGGGATCAATCGACATAAAGCAATCGACATAAAGTAGACGAAACAGAGTCTACACAGGACACCCGGAATTTTTATCTATCACTCCTGAAAAGATGGATGGGCACACACACGACGGAAGTCATAAAATCTAAAATGTACACCTACCTCTAAAACGTATTGGAGATTCATTGTATGAGTGTCTTAATGTAAGTGTTAAGAGGTACAAAAGAGTGATCGATTTATTGATATACGTCCAGTCCTCCTTGTCAATCTTGACCTGTACCCTGTTGTCTAACTAAGGTTTATTCTTTTCCTCATGCAGTTCCTACATATGACAGTGTTACGAATAAATTGAATATACGTCTCATGTAGTACTTTTTCTGACCCGACCTTCTTCGTGTTCGACTTTAGTTCTAACGGCCCTCTTTATAGTTATTGGAGTCTATACGTCTACTGTGGTAGGAATACCGTCGTTCACTTCTCCTTGATTTTTCGGAGAACTACTTTCACTTTTTTCTCTCATTTTTTCAACCGAATTTCGAGTTGTAAGTCTTTTGCTTCTAGTACCGTAGACCAGGGTAGTGAAGTACCTTTTATCTACCCCTTTGTCACCTTTGTCACAGTCTGAAACAAAAACACTCGAGGTTTTAGTGACGTCTACCACTAACGTCGGTACTTTAATTTTCTACGAATGAGGAACCTTCCTTTCAATACTGGTTGGATCTATCGTATAAGTTTTCGTCTCGGTAATGAAACGGTTGTTTCCAGACAGATCAGTTCCGATACCAAAAAGGTCATCAGTACATACCTACATTCTAAACTTGACATTTCTTTCGACTCGTGACTTCTTAACTACGAAAACTTGACATCACAACCTCTTCTGAGAACTCTCAGGGAACCTGACGTTCCTCTCGGTTGGTCAGGTAAGACTTCCTCTAGTCGGGACCCACGAGAGACCTTCCTTACTACGATTTCGACTTTGGGATCATGAAACCGGAGGAGTACACTTCACAACCGAGTAACCTTTTCTGAGACTACGACCCTCCCTAACCCCCGTCCTCCTCTTCCCCTGCTGTCTCCTACTCTACCGACCTACCGTAGTGCCTGAGCTACCTACACTCAGACTCACTTGCGGCCCTCAACCACTACCTGTTCCTCCGGACCGCACGACGCTAAGTACCCCAGCGTTTCTCAGCCTGAGCTGACTCGTTGACTTGACTTGACTTGACTCTATTGATAGTATACGTTTCTAAGATATATGGGGTTCCCAAGACAGAAATGAGAAAGAATAATCTTTAGAAGGAAAGAATTACTAAGGTCTAAAAAAAAGAAGAAAAGAGGTCCTGTGTAATTTCACGTACCGTACAATTTCCACAAGTCGTTTATAACAAACTTACAATTTAATGAACGCGAAATTTTTCATCTATATAAGAATGCAAACGAAAATATAAGGAATTGTAGAATTAACGTAAATGTCAATGTCTCAATATGTCGATGTGTGTGAGTAAACATGAACAAAGGTATAATACATCTAAAGGTATAATAAAAATGAAGTATTAAATAAGGTCTTAGGTATAAAGTTTTATGTAACCCTTTATTTTCGAATGAACATTTTCAAACCATTAATTCCCGAATTCAAAATCAAGAATAAATAAATATTTATTTATTATACAATATATATTTACTCATTGGTAAGTGAGTAAATTGTAAGTGATTAAATCATGAAGTTAGACGGTCTACTCTGTTTACGTCTCTCGGAACATTATAAATTTGGATAGGTACCGAAGGGACCACCAAGTCGTCATTTCTTGTACGGACGTGAAATCCTATGACGGACGTTACGACCTCTACACCCAAACTAGAGACCCCGTCCTTCTATACGACCTCTTCCTTTACCGTTAGGTAAGATCCTAAGAACGAACCCTTTAAGTATCTGTCTCCTCGGACCCCCTGACGTCAGGTACCCTAACGTCCTCAGGTTGTGATGACTCACTGATTCGGTGGTGGTGCTCAGGGTCTCTTTGATTATCCTCTTATCACTTTCAATATGTACGTACATATCATAGCCTCAGAGTGACTCTTCTTTCCCTTATCAAGAGACACCCTTAAATCTTTCCGAAACGTACCCTCCGTTAGTCATTAAACGTCCTGTCTATCCTCAGGACGGACCGTCCTTTTTCTCCCCTTGGGTAACATCCGTCTCCCTTTGACGATATATAGAAATGTTTCTCTATGAATGTTGGTAGTCAAGAGAAAGCTTACTGGATTATAAAAGATAAGTTTTTTAAATAAACTCAGTGAAATAATCCCGTTTCTCGAAGTTGGTCGTCAACCGAATCGAATAAACCAGTTAAGATATAGTCTCAGTCGACGTGTCAATCGTCATTCTAAATTTTTTTTTTTTTTCCAAAAAGAGTCCCAAATTAATAGACTTCCTCCTAATTACAAATACTAGATTTCCTATGGCTCCTCTGGGTTTTTTATTATTGGAACTATTTAAACTAGTGTATAAACGAAGGATTATTATATAAGACCGTTACCAAACAAATGTATACAACAAAAGAAGTTTATCTCTCCTTCATTTCTTACGTACGTATGTTGACTCATTAAACGAACTTTCACGTATACAAATGTATAATAAAAAGATGGAAGACGATTTATTATTTTAGTTATTTGACGATTTTAACCGATGCCGTACTATTATAATAAAGAAGAGTTAGATTTTGAGGTAGTAAAGGTATCGGTAAATTTACAGTTATATCTCAGTATATTGTTATCACCACCATTTATTAAACTCACTTACTATCTTCGAGAAACGATACTTTATACTAAAGAAAACACAATCTTTATCTATGAATATATTCCATTTATACTAATATCAAATAATCTCGAGACTTTCGTAGGAAATCATCAAACAGGTCGATCTTTCGTGAGAGAACGACGTAACACTGGATCCTAAATACGTATACAGGTTCGTGTGATATAACGTTTATCTACTTTGACTGACCGAATTTGCCTCTAGCATTCAACCGTATGGACATCGATTTCTATCGACCGTCTACGGAAGAAACCAAAAGGACTTCGTAAGTACTCACCCCCTTTCCGTCCTTAAATTGTTCATCCTCTAAAGTTCGACTTTAAGACTAAAGACCTAAGAAAACGTTATTCCTTTCTAGAGTATTGGTACCGGAAGGAAGGAAGTACTGTTGTTAAGGTACACTTCGGCTCAACTTTTGGACAAGTAGACGGAAAATCATGACTGACACTAACCCGTTGACTTGTGCTCACGGTGAATTCAAAACGAGTCAGGAATGACCCGGTAATGTGACTGAATAGAGTAGATGAATGAATAAATCTTTAGGACTGTGAAAGAAATTGTCATTTTAGTATTTACAACGTTTTGTACAAAGAAGGAGTCCGTATGCATAACTTCTAGAGTAACGATCACAATAATTTTGGTATACTAATACGGGGTTTAAATATATGAATCTCGGAGAAGATTTTATTTCGTTTTCCGTTTTTTTTTTGAAGGTATTGAAATTTTAAGGTACTTTAACACACGTGTACACACACGTCAACACACATGTCTACATAAACACATATTTGTGTATTGTGAAAATCAGATCGGTCTAAGGGGTTTCTTGTAGTTACCGAGAGTAAACAACGAAAAGTATAACCCAGTTTAACACCTCCACTCCATTTTTTGATTGATGTGACACTCCCACAATAGAATCGTCGTAGTCTGTGAGACGGATAACTACTTAAACAAAGGAGTGTACGATAAAAATGACGTCGTCGAAAAGTCTATTAATAAGAAAATCACTTTCTAAACCTATGTAAAAATAGACATAGTGAATTAAGACATTTGTGACGTCTTAACGTGACTTTATGAGTAAGATTTTCATTATACTCTATACCTTAGACTCCAAAATCCCACTTTACCGAGAAATCGAGAGACGAATACCTTCAACAAAACTAGAACTCGGAAAACGGTCTCATTTGTGTAGACATCGAGTATAAGGTGTCATAGAGTCCCTTCCTGTCAGAGTTTAAAACAATTTTTTGTCACGATTAATGTAAAAATCGAGGATACCCAAGGAAACTCTCAAGTGTCTGTGTAAAAATTAAAAGTCGTTTCAGAACTTCGAGTGGAAATTATTTGACCTCTCCACGTTTCTTACCCGGGATTATTCGTATACTTCTTGGTCACAAGAGTTTCGATAATATAATAACTGTAATTAGGAGTGTCCACTTTAGTAAGATTGATTTGACTGAACCATCGTGATGTGTATGAAGTAGGGAAACAGAGGTTTGGTACGTCTGAATGTGATGTGATTAAGAAAACACCCTTGTATAATGTACTTTCGTTCACCGTTATTCGCATACTATATTCATTATTCAGTGTAAGTATATAAGTACTTCTATCATCTGAGTAAGATTATGTCTGGGAAACGATGTGTGAACTTTACGATTCTACTTACACTGTGAGTAAAACAAGAGATCCCTTTATATATATATATATATATATATATATATATTTAATCATAGTGAATAAAGGGAAGTATAAAACCATAGTATAAGGGGTAACTTATTTATGTTTTGGATCTGGTAAATTTCTACAGTGTAGTGTATAAATCTCGAATTCATATCTACAGTCGTTATCTTATCGTTCCTCTCTACTCTTTCGGAAAGAGTCGCTAGTTACGTTTCTTTGTCTCCCTTTGTTATCTTACCCCTTCTGATCTCTAGGGAAGTTCTTTTAATCTCTATGGTTCCCTTCTAAAGTACGTTTCTACCCGAGCTATTTCCTGTCTTTACCATATCTGGATTGTCTTGGTCTTCCATAATTCTTCTCCACCGTTCATATGTGTCTTCTTGATACGTTTTTTCAAGAAGTACTGGGTCTATTGGTACTACCACACTAATGAGTGGATCTCGTTCTGTAGGAATTTACACTTCAGTTCACCCGGAATCCTTCGTAGTGATGTTTATATCGATCACCTCCACTACCTTAAGGTCAACTCGAAAAAGTTTAGGATTTTCTACTACGACACTTTCACGACGTGAGTTATACGGTCGTTTAAACCTGTTGCGTACTCACCGGTGTCCTGAGTTTTTACAGTCGAAAGTAAGGTTAAGGTTTCTTTCCGTTACGGTTTCTTACGAGTTTGATGGTGTGTTAACGTGAGTAAAATGTGCGATCATTTCATTATGAGTTTTAAGTGGTTCGGTCCGAAGTTGTCATGTACTTGGTACTTGAAGGTCTACAAGTTCGACCTAATTTTTTACTTCTCCTTAGTCCCTAGTTTAACGGTTGTAGGAGACCTAGTAGTTTTCTCGTTCTCTCAATGTCTTTTTGTAGATGAAGACGAAATAACTGATACGGTTTCGGTAACTGACACACGTAGTGTTGTCTGACCTTTTAAGAATTTCTCTACCCTGATGGTCTTGTGAAGTGGACGGAGAACTCTTTACACATACGTTTAGTCCTTCGTTGTCAATCTTGACCTGTACCTTGTTGTCTGACAAAGGTTTATCCTTTTCCTCATGTAGTTCCAACATATATCAGTGGAACGAATAAATTGAATATACGTCTCATGTAGTACTCTTTAAGACCTGACCTCCTTCGTGTTCGCTCTTAGTTCTAACGACCCTATTTATAGTTATTGGAGTCTATAAGTCTTGTGGTGGGATACCGTCTTTTACTTCTTCTTGATTTCTGGGAGAACTACTCTCACTTTCTTCTGTCACTTTTTCAACCAATTTTTGAGTTGTAAGTCTTTTGATTCTAGTACCGTAAGTCAGCTTAGTGAAGTACCGTTTATCTACCCCTTTGTAACCTTTGTCTCCGACTGAAATAAAAAGACCCGAGGTTTTAGTAACGTCTACCCCTAACGTCGGTACTTTAATTTTCTGCGAATATGGAACCTTCCTTACAATACTGGTCAGATATGTCGTATAATTTTTCGTCTCTGTAATGAAACGGTTGTTTCCACGTAGAGCAGTTTCGATACCAAAAACGTCACCAGTACATACTTACGCTCTCAACTTGATATTCCTTTCGACTCACGGTTTCTTAACTACGAAAACTTGACACCACAGACTCTTCTGAGAATTCAGGGAACCTTACGTCCCTCAAGGTTGGTCAGGTAGAATTTCCTTTACTCAGGAATTATAAGTAACCTTCCTGACTACGACTTCGACTTTGAGGTTATGAAACCGGTGGACTACGTTATTTGACTGAGAAAACTTTTCTGGGACTACGACCCTTTCTAACTTCAACCCCCTTCTTCCCCTACTGTCTCCTACTCTAACAAACTACCGTAGTGACTGAGTTACCTGTACTCAAACTCGTTCGAAGTGCACAACCACTACCTGTCCCTTCGGACCACACGACGTCAGGTACCCCGACGTTTCTCACCCTCTGCTGACTCGCTGACTTGACTTTACTGTCTACAGTCCCAAAAAAATGTGTGTAGACGAAAGAGAGGACCCTTATTTTTCAGTAAGGGTGATTTACAAATCCCGTAATGACTTATTTACGTGGAAAGAACTTCCACTAGTCTCAAGATCCTTTTCCCGATCTTTTTGTGTAACTTTTTTTTTTTTCTTACTTTTTGTGTAACGTTAACTATAGATATTTCTACTCAATGACGAAATGATGTAAAAATAATACTTCATAAGTTTTATTAAAGTTTACAGGTTTTCTATTATATCGTCTATAAACAAACTCGTTTGTATCAACTGAAACCATCAAATGTCAGTCTTATCAGAGTCAAACTCATCATGAGTCCTGAGTAATTAGTTATCCGAAGGGGACCGACACAGCAACCCTGACAACGTCCATCATCGTCGGTTCGTCTCACTATGTTCTAATCCCTGGCTCCTAGACCCCTTTACCGAACCGACACACTAATAGATTTTCTCCGTTTTAGTTCAAGGGTCACGATTGGCTCAATTTGTCGTCGTTTAGTCAGGTTTATTTATGGAACTAAAACCCAGTTCGAACTTGAACTATGGTTTTTCCATTTAAACTTCGTTTCTACAGTACATTTTCCTCTTCACTTCGATACATTCATTTTTGGTAGTCGATCCACCGACACTGATTTGGTATGACAATTATAAGAGTAGTTCACAGTCTCTGTCCCTTTCCTGTAAGGGTTTATAAAGATTTTGAAAATAAAACTCTATTTCTTCTTCAAATTCCTGGAAATTGATATTAAAAGTTTCGTTGAAACTTGAACACCTATTTTCAAACCACAACATCATCCCGAAACAAAACAAATTTAGGTCTAAAAAACCACGTATACTTAGGATTTCATAATTATAGTTTTTTATCCCAGTATTACTGTACTATTGTAAACAAAATGCCAAATAAAAGTTAATACACTTCCTACCGTAGAGAAGGTCTTGAGTTTTGGCGATCTTTTCTCGGAACCGTGTTACACGGAGACTAATAACAAGAATCGTGTGTGAGCAAATGTTCACTTGAACCGGTACTTAAAAAGATTAACGAAAAGAAAAGTCAACTACTTCTCACCTACTAATCTTTGTGTAGTAAGAGGATTAAATTGGACTTTATACTAAAGAAGTTTGTATTTCTTTCTGAGACTTCTATATAATTTAGGGATTTCTGACCAAAGTAGTCTAAAGACAAAGTGACTAAAATCACAATACAACATGGTTTCTGTCATTTTAACTTTTCATATAAGTTTTATTATTCATCAACACCTTTCCACTACTTTAATGTCCTCCTCAACACAACTGAAACTTTTTGTTTTCTCGGTCAATATAATAGACGTTTCAATCAAATAAACCCTTGTTATCTCCTTAACCTTAAACCCTGTACGTTTGATACCGTTTGGTGTGCGTTGATGTTCCTTTGTTTCCCTTTCAGTTGAAAATACTCTTAAATCCTTTTTTAACTCCTCACGTCATTACCAAGACGTAACCGACGCTAACTCCCCCGTTGAATAGTATCCACCTAGTCTTCATTGAGAAGACCTACTCCAGACATTTGAGACCATTTACTATCCACGTACTCTCGAGAGGGATGTCCGAAGGACTGAGGTAAAATTTACTCCAAAGAAAGTGAAAGTGAAAGGGGGGAAAACTAGTACTAGAAGGGAACTTTCGTAGAGACTAGTTCCTAGTCAAATGGATTAAAATCACCTTAAGATAAAAAAAGGGGGGAAACTACGGTCCTTCCTGGAAAGGACATACAGGGTCGAACCTCCCCTCTTGTGTCTAACTTTTGACAACTCATTGATCCTTTTCATCCTTCTTCTTAAGAGTTCGTAAAAAGTAGACTCCAGATATAGAATAGATCCAGTATTCGGAACCTCAACAGAGTTTCGTGACTCGATCGTAGTGAGATAACCCGTACAACAAAGATGTTCTAAACTGTCCGTTGTCCATATTTCAAATTTCACTAATATATCTTAATATATCCCTAGTCTACAAGACGTCCGTTGGTAGAGTTGGATTTCCCCAGAAAAGATTTTCGGATCGTTTTTTCCTCAGTCGGGTAAACATAAAAGGAACCCAAGTTCCCTCGTCTAGGATAAATTTCTCCCTCTTCTGGTTTCCAGTATCCCAACCTTGAGTATACGAGTACCAGTACCTTTCCAACTTTATTCAAGTATTGTCGGATTCTGTTATCCATTATGGGCATCCGAACGCTCATATTAGTTGTCACCTTAAACTCAAGTTTCTCTGTCTATTCTGTCTCCCCAGAGGTTGTAGTCCTTGTCTAACCTCAAAGACCCCCTAGGTTATCAGTCTTTACAAAGGGGAAAAACGTTATCTGACCCGGTTCTTTCTCTCCCTGTCTAATTCCCACTCGGTTCTATATGTCATATATCCGAAACCGGTCACTAGAACCCTTTTGACAGAGAAAGTTGACAACAGACGAAGCTAAAGACCTTTAGAAATAAAAGTCCACTGGTGAGACACACGTCCAGGTCAACCCTGAACCAGGAATAAAATTTACACCGTGTATCTAGGTTCTCAGAAACGGAACCTCAAACCGTCGTGTTCTCAACTAGTTGTCGTGGACTATCCCGGAAAGGTTACTCCAACTTCTCTCAAAAAGATCCCTATAGAAAAGGTCATCTGTTTTAGAGACCCGACGTTCTACACTACGAATTCCAGAAGTCGAGGGTCCTTACGACACCTTTCTTACAAGATATTCCATCCAGTAAAAGTTGTCTTCGTTATTCTCAAAATGTTATAACTGAATATTGGCGGGGGGAGGGAATTGGTTGACACCTAACTTTCGTAGTCCCCGGTTCCCGTAACCCTTAGGACATTAATAGAGTTTCCTAATCACAAATATCCAAGGTTTTACCCATCTGGACTCTAAATCTCCCTGACTACGAAACCCAGTCTCATAAACTTTATAGAGATGTTAAACGGTCAACTCAGAATTACTACGACAACCACGTAAACTTATCGGGACTTATAGTTCCCACCAATCGTGTCCCTTTCATAACATTTCGATGGTTTGTCCTGTCTACATAGTTTCGTGAACTGGTCCCTCCACTTAAGGGGTCACTGAGACTTAAGGGTCCTTCCCTACTGAAAAGATCATCTTAAAACACGTCTTCAATGTCATCGGAAAGACATTCCCTTCCGAAGTCAGGTCACTCTTTTGTATATTTGGTAATTACCCTTAAAATCTCAGAGACCGTCCGGACCTCATAATGAACCAGGTTCGGTCTTAAGAAAAGTAATTCGATTGTCAATAATCTAAATTATAGGGAATCCTTGTACTATTTCCAATCAACAATCGAAGAAACTCTCCTTTCAAGAAACACCTTTATAGTCATTGAACCAAAAGTAAACGGAGGAACCTTAGCTCAAACTTACGGGTCCCGGGAACTAATATCGGTTTCATCAACCGTTCTGATACCGTAGCTTATTAATGACCTGTACTCCCGGTAAAATTTACAACAAAGACGACTTTTACTCCTTCGGAATGACAAAGGTATCGTAAGGTTTCAGTACTCGATGAGGTTTACCTATGGATGACAGTCATATCTATAAACGTCAAAAACGGTAACCGATTTTACGTCCGGGTTCATTCTCTCATGTTAAGTTAGACGACCCGGGTACATCGACTTCCGTTTACACGACGGAGTTACTGAAGTTTTCCTCAATGTTATTGTATGGTTTGAATTATCGATGGTAAAAGTGAAATTTTTTTTTTTTTAACTCCTTTAGTACCTGTCTCTTCTGACCGCCCGATATCAGGTATCCCAACGTATCTCAGTCTGTGCTGGTTTCACTGAATCGTACGTGCACGTAGTAATATGTTCAAAGTACATATGTACTAATAAACTGGGGACGTATGTGGTGTCAAAAGAGTGGTGGTCTTAAGATCAAAGGTAAGTAGTGTTATGTCAACTGGGAGTAGGTAAAACGTGGGGAGGGAGGTGGGAAGGGAAAGAGAGACCATTGGTGATCAGACAAGAGACATAGACACAAAAAATGTACAAAACAAACAAAAGAATGTAGGGTGTATTCGTACTGTAGTGTCAAAAAACAGAAAGAGGTTCAATAAAGTAAATCGTATTATAGAAGTCCCAGGTAGACATAACGGCTTCTACCGTATTAAGGTAGAAAAAATACTGTCTCATGACAAGACAAGTCTCTTCCGTTACCGCTGGGTGAGGTCGCAAGAACGGACCTGTTAGGGTCCGTACCCCCTCGGACCACCCAACGACAGATACCCCAGCGTGTCTCAGCCTGTGCTGACTTCGCTGAATCGTCGTCGTCGCCGTCACAAGACAACGAATATGTATGGTGTAGAAGACATCCGTAAGTAGACACCTAACAACCTAACAACAAAAAAAGAGTAGAACTGATAACATTTATTACGACACTATTTGTATCATCATGTATGCAGAAAAGTTTACTCACAAAGACACAAGAAGTTTATTTATGAGACTCCTTTTAACGACCTGGTATACCATCAAAAATTACGTAGGAAGTAGAGTAACTCAATAAGTCAAGGTCTTAAAGACAAACAATTTTATGAGGAAGACAAGTAATTAAAATAAGGACTCGAATAACTTGACGGAAATTCTTCAAGTAACTCAAAGATGTACTATCGATACAACTTAAGAGAGTCAATCTGGTGTCAGAAGGGACTGTAATTCAAACCAAAGAATTCTTGACAGTAAAAGAAAAACAGTATAACGTACTGGTACCAAAAAGTACCATGAATTAGCGAACGAGAAAACAGTCCTGAAAACTTCATCGGTCGTCGAAAGAGTGGTTCCATTTCGAAACAATTCACACTAAGAGCATTAAATTGTCCAACCCTTAATCTCCGGAAAGAAAAAACTCATCCACTGAGATACCGTGTACAAAAACCAAAGGGAATGGACTTTACGGAAACCGACATAAACTCTTAGTCACGAAAGATGGGGGGTAAATACGGTCTCCACAGTGTCCACAGGAGTGACAGTGACGACACAGAAGTCCCAGAACCACGAAACGATAAAAATCATAGTGACGTCAGTGACAACAATGACGACACTCACTTCCTACCGTCCGTTGAGACGATATAAGTTCCAACGGACAAAAAGACCGTGATGACGACAACGTCCTCCTCTCTCTTCTACCCTTCCTTGGTCCTAGTGTCTTATCTCTGACCTCAGGACTCGTGGTGACGATTATTCCCCTGGTCCCAGTACCCAGTGTGCCGGTCACTACGAATTAAGGGTCACCGGTACCCACCGTAATAGGTTCTCCGACCTTGACACACGTAGTGAAGGGGACAACGTGGATCCAAGAAACCCCGATGTTGGAACCGATGACACCGGTCCTCCGACCTGTACGTCCATGGTGAAGACAAGAAAGAGACGAAGTGGAGGAGACCACGAGGTTAGGTGGTAGTCTACATGATCTACAACCTATAGAGATCTAAGGACCACACAACCCGTCTCCATGGAAACTCAATACCAACAAAATGATCCACATCTAACTTTGTCTCTCTTCTCTGTTTCCTTCACAGAATAGATAGTGGTACTACGACTAAAGTAGTTTGGGTAGACATGTGGGACTTATTTTGTCCCGATAGGTTTTCTCGAAGGGTATCCAGCAGTCTTCCAACTGTCGGATTCCAATAATGTTACTCCTTCTCAATATACTCCTCTTCAATCGTTCTCCTAAAGTGTCCTCCACTCCCCCGACTGGTTTTTGACAGTTCACACTACTCTTAAATTCTCCTGAAGGAAACATAAATTCTCGTGAAGGAAATCGAGTCAACCTTTTCTTAGGCGGACGTTACGTCCTCTGGGCCAAGCTATGGACCCAGTCCTTCTAGGTGACCTCTTCCTTATCCGATGGGTGAGGTTATAAGAAGCTGAAGGGAACACTGAGTCGACCATTTCTTAGGCGGACGTTACACCCTCTGGACTTAAGTTAGGAACCCAACCCTTCTAGGGGACCTCTTCCCTTTCCGATGGGAGAGGTCATAAGACCGGACCTTTTAAGGTACCTGACATATTATGTACTCCAGCGTTTCTCAACTTGTACCGACTTACTGAAAGTGAAAAAGTGAAAGTGAAAGTGAAAGGAATTATATTTCATGTCTCTACCAATCTCCACTAGCTGATAGAAAAACCACCCCAACTGATTTTCCCGATACTGTCCTTACCAAGACTCCGTTCCTTTTATAAGAACATCGTGTCCCAAAGTAACAACCGGTACTTAGAGATACCCAGATACCACCGGGGGTACAAAACCCCACTCATGGGGTTTCCGTAAGGGAAGGAAAAGTTTATGTACTTCTTTTTTACCTACAACTATTAACCCTACAAGTTATATCCCTTTAAATAAATCGAAAGAAATCCCAAAATGTCCTATTAACTACCAAAAGGTTTATTATCCCAGTCCGAACAACGAAAATCATTTAATGTATGTCTTAACCGTATGTTAAAGTTGTCATCGTCCGATCGACATCTTTTGGAGCATTAACCGTGAATCGAAACCCAAATCTTTTTAAGTCCTACAGTACTACCAATAAACGTAATTTACATCAGTAAAAGATTCTAGTCCACCGGGTTTATAGTTTAGACTCAAACTCGTTTGAAGTTAAAAAGGAACCTCTTACTGTAAATTCCGATTTTCAAAGTTCTTCACCCACAATAGAAGGAGACTTCTCCTTACTCTTTCCCTTGTCTCTTTGTCCAGTGGATAACAACATTATTTTGCCTCTGAGGTCAATTGAAATATGGAGGAATATGTGTAGTGAAGTCAATACAGACTGAGAAACACTGGGATACCTGACGTAGGGTGGTACGAAGAGACAGGTACCCTAAGAAGTCCGTTATGATGACCTCACCCAACGGTGTAGAAAGAGGTCCCGTAGAAGATCTGGTCTCTAGTTTGGACACGGAGACTACAGAGGACGTAACCGTGTGTCCAAGTAAAGGTGACCATGGTGGACCCTTCGGGAAGAAATAAGGTTACAGTACCAAAAGCTGATAGTACTGTCTCTGGTCCTCCACAAACCAAAATGAATCACGGGAGGTAACCACCTTTAAATTTTAATTCCCCAAGTCACTAGAAGGAAAATCAACTTTTGAGATTCCGTCGGTTGGAAAAACAGTGGTCCCTGACTAAATACCTTCTTTTAAAAGGATACCTGGTCCCCAACCCCCTCACCAAAGTCCTATTAAGCTCGTGTAACGTAAATAATACGTGAAATAAAGATTAGATTACGATGACGACTAGACTGACCTCCATGGTCAGGTTCCGGACCTTCAACCCCTGGGACGAGATCCATCTCCACTCGACCAAAGGATTTATCTGCCTTAGACCTCACCTGTACCAAAGAGTAAGTTAGGACCAGGTAAAATGATCTTCCTTGTCTAAGACCAAATCGGGTAATTACTTACAACTGTCGATGGGTTCACCTAAGTTGTACCTATCCTTCTGATTTTAAAATGAATTTAAACCTCACATGGTTTTACCAACACACAACCAAGTGACCTAAAACCTCCTGTTTGGACTCAGAGTAAGGTTAATCATCTAGACTCTTTCCGGATTCTAACGATCCACTTCAAAAAATCACTACCGATTCAGACTAGTGTATTGTTTCGTCTCATAACCAGAGGGTAAACGACAATATCTCTGAAAAAAAAAAATTCTAGAAGAGTCAATCGAGTTAAAGTAGGTCGTTACCAGAACTGAAAACAGTTATCCGTACACTTGATCGACCATATTTAGACTCTTTGGGTCGACCTACTGATAATTTAAGGAACCTTTTAGATACTCCTAGAAGGAATTGAGACCCTTTTAGAAGATGATACCGAACATCAAGTCAGGACCAGGTCCTATATATCCTTTTATCCCTGATCCGTAACCATAGGAGTCTACCAGACTAAAATTTCCCCGTCCAAGATTACCTAAGTCTCCCCTATGACCCCTCTCTAAACTTCTTTATCATTTGAGTTAACCTCCTAATTTTATTCCTTAGTCTTACATCCTCCATCCTGTCTCGGTCTTGTCTACTCCGGAGTTTCACAAAAAGAGAAGAAGTTAACAAACGGAGTCACAAAACATTTCTCCGTTTAAAGTCTCAGGACTTATAAGAACCTTCGACATTCTTCGGTTAACTCTATCTGTAGGGAAAGTCAAACAAAATAAAACATAGGTACCAGATATAAACCAAAATTCTTTTTAGAATTTCTTTAACTTTCAAGAGGTATTATCGGTGACCTCAAGGTTCAATAAAAATTAAACCGGGTTAATCTATTTTAACGTGGACTCCTCTCTAGCACAAAAATGTATATTCTGGAGAACCCAAAGGTCTTCCTCCGGGGAGGAGTAAATCGTTTGACCTTCGGACAATGAATTTTGATTTCGAGTGTTTTGTCATAAGTGGTCCTTCCCGCTACGAAATTATTTTCGTATTTCCTCTAGGACTTATTTCAACCGCTTAAGTTGGTTATCCTCTCTCAACTCAGAGTCTCCTGTGAATGTCTTTTTATTTTCCTTTTCTGTTGAGTCCTCGTCTCTCATGTTCCCCAAGTGCATTTAGGGAACGTACCAGGACCTCCAATAACCAAGACCTATCAAATAGAGGAAACACGGGAAACGTCAACGGTACATTACAACTGGAACATTTTGTTTTCTTGGTCAATAACTAAACCGGTTTTGTAAGCCAGTCCTAAAAGACATTCTTGAAAAACTAATTGCGTTATGAGATGGTAATGGCCCGAAGGGACCACCTAGGTATTTCTTAAACGGACGTTACACCCTCTGGACCCAAACTAGGAACCCAACCTTTCTAGGCGATCTCTACCCTTGTCAATGGGTGAAGTCATAAGAATGGACCTCTTAAGGCACCTGTTGGTCCGATGTCAGGTACCCCAGTGTTTCTCAGCCCTGTGTTGACTCACTGAAAGTGAGTGATTGTGAAACGACAATGGTTGGACGGTAAAATAAACCTTTACCGTCTCACAACGTTGAGTCCCGTGTGTCAGACACTACTTGGTAACCGTTCAGGTTCTTCTGTTTCCCTTTCAGACGAAAATAATCCACAATCCTCCTTTAACCCCCTCCCCTCAACACGACCAGGAAGTGATCGACGAACAAAGACCCAGTCTCCCTTTAAGGACGACCCCAGAACATTCGACGACACTCATTATGTACGTACGTATTCTCGAGAGAAATAAACGAAAGTCAAAGATACGAATAAACGAAAGTCAAAGATACGCGCTCCTTGTTCTGAATTCCTTGACGTTTTGTCTGCTTACTGTCTTTGTAAAATTTCAGTATGAACTACAAAATGTAATACCGATATTTTTCATGCTTTATTTTCGAAGTTTATCTAACTAAAGGGACGTACAAATATTCACTCTACCCAGAAAGCCTCCTTTCAAAAATCGTCAAGTTGTCACTTCACCACTTTTTGTCTTTCTAAAGAAGGTTCGGATTCTAGGGGTAGTAGTAAGAGAGTGAGAGGATAGTCGGATCTGGTGAACTCAGTGAAGAATGTCAAAGTGTTGGAAACATCATGCTACCGGAGACTCATTCCGTCATTCCACGACGTTTTTAACACTGTCAAATTTTGGAAGACTTTTTGGACCTCCTAGTAGAACCGACCTACCTTTAGTGAAATAAAAACCTTCGGTGAAGATCACAAGACAAGATCCTCAAGTCGAGACTCTTACCTTACCGTTCTAATCGAGTCTCGTGAAGGTTCTTACCTCACAGTGAGTTTGACCCAAATCCCGATATTCATTCTCTCTTATTTAAAAATAAAATATAAAGAGATAAAATATGAATCGGAAACTCTTGTCGTCTTAGGATATTTTTAAAAATACTATTACCTTTTCAAAATTACATCCAAAGTTCATGAACTTTATACCGACCACGTTGACTCTTTAACTAAAAATTCAAAATAAAAGTATTTAAATTTATCAGTGTATGACGTTGTTAATGATGTTATAGTCTACCACGAGAAACTAATATGTCTCAAGTATAGAAAAAGAGTGTTGTAGTCCTTCTTGATTTATTCGTTTATTTTCCGTATTTACTTTCCCTCTTACTACAGTATGTGTGATTTTCATTAAAAAAGTTGTGTTATACCCTCTCGTTTGAAGATTTATCAATAAGTAATACAGTTACAAACCTTTCCTAAAAATTTACAACTTTACAACTCGGTTTATTCACGTTTCAAATATAGGTGAAACTAATCATACTTTACCTAACCCGTGGAAAAGTTTGTCTTCCGACACTTTGGTCAACTAGTACTGAAGTACGTCGACATTGACAAGTAACCTGTGATTGGTTTGGGTAGATGAATCTGAAACCCGTAGTTAAATATAGTCTAATGTAACACGAATCCTAAAGACAATTTTTATAGTAACTGTCTTTTTTACTAGAAATTTTTGTTCTTTTTATAGACCCGATCCCATACGTCAGGTACGAATATAGGTAGTAAATACAAGAGTACATGGTGTTTTACAAACTCTAAGAATTTTGTCGATATCGTTAGTGGTGGGTATCTCTGTTTTTACGTAGGAGCACAGTCACAGGTCATCGACTCTTCATACAAGAGATAGAGAATGTATAAAAAGAGTGAAAGACCTCCTAATTTTGATACTGGTGAATATTAAAAGTGTAATAGTTTATCTAAAACTAGTCTGGAGGATGGAAAGAGAAATGACGAGAAAGTCAGAAATACGTTAATTTATAGAATTTCTTTTATTATGTCTATCCTTAACGTACACTGAAGAGTGATTTAAAATAAGATTAACTGTACGTTGACTTCAGTAAATAATAGAATTTCTTATAGACGACTTTCTTTGTCTACACACACCCTTCAAAGGTTCTCCTTTTTTTTTTCTAAATAAATATATGTACACGTATACTGTCGAGTATCTACTTACGTCACTAAATCTCACTGTAACAGAAAGTTTTTAGGTAGGATTTGAAATTCTTCTTTTATTTTCATATATTTTAAAATACATGAGTAATGATTACAAACAATCTTGAAAGACTTCGAAACGAGAAAACATTTTAACCGTAATATATTTAACAAAAAAGAGAAATATTTTGTACATAGATCGTGTAATTCATGGTGTTACAGTATTTTGGAAACATTACATTATTTCAATATATTTCGTTGAAATTTTATAAAATTAATTATACCTATTTACTTTTTATGTATATAATTCACTAATAAGGTCATCCATTCTCGAGATATATCATTATAGATGTATTATATTGATAATATATACCCAAAGGGGTACAGTCGTCTTGTGTAAGTACCTTTTATTACACTAATATAAAATAATAATGATTATGTTTTATTTTTACTTAAGGTTTTAGAGAGGAGAATATAAATAGTGAATAATAACGGAAGTATGTTGAACTTGTAAATATCTCTTAACACTAGAATATATAAATTTAAAAGAGAGGGGAGATCTATAATTTGATCCTGAAACGTCCTGAAACGAGCGAAAAAGTGTAACTTATTAACACGAAGTGAGTCATAAGCCGTACACTTTCTAAGGGAATTTCTTACCCGATTTGTGTACTTACTCCTACACTAAAATTCATGTATTCCTGGTGTCAAACGATTTGAGACTGCATTTTTTCACTTTCAACGAGTCAGCACAACTGAGAAACACTGGGGTACCTGACAAGTCAGGTACTTTAAGAGGTACGGTCTTATGACCTCACCCATCGGAAACTTAGTTTGGGTCTAGAGGGTGTAACGTCCACCTAAGAAATGGTCTACTCGGTGTTCCCTCCGAGAGTCGTTTATAGACAAAAAGGTCAAACCTTTAATTTAGAATTAGTAGAAAGGTGTTCTTTTATCTCTACAGTAGGGATAAAGTAATCTTTCTATTATCTTTGTTAATCTACAACGTGTCCAAAATACGTCAAATCTTATATTAAATATAAAAGACTAAACTATTAAAGTCTTTAGATACCACATTAAAACCGAACTATTCTAAAACCTACAATAACGGTTATTCTTTGTCAAAAGTCTCCGGAGCACCAATCTTTCAACTTTAATACCATAAGGCTAAGATTCTAGGAAAGGAGGGATAATACACTAGTTGTATTGGGTCTTTGTTAAAGTTTAATTGAATTAGTTCGATTACAATTTTATTTCAAGGACCCTCTCCATCTTTAATTTAGAACTAGTATAGTAGAATATTTTGTTGACTTTAACAATCATTGACTACTTGTAGAAATTTCTGACTAAAGACCACGTCATTTTTCCAACCGGTAAAAAATAACGTCGGGATGTACAGTCGTTCATCATTACAACGAGTCATGGAAACTAGACTTCGGAGTTACAAAAATCTTTTGACATCGGTCAGGCTCCGAAGGACTTAATTAGGTCATAAGATAGAGACCCAACTTCCAGTATAAAAGTCCCAATTAATAAAATTGTGTGGGAAGTCATACGGTCCGTACTTCAGTTCACATCCATATTTTATGATTTAATTTTCCGAATCAAGGACAGAAAACACCTGAAATATTCTATCACTTCCCTTTTTATTATTTTTCTATCTGTCTATAATCTTACCTAGTTTGGTCAGTTAGGATTTCCTTTAGTCAGAACTTATAAGTAACCTTCCTGACCACGACTTCAACTTTGAGGTTATGAAACCGGTGGTCGATCCTTCTTGACTGAGGGACTACGACCCTTTCTAACTTCTGTCTTCCTCTTCCCCTGCTGTCTCCTACTTTACCAACTTACCATAGTGGTTAAGTTACCTGTACTCAAACTCGTTCGAGACCCTCAACCACTACCTGTCCCTTCGGACCGTACGACGTCAGGTACTCCAGCGTTTTTCAGTCTGTGCTGACTCTCTGACTTAATTGATTGATTATCTTGCCTACTTATTCATATCTCTCTTTCTATTTCTACTGTGTCTATATCTGACGCTAATTCTTTTAATTTGTTATATACTATCACTCTAGACGAATTTGATCTTTTTTCCTCCAAGAACTCGTTACTATGTCAATCCAATTCTGTCTTATCCGTACTCTCTCTAATTCCCTCTCCTGTTAATACAAAGGAAATCTTTCTTAGTATATACGTTTCGTTGAGACCACCCTTTATGAACCCTACATTTTGACAGAAGTAATCACGACCTACTAGTCTTGATCACTAGGACTTTTTTTGTCACTTATCCAGAACATAGACATTTATTCCGGTACCATGTTTCGAACATCACTGAACAAGAAGACAGACAACAACAACTTAAATTTTTATCAATAACGATTAGCTTATATACATCTTCGAATTTCTGGTTAATTTACAAATTTCAACAGACCCGTTTTCTACCATACTTTACTATACCCATATACCCAAACTTTATCTAAAGCCTCCATCTTTATATTATTGAACTATAGGTTATCCTATTTTCCTTTGTCTATTCACCTTACTTCTACTAGTTGTCTAAAAATCGAAATCATTTATTGACCTTTCATTACGTCTATGGATAATAAACGGTACTCTAGATCTCTTACACACAATAAATATTACTAAATGTACCCTCCCCTTCAACTTCCCTTCTTTTTCTCCTTTGTTCTTTTAGTTCTTTCCTATACGTTTTGCCCCTTTGACTACTATTCCCTCTGTCTCACTTTACGGTCTTCTTCTCGTTCGAAGATCTCTTTTGATCTTCTTACCTTAACTTACATAAATACCTCCCTAACTAACCAGAAACAGTAGTCCTCTATGAAACAACATTGTCCTTCTTCTCACTTCTTTAACTTTATATTATATAACAAATCCTACACCAACGTTCTTTTATTTCTACAAGAGATTAACTATCGAAAGTAAAAGAAATTTTTCAACTTTTAACATAAGGTTCGACCCTCACGTTTTATTTTCATCGACATTCTTTTGACTTCTTTCTCTTTTATACTTTATCTACTATAATTTCACATACTTTCGTCAAGAAAACCTTTGTTATTTAATTCTGACGAGAATTACAACTTACAACAAAATTTAGAACCTAAAATTAATTTTTGTCAGTGATTTTTACTGTATTAGAATAATAGAAACCATAACGGTCATTGTTAAAGACCAAGTTCAAACCTGTAGTTCTACCAGTCAAAGTAAGTTATAACCTCTAAAATTGTAGAATTTATAGAGTCCTTCCAAGTTCTCGACAGACCGGAGAAATTTTATTTACTTTACACATTCTCGTATGATACGTTTAGAGTTAAATCGTTTGTTGAAATATGGAATAATATAAGACAGTTATACAGAAGTAAAACAGTAAAAATATATTTTATATATGTCATATAATGAAGGAAAATATTATTTCTCCCCCTTTCAACAGTACATCTTATGAAAGTTTTTGATAAACAAGAAAAAAACCTTTAATTATTGAAAGTTACCCGATGGCAGGTACCCAGTGTTTCTCAACCTGTGCTGATTCGTTGATTGTGAAAATTACAAAAGTCAAGTCAGTGAGTCAGTACAGGCTGAGACGTTGGGGTACTTAGTGTCGTGTGGTCCGGAGGGACAGGTAGTGGTTGAGGACCTCAAGTGAGTCTGAGTGCAGGTAGCTCAGTCACTACGGTAGGTCGGTAGAGTAAGAGACAGTAGGAAAAGAGGAGGACGGGGGTTAGAGAGGGTCGTAGTCTCAGAAAGGGTTACTCAGTTGAGAAGTGTACTCCACCGGTTTCATGGAGTACGCTTCATGAAATTACAAAATTCGGTACAATTAAGATAAACGTTTTACAAAAAAATAAGATAGAATAGATAAGTAAAGAGAGACTAAGTTAAGCTTCAGGGAGACAGAAGTTGTGAAAAGACCTTTTGATGAAAAAGTCATTCTATGGAATCAAAACTGTATGATTGTTTATTGGAGTATTCAGAATTTTGTTACCCAAATTTTATTGTTTACAAATAGAAAAAGAATGTGACCATGATTTACGTTCGGAATTTTCAGTGACATGTAAAGTCAAAGAGTTACTACGTTTAACTGACCTAAGACCGTGGTCACAACGTTTATAAATTCAATAGACGGTTTTGTGGAAAGAAAAGACAAAGAGAGGGTTAAAATGAATGAATTAAAACCTTTCTCAGTTATTTTTACACCTCGATTTCAATTCTCATGAGTTGAAGAAATTAAAAAAAAGATCTGCTTTTTCTGACCTCACCAAATTCTCGATAGGGAATCTCCATGACGAAGTTTCCAGTATTCCGAACTATTTCCGGTTTACTCAATGGATCCCTTAAGATAAATAGACCCGTGAATATACAAAAACAAAACTAAACAAAACAAGAGAGGGTCTAAAATCACTGGATCGGAAAGTTGGTTCTTTCACAAGACAAATCTAGACGGGTCTGGGTACATTAGTTTCTGACAATTAGTTAAAACGCATTGTACTTATGTAGTCTATTTCGTGTTTAAAGTGTAAACAGGTCTTTCGAGTAAAGTTTAGAAATCATTTAGAATCGAGATCAGAGCAATTCAGACTACTTTTCACCTTGTCGAGTTTCTTTATCGTCAACTAAGGATAAAAGTTTGATCCATGTTTCGTAAAGAAGAAGTAAGTCAATGCATCACTACTGTAATACATTAAGAGACTAACTGAATGTAACTTAAGGAAAAGTCTAGATTATAAAAGAGATCACAGAAAATGTTTTCTATAAATATTTATAGAAAACTTTTATTTAATTTCAAAAAGTTACGGACCCGTCGGATTGGTAAGTATATTCGTTGAATCCAGTCTGTTGGTCTTTTTATGTAACCCACCCCCACCTTTACCTCTGATAACGTTATCTCACCTAAATTAAGGTCGAGGGTTCTTCTACCGGTATTTTACGTACTACCTTCTTTTTATAAAAAAAGAAGAAAATTAGTATTATACAAACATTTAGTAATATGACTCATATACGTTGGATAAAATGTCATTGATCGTGATAAATCAAAAATATAGACGATCTACAAATCAGGACTTTTATTTTCGTTGTATCTTATTCACAAAAACGTCGAAAGATGTACTACACTTTTACCTTTAGACGTTTCTCTTTAAGTGTACAACCACAAGAAACCAGACTTTACATCGGTTTAATCGTTCCATAATATATGATATAAAATATTCTATATGGTACAAGAAACTTTCTTTTTATTAGTAATTTTTCTAATTTTATTTTATTAGTAATTTTATTTTACATTACGTTTGTTTAACCAAGTTATAAATATCCCAGAATTGATAATGACACCACAACCTCTTCTGAGAACTCTCAGGGAACCTGACGTTCCTCGAGGTTGGTCAGGTAAGATTTCCTCTAGTCAGGACCGACAAGTAACCTTCCTGAATACGATTTCGACTTAGAGGGTATGAAAACCGGTGGAGTACTCTTCTCGTAACCTTTTCTGAGACTACGACCCTCACTAACCCCCGTCCTCCTCTTCCCCTACTGTCTCCTAATCTACCGATCTACCACAGTGGTTGAGCTATCTGCACTCAAACTCACTTGAGGCCCTCAACCACTACCTGTCCCTCCGGACCGCACGTCAGCCTGTACTGACTCGTTGTCAGCAGGGGAAGAGGAGGACGGGGGTTAGGGAGGGTCGTAGTTCCAGAAAAGGATTCTCAGTGGAGAAGTGTAATCCACCGGTCTCATAACCTCAAAGTCGAAATCGTAGTCGGGAAGGTTACTTGTGGGTCCTGACTAGAGGAAATCTTACCTGACCGACCTAGAGGAACGTTAGGTTCCCTGAGAGTTCTCAGAAGAGGTTGTGGTGTCAAGTTTTCGTAGTTAAGAAGCCACGAGTCGAAAGAAATGTCAGGTGGAGAGTGGGGGTATGTACTGATGACCTTATTGGTATCGGAACTGATCTGCCTGGAAACAACTGTTTCATTACAGAGAAGAAAAGTTATACGATAGATCAAACCAGTATTGAAAGAAGGTTCCTCATTCGTAGAAAATTAAAGTACTGACGTTAGTGGTAGACGTCACTAAAACCTCGGGTTTTTTTATTCAGACTGTGACAAAAGGGACAAAGGGGTAGATAAACGGTACTTCACTACCCTGGTCTACGGTACTAGAATCACAAGACTTACAACTCGAACTTCTGTTGAAAAAGTGAGAGGAGAAAATGAAAGTAGTTCTCCGAGAAATCAAGGAGAAGTGAAGGACGGTATTCCCACCACAGTAGACGTATAAACACTAATAACTATAAAGAGGACCGTTAGAACTAAGGTCGAACACGAAGAAGGTCGGGTCGCAAAGAGTACTACATGAGACGTACATTCAATTTATTCGTCCCACTGTTATATGTCGGAACTACATGAGAAAAAGAATAAACCTCGGTCAGACAACAAGGTACAGGTCAAGATTGACAACGAAGGACTAGACGTATATCCAAAGAGTTCTCCGTCCTGTCCACCAGACCATAAGGGTAGAGAAAGTCTTAAACCGGAACCTCATACCTTACTCCGTCCCGTTTCCGATTATCTCAAAACGGTTCTCTTATGTGACCAGTATCGTTTGTGGGAGAAGGTTGTTGTGTTCTCTTCTGAGATGTGTACCTGTAGTGGTCTACCAGTTGTGACTTTAGTCTAACTAATATAGGAAATGTCGGTTTGTTCACCTTCGAGACATGTCAGTCGTTTTTGTTCTGGTCCTCGACTGACACGGAGTCTAATACTTGAGGAATGACGGTTTAAGTCTGAGTTTAACTTCTTTTATCCCTTTTGGTGATCGGGTAAGTCTATACTGGATTTAGTTTAGGGAATAATAATATGTCACCTTCACTCTTTATCTAAATTCCCTGATCTAGACTATCTGTCTCACGGACTACTTGATACCTGCCTCCAAGCACTGTAACATGTCCTCTGTCCCTAGTTCTGGTAAGGTTACCTTTTCTTTATCGATCCATATCTATATATATTTCTAGATCTATAGATTTTTACACATGACACGTAATGAGATACAATACAAAAGGAAATGTTGAATTATTGGACTACTTTTCTTACTTCAATCTAAACATTGACCGGAACCTTCGGATTTTTATTATACACAACTATTCTTAATGTGTTACGTAGCATGTAAACTTTTTTTTGAAACACTTATGAAAGAAGAATAACCTAATAAAAATAGTCTCTGAGCCCTTATCGTCTAATAGTACGAAATAGTTATCTTCATTTCCGGTCGTGTGTTTCACTGACCCTTTAAAATGTTGTTTAATATGAAACTTATAATTTCAAATACCGGTTCTATTTTTCAAATGTTTAAGAATCGATGTGTAAAAAAAAGAGATGATAACTTCTTTTCGTGGAGATGCATAGTAGTGCAAAAAATTTACCGTGTGTGACCGTATTTACAATGTCATCTAAACGGGTACCACTTATAGTAAAAATTCACATAAAAATCCACTATCAGATTATAGAGTCGTCGGAGATGGACGTCTAACAGGTTGTAATATTAATGGTAAGAATTGAGGATGTTAGAAACTTCTTTTCACACTCAAACCCTAGTAGTTATAAAACTTGACCGTTTGAAACACTAGTAGATTTAACCCGTAGAAGGTTACTTTTATCTTATGAATTTTCTAATTCGTTATCGGTTCCCTTAACTTGTTGACTTAGGTTTCGACATGAAGTCCGACTTTATGACTACACAAAGGTTTCTTTAAACGAGACTTAAGTATGACTTCGAGAAAGAAGGAACCACGACGACACTATGTTATGGATTTTATTATTATTACCGGACCTGTCGTCATTTATTTTGGTAATCACACTAGAAACCATAAGTCTCCGTTTAACTTAATACATGTTATACGGATTTCGTACAAGTCTACCCTGGTTCCTCTTTTATCTTTTCCCTTTAGATAAAATAAAAGTTGAAAAATTTACCACTTTGACATTGCATTTGGATATTTATAGTAAAAAGTACAATACAGTATTAAAGTTTTACATTTATGCATAAAGAACACACGACTACTTAATTTTATGTAAAGTGAACACATGTGGTATAAAAAACTTCTCCTTTATAAGTTAACGACGGTATGTCCATTTTGTAATTCATCAATTTTATTGTCGTTTATATTTTTGTTTTCCTTTATTTTAATATCCATATTATTTATATCATTCCCAGACTTTGATCTATACGTCACCCTCTTCTTGTTGTTTAAGGTTTGAAAGAAGAAAATTAAATCAGAGACTGACTTCGACAATACCCGAAGGGAGTACCGAGTCTACAATTTCTTAGACGGACATTATGTCCTCAGGGTTCAAATCAGGGACCCATCTCTTCTAGGGGACCTCTTCCCTTACCGATGGGTGGGGTAATAAGCACACGTCGTTCGGACCACCCGATTCAGGTACCCTAACTCTTATCAACCTGTGTTGACTCGTTGATTGAGAAATTGAAAGAAAAATTGAACTTTAACAATATGGATTTACAAATTTATACCGGTTGTGTAAATTTCCCAGTCAGTCAGTCAAGTCAAGTTAGCGAGTCAGCACAGGCTGAGAAACGTTGGGGTACTTAGCGTCGTGTGGTCCGGAGGGACAGGTAGTGGTAGAGGGCCTCAAGTGAGTCTGAGTACAGGTAGCTTAGGTACTACGGTAGGTCGGTAGAGTAGGACCCAGCGGGGGAAGAGGAGGACGGGGGTTAGGGAGGGTCGTAGTCTCAGAAAAGGTTACTCAGTTGAGAAACGTACTCCACAGGTTTCATGACCTCGAAGTCGAAATCGTACTAAGGAAGGTTTCTTTAGGGTCCCGACTAGAGGAAGTCTTACCTGACCGACCTAGAGGAACGTCAGGTTCCCTGGGAGTTCTCAGAAGAGGTTGTGGTGTCAAGTTTTCGTAGTTAAGAAACCGCGAGTCGGAAGAAGTGTCAGCCGTTTATTTATTTTGTTGAATCGATCTCACTTTGTCTCAGGTTTCTGAATTGTAGTAAATTACAGATCGACCAAAAAGTCGTTACAGACATTGTGATTTGTGTTTCAATTAAATACAGACTTCAAAATTCGGTTTATTCCGTGTTCGAACTTAGATGTCACTGACGAATGGACGGCACTAAAAAGTGAGGTTAGCAATAAATACCAATTCCTTTCACTGTAACCAATAGTGAGGATCCACCCTTTTTTCTTTTTCGTGTAGTCTCATACAGTACCATATCGTTATCGGATCCTTTGGTGACAAGACCATAGTCAAGTTGGTAAAGAAACAGTTCACTGGGACTCCTTCAGTTGAACTAGGAAGACTCGGAGAAAAGAAACAAATATTTTACTTCCGTTGCAAGAGAAAAGTCGAATGAAGTCAACTAGTAATACCCTATATTACTGGTGTACCTTACACTTGTTAAACAAATTTTATACTCGACGTTATATTGACTTTCATGACGTCATGATAGGAGACGGTCTAATTGGTTTTAACCCGGTCTGTCACCTCCCTGAAGGGACTGCCTCATCGAGTCTGGTCTCTAAGTAACGTCAGGTTAATGGTCTGACGGATTTTCCCACCGTCAAGGTCAAATATACTAATAAAGTTCTCGACGATTAAACGAGGTAGGGACTGGTCTTTTAGTTCAAGTTAAACATTAAAACACAAGGTGACCTATAAAAATCGTTCGCTCTTTTTGAAATTCTTAAAAAAAAGGGGATTTTCATACTATTTAAGAAAGAAAGAGTCAGAACATGACCTAAATTATCTTTAGTTAGTACTCAGGTTTTTAGTTCAAATGTGAGATGAAGTAGACAACGGTCTTAAGAGTTTGACCGTCAGATTTTTATACGAATTTAATAGGATTAAATAAAGTGGAGTGAAAATCGTAAACAAACGATGACCTAATAAAAACGGTTCTCAAAATCCCTGTAATAATGTTAATGTTTTCCGAACATTGGAGTTTGAATAAAAGACCTTTCACTACCATATATACATTCAGAATCTTATGCAGGAAACACTTATATATTAGAGAAATACTTTTTCTAGTTAACACGGAAGTTTTATTATGACACAAATCTATTCAATTGACTAAATTGGTTTTGATGACTTATGGTGTATGTCTCGAAGTCAATTTTAACTCTCTAAACCCCCACTGGTTATTTGTAAGATTAATATGACTCTTCGAGGGGTGTGTCCCTGAAAGGACCGTCAGGTCACCAGTTCTGAAGTGGAACGTTACGTCCCCCACGATCAAACTAGGGACCAACTCTTCGATTTTTAGGGTGTACGGAATACCGGTTTTTTGATCTTATATTTGTTGTCTTCGTTATAACATAGTTTAAGTTATTTCTGAAATTTTGTTACTAGGTATAGTTTTTTTATAAATATTTTTCTTTAAGGGGTATGTCATCTTCCATGTAAAACTCGAAGACGAAGTCTCAATGGACCTTACGAAATAATTTTACCCCGTGAAGACAGAAGAGAAAACCTTCAATTCCATGAATATAGACTTCATAGAAGTAGTTTCCCAACAATATTCTTATTTTTCAGTGTCTTGACTCATCGATATTTATGAAAAAGTGAACATTAAGTAAAATGTTCAATTTCAGAAATATAAAGTAGTTTATAGAGTCACTGTCTTTAAATCTACTCAAGTGTTTGGATCACACTTAAGTTCCCGGATTGTAATAAGAGTGAAAATGACTACACAAAAAATAATTACTTTCAAGATAGAGTTTATCGTTATTTTACAATAAATGTAAGAATAAAAAGGACTAAGGTGTAAATAACTTCTGGATGAGGAAGGTTGAAATCCTTGTTACACGTTTGAAACAATTAAGATTAGACACTGAGTAAGAGTAACCAAAATTAGTTGACCTAATTGTACCAGTACGGTAAAGATAAGTAATGTGAAAGTTCAAAACAGAAGACTTTTACGAACTTTTACACTCTGACCATTACTCGTACACATGGTACACAGACGTCCGACCCTCCATTCCCACTGAGAAGGATTAATTCTTCCTAACAAAATGAAAATGCGTTTCAAGGTTTTCCTTTAGGTCTTTCAGTAATAAATTTATACACCTACCTTCTTGGAAACAAGAATTCACTAAAAAAAAATAGTAGTATTAAATACCTCAATTTTCTTTCCTTTTTTTTTTTTGTCTTACTTATAACACACATACTTAACCAATGAGTCTTCAGAAATGAGTTACGTCTAACGACCATGTAATTTACTACGAACGAAATAATATTAAAGATGGTTTAATATCTAAGGTTTACGACCTTCTCGGGAGTCCGTTCTGACACACGAGACAACATAGTAAGGTGTACTTGTCTAGAACGGCTCCTCTACCAGGTCTGAGGTCGGAGTGGGTCGAAACTCCGTCTACAATGGAGTGAATACCCCTTCATTAAAAGAATTACATGAAGAAGGACGACAGTCACCTTCCTCCCCCATCCCTGACTGTTTACTAATTATAAACTACAAAACGTCACAGAGTCGGATTGAAGACTGATGACTTTAGAGGAAAGTATATGGTAGTGACGTTTTCTGACACACACACACACACTCTTTCTCTCTCTCATAGTTATGAAGGTCTCGTCATTAAACAAAATTGATATTTTCACTCTTTTGTATCTCTTTGATTACTTATTTTACGTCCTAATAAAAACGAAAATATATTTACGACGAAATAACTGTTAGGTTTATCAAACGGATTACATTGGTGTTATATAACTAAGTCTTTTAATAAATTGAGTCGTCATTTTAGTTGACCCTCTTGTTATAGTAGAACAGGATTCTGATTCGACGTAAACCCTATACCTTTCTCTCATCACTCTCCTTTTTACAAGAAGGTAGGATCGAAACACACCCACTATCCGAGTGTTTAAGTTAATTAGAGAAGAGGAATGAAATCATATATTCTATCTACTATTATAACGGGTTGTTTATGTCTCCAAGAAAACGCAACAGTCACAAGATAAATTTTTTTTATAACTTTAAGATAAATAAATGGTAAGTTGTCAATGACAAAAACTACTAAAAAGTATACAAAAAACTAACAACGTTGTTGGGAACATATATTTGTAATATTACCGAGAAATGTTTACTTCTTTGACTTCAAGTAAGTAAGTAAGAGACTAAGATGTCTCTAAATATTTCAATGATCTACTAGGATCCATACCGAGACTTATGACCCTTATGGTATCTCTTTTACATAATGTTAGATCCGAATGTCCTTAAATGAAGAATTACCCTTTCCGAAAGTAGGTACTTTCCTCAAGTCCGTTATTTCCTCTGAAAGGATTCCCATGCATCAGGTACCCTCTCGACCATAAAGTCTAATTCGAAAGAAAGACGATAACGAAACGATAAAAGTATTATACCGTAATATTAAGTACAGGTTTTTTACGAACTGAGAGGACTAAAGGGTCCAAATAACCTTGTTTATAGTAGAGACAATCAAAGAGAACAAAGTCAGTAGTTAATACGATTGAAAGACCAAAAAACCACACATACATAAAAAGACACCTCCTTATTTCTACAATAAGTTCCGAATCATATTTTCTAAGTCTCGTGGTTTATGTTACTTTTATATTAATTGATTAAATTTGTTTTCTCCGGTCAATCTATCTGAAGTTCAAGGACAATTCGTTTCTTCACCAAACTCGATTTCACTCAACTATGACACATGTACTTTTTTGCTTGTTATAACGATTATAGTCTTTATTACAGTAACTGGAGTATGGAACACTTATTTCCATATCAATTTACTAGTCTACAAAGTCGTTATTAGGTAAGGTATCATGTACGTTTATATCGACAAGACTTATATATAACTTTACTAAAGGGTCCCGGTCTACGGTAAAATCTCAGTTCCCTTCGTAAAGTCCTTTTAATTATTTATTTTGTTTTTCTTCAGTGAGGTCTCGAAAGAAGGGTCCACCTATATATATGAAGAATGTTCCATGTGGTCTTTTAACTTAACGTCCCTCTCATTTGGCGTAACGTTGGGTTTGCTGTATTACTCTTTACACCGTCTTGACCTTAATGATATGTCAGTGTAAGACGAAATTAGTGAACTTTTTTAGGTATACCGAGTGTGTACTCTCAGTGGATCACATCAGTCTTACGATGTCTTCTTTCTCCCTTCGAGATTCACAATCTCCGATTCAAAATGAGTGACAGATTCGAGAAATGAAGAGAAGCAATTCTAAATCGTGAACGTTCTCAAACGATAGAATACTTCTGAATCGGGGTTCTGACTTCCCCTATTGTCCGTACCGATCACCATTTCTTGAGTGGACGGTTACGTCCTCTACAGTCTGTGAACCCAAGTTGGGGACCCACTTCTTCTAGAGGACCACATTTTTTACCGTTGGGTGAGATCATAAGAACGGGTCCTCTAAGGTACTTGGCTCCTCGGACCGTTCGATGTCAGGTACTCCAGTGTTTCATCCTGTTTTGACTCGTACACGCGTTTGTTGTTTCTTTTGTTCGGGATTCTAGTCTAGTCCAAACCGAGAACAACGGGTCACAGATATCGTGAATTACGACGAAAACGTACGTACAGACACGCGATTCAGTGAAGTCAATACGGACCGAGATACACTAGGATACCTGACGTCGGACGTTCTGAGGAAACAGGTACCATAGGACGTCCGTTCTTATAACTTCACCCAACGACACGGGAGGAAGTTCCCAACAAAAACACATAAGAAGAGGATTATCTGTATCTCCTCAAAGACGTTCGGAACTTCCGGTAGTTAGAAAAAAAAGAAAAAAGAAGAAAACGGTGGTTCGGTTTTCATCGGTTTTTAGGTCGTTCACTGGGTTCAGATTTTATCAGGGAAACATAAAGAAATAAGTTACGAAAAATTTACAAACTACTACTTAACCTTGTACAACAATCATAATATTCTTGATTTCACACAAAAACACTCACGTTTCCTCTCGGAGAAAGTAAGGTTTCCTACAAATGAAATCGTATTTCAGGAGAATTACGGGTTCGATAACTCTCGAAAGGAGTCCCAGAAGATTACTGTGTAGACCTCAGACAATCACTGGAACAATGGTATGTTTGTAGAGAGATATACCGACACATGAAACTGTGATGACGTCTAATAAAAATTTTAAATCTCTTAAATGAATTGGTTAAAGAAAAACCAGATGTGTGATTAGTAGATAAACATAACGTAAATTACCAATAAAACTACGAAGTATCTATCTTTGCTTTCAATGTCTTTCAAGACGTCACGTATTTGTTTACACTTACACAAAAAATCTTTCGAATGTCATACACAAATTAAGGGTCACGGGATTGTAATCATTTCAGTGTGTACATGCCAATCGACTCAGAACATCCGGTCAAAGTACCAGGTTATTCAAACTAGCTTTTCCTTATATTAAATTACATTCTCTAGAGGGACCCCTCGTTTACACTTTTCAACATCTAATTACTCTACGAACACATACACACTGATACATGAAGAAACGTCCCACGTAAAAGACTAAATATTTACCTACCACTAAAATTTACCGTTCTTCAAAAGGATATAATTACTATATGTAGTTTAATATTCATTAGAACTATTCTTTACAAAAGGTTTGAAAGTAAAGTCTGGTACGACTGTATTACTCGTGACTAATTTACGACCGACGATGAATTTAATAATAAAGTACGACATAATCAAAGGATTCCGAGAGTATTTATTAATGGTGTTTGACCCACTGAATTTTGTTGTCTTTACAAAAATAAAACGTCAAGATCTCCGTTTTTCAAGTTTTAGTTCCACAGTCATCTCGATAGGAGGGAAGGTTTCCAAGATCACTTCTTAGGAAGGAACCAGAAGACAGAAGACTCCCAACGATCGTTAGGACCTGTCGGAAACCAAATCCTGTCGGATTCAGGTTGGAGACGGAAGTAAAAGTGTACCTTAAGAGGGGATACATGGAACTCATACTCAAGTTTACTATGGGAAGAATATTTTTGTGGGAAGTAGTCTTGTAGACGGGATTAAGTCATACTGAAGTAGAAGTGACCTAAAGTACACGTTCTGGGACATAAGTTTATTTACGTAGTAGTGGTCAAGGTCAACCTGTAGTTCAGACCCCCTATGATACGTTAGGTCATGTATATGATTCAACACATTAATAGATTACAAGTTACTAAAGTTACTACGTTGTTATTTAATTACTTTATTACCAATTGTTTATTTGATGTTTTAGGATTATAAGTAATAAGAAGGTTTATGTGTAGTACTTTATCTCATATCAACGGTGGGTTGTTTTATTAATAACGATTCTTTGTAGTTTCGAAAATCTAGGTAGGTACAGAGATGTTTACTGGGATCGCTTTATCATGTCTACTCGGATAAAGACCGGAAGGGGTTACCGTGTTTACCATTTATTAGACGGACGGTTACGTCCTCTACGTCCAAACTAGAGAACCACCTCTGCTAGGGATCCTCCTCTTTTACCGTTGGGTGAGGTCATAAAAACGGACCTTTTAGGGTACCTGTCTCCTTAGACCGCCCAATGTCGGGTACCCCAACGTTTCTCAGTCTGTACTGACTCGTTTACTCGTGTGTGCGTGGATAAAGGTTCCATCCTTATCTCTAAGTCTACATCTCTGTCATATACACCTGTGTACTCCCCTTCCCCTCACACCCTACTTAACCCTCTAAGTCTAACTGTATACGTGATGGTACCCATTTTATCGATCACCTTTGCACATCATATCACTCGAGTCGAGCCACGAGAGACTACTGGATCTACTCACCCTACCCCATCCTCCCTTTAGATTCTCCCTCCTCTATATACATATATATATCGACTCAACGAAATAACATGTCGTCTTTGATTGTGTTGTAATATTTCGTTAATATAAGGTTATTTTTTCTTTTATTGTCGTTTCAAAAAGAAATGTCAACGATACTCTAAAAAGATTTCTTTTAGACTTAAGAAACGAGTTCACTTATAAATTGGGGTTTACAATAACAGGTTGAATGAACGGAGGTATTAAGTTATCGGTACCAAGGTCTAAAGAAAAAAAGTTTTTGTTTACACATTTATTTATATATTTACTTATTCATGTGAAATTCTCGTTTTTGTCATCGACAAAACTCTACCCGTGAAAAAAAAAATTCCACTTTAGCAACGTTGGTGTCGTTTTATTCAAGAAAATCTTTCTTTTATTTTGACTCATTACCTATCTAAAATGATTCTCATGAAATATGGGTATATTTATATGGATAAAAGACATGAGGAGGATTCTTATACTTTACATCATACAAATTTTACTTTGGGAAAGAGAAGGGAGAAGAGGGTTTGGACTTTTCTTTTCAACTTTCACTTTCAGTGAGTCAGCACAGACGGAGAAACGTTGGTGTATCTGACATTGGGCGGTCCGAGGAGAAAGGTACCTTAAGAGGTCTATTCTTGTGACCTCATTCAACGGTAAGGGAAGAGGTCCCCTAGAAGGGTTGGGTCCCTAGTTTGGATCCAGAGGACATAACGTCCGTCTAAGAAATGGTAGATTCGGTGGAGTCTTTGACTGGGGGGGAATTTTAGAAGTCATTTGTTTTATTTTACGATACAAAGTGAATACTCTACTTATTCCGGACTCCAAGACCGAACCCTTGTTTTGCTTTATGATATCTGGATCAATACGTTTGATCTATAGATGCTCGACGGCTTCTAAGAACGGAAAATCAGTCAGGAGTGTGGGTTAAGGAGTCATCACTCAGGACAACTGAAAGGTTTTATAACGAACTTAAACTCCAAAGTAGAAGGAGATAAAACTGTAGAGAAACTCGTTCGGTGCAGGAGACAAAAGGGTCTAGTAACGGTGTGTTCGAATTGACGAGGGGATGGGGCGGTGGCGAAGGTACGGGATTATGTGTAGGAGTGAGTCATCGTTTTTACTAGGAATAAATAACCTAGTGTTAAGAAGTGAAAATTTTTTGAAGGTTACTGAAAGAGAGTCTGGAGTCTATTTTAGCTTTGAGGAGTGTCACAAAAGGAGGAGGGATGTATTTCGCAATAAGACAATAGGAAAGGAAGTCGGAAAACAAACTACAAGGGTGTAAGGGATGCCTTTTAACGTCAATAGAAAGACAAAATGAGGAAAGACAGACTGAGGGGAGGGGTCCTACAAGAGAGAGAATCCGTATTTGAGAACAGTAGAAGGAAGGGTCTCAAAAGATGATGCAGACCGTGTGTCACCTGTAGACTATTTATATACAATTTACTTACTTATTTAGATGATTGGTAGGATTCTTATTTGTGTACTAGTGAATAGAGTTTCATCTTTTCTTGATTCTCTCTGGTCTTTACGAAAAGGAAGGATGATCTTTTTGTTTTGACCTTCGACTACCGCCATAGAAAAAAGGGGACTTTACATAGGTCGCAAGGGAGTGGCGACGAAGAGGTCACTGATTTCATCTGGTGTCGAAAGGGAGAGAAGAAATTTGTAGTCCTCTTGTAGTAATTACAAATTATAAACTCGTGGCCGGTTCCAAAGACAAACATTCAGAGTCCCCCTTTCTTAAAACTATTAACTTACTAAAGGCCGTTCCTTCGTGTAAGGGTTTAGGTGTACGGGAGTACAGACAGGGACAGATGGGACGGTTCTACGAATAAATAAGACACAGACCCCGAAAGGTCAAATTTATTCAGGAAGACGGAGTAATGACACAGGTGAAAATAAACCACATGTTTAATAAAAGAGTAACTAAGGTACGGTAGTATATAATGAACTCCTCATCCAGAACGTCGAGTGTCTTCAAGCTTCCACGGACACTCGTAACAGTACCTCTTATGACTCATTAAAAAGAACAACATCTGATTTTATTCTAAAAGTAGAGAAATACTAGTCGTCGACTTTTCGAAGACAACAGTCGTTTCGAGCTTTGTCGTTTCTTTCACCCCCTCTAAGACAATAACGCAAAGGAAGGGAGTGACGGAAGTTTTTACAAATAAAACACAACGAATTTGTCTCAAGAAAATCATTTACATGGAGGAATCCATGAAAGATTCTCGGTACCGCAGGTTCAGGATTTAAAATGGTAAGGTTTATTTAGCTGAAAAGGAAAGAAGAGACCAAATTTGGAAAGTTCGGTAGACTTTTCCTACTTCAAGTATTCGACGAGAACTACTAAGACCATACCTCAAACTGATAGTCTTGTCATCTTTCAACAAAAAATAACTCAACTGATAAAACACCGTGTACGTGAAACCTCGATCCATTACCAAACAAATGTCTCTCTTTTTCTACGGTGTCGATATGACGTCATAAAATTTTCTAGACGCAAATATCCAAAAGGGGTAACACAGACAGGACCAAGAACGTTTTTGATCTGTCTCGGAACAAAAAGACGTTTCGAAATACGTCATTATCCTTTACATTCCAGACGTCTCGTAATCTCCTGGTACTCTACCCATTTCCTGACGGAGTGGAACCACTGTTACTACTAGTGACCGTAAATAACTCATGAATGTCGTATGGTTCGGGACGTTATTCACGAAATATACCTAATCGACCAAATTAAAAGTGATCTTGAGTACACCAAGATCAATATGAACCCTAGGACAATAACAGGTATAAACCGTGTACTCCTTTACCCCGTCTTCCCTGTATTCGTTCTCAATGTGTCTATGCTCCTTTCTGGTCCACCGAGGTCTCAACGGGTCATGTCTGGTGTCACTCGTTTCCCGAACGTTTAATTCGACAAAATACTAGTTCTGCTTCCTCTTCAGTAGTCATCTTTATGAAAGCACGTTCGAAAAGAGAAGTGGTAGTAGTGGTTTTGTTCTTGAATTGTACTCTAGTTCTGACTCAAGTCAATGGTCTGTCTGTTGAGTACTCTAGACCTCACGACGAAACGGAGTACAAAGAGTAGACATTTGACCTCTATTTTAATCATAGATGGAGTATCCTAACAACACTTTTAACTTACCGTATATATATCTTAGTATGTTCTGTCGTGTCTTGTAACATTCAGTACAAAATCAATATAATAATGAGGATTCCTAAAAGAGATGTTCAAACTTAAAAATTCTGTAGGTTTTATTTATGAGGTAGACATGTGTGTTTAATCACTATTACTGAAATTAATAGTCAAAAGTCTCTCGTATCACATGTATGAAATTTATAGACTATGGTCTCTGTGTCAAATTAATTTGGAAAAGAAAGGTTGAGTAGTAACCTGACGTAAATTGATCCCTGGTTGATTGGGTCTCTGTGTCAGTATGGGGTGAACTCCCTTTTTGTACAAAAACTCTACACGAAGGTTTACCTTAATTTCAACATTCAGTCCCTCACAAGAAATCCCTTACATAACGAGTCTCTATTTTAAAAAAAAAAGTAATAACAAAAGTAGTTAAATCCTGTTTAGAAAGTGTATATCAAAACTGAGACACGTCCAACGAACAGTAATCCGTACTATTTCGTAAAGGGGGTTCCAGAGGTCACGTTCCTTGACCGTCAAAAGGATTAATGAAAAAGAAACAAAGTAAAATGGAACGTACGACTTGGAAACGGAAAAAGAGAAACGTGAAAAAAAGTAACGACGTCAACACTGGATAAAAAAAAAAATGAAGTAATAAAAAACCTTATTGGAAGAGTCCCAAGTACGAGGGATGGAGGGACGGGGGTATAAACCTTTCTGGCGTTTCAATCGTCGACCAAGGGATTAGTTTAGTCTAAGATTCAATGGACTTTTAGAGATTATGAGACCACCTACTTACACATTTACTTGTAATTCTTCCTACGTCTATAGACTGAAGTGTCAAAGACCGGTGTAAGTGTACTGGGACGACATTAAAATTTCCTAGATAATGTTCAAGATATATTTCATAGTTAAGTCTTCTTATACATTTACGGAAGGTCATCAACAGGTTCATTTTTATAAAACAAACTTTAAGTCATAATTTCTCATAGACCTGAATTATTTTTCTTTTTAGAATAAGACAGGTCTACTTACTTAAATTTTGGGTTAAAAGAATGACTTCTTATTGTCTGATATACTAGAAACCCTTCGTTACAATTTATCTACGTCACGAAATTTTTTATACATACAATACCGATCTCCTTAAAAGAACCTAAACTTTGTAAATTCGTCACTTGAGTCTGTAAAATTAGTACATACCATCAATTAAACTTCGAGTGAACTATCTGTTTAAGAAAGTACGGTGAAGACTAAAGAACATTGATTGACAATCTCGACAATTGTAAAATAAAAGGCTTATAAGAATACAGAGTCTTCTTCTGACCCCCTCTCTAATTCGTTCCATACTAGTTTCGTTTTGTGGCTTTTGTTGAGTAATAGAACTCCTCAAAGATATATATTTCTCTCTAATATACATATAAATTATAAAATAAGTTTATTTCTTTATATCGTTCCTTTAGTAAAAATTCAGGTCCTAACTATGGTGAATCAAAGTATACACCTTAGTCTCGTATCTACGAGTTAACAAAGGTAACAAACTCGATTTGTACGGTCAGAGGACACACAAAACTGGTGTCCACATGTCGGACACCGACATCGATGTACTGTGTCCTTGTCTTTCACAAAATAATTCTTGTGTAAACCGCTGAAAAAAAAAAAAAATGTTTTCGTTTCGTACTATTTATATCCCTGGTTACCTCTTAAAACTTCCGTTGTGAGACGAACAACTGACACCAAACTATTTTGTTATAAATCTGGTAGGTCCGACATGAATTCATGTCGTCGAATTTCTGTCTAACATAAACGTCTCCGTAGGAAAGGAAAGTTCCTGACAGACTCATTTTAAAAGAAGTCGTGTACAGAAAGTAATATGTTTTAAGTAACTCACGAATACACTCATTATACACCGAGGTTCTTAATTCCTCGATTGTCAGTCTCCCTCTACTCCCTTGTCAATTGTATTCCCTAAGAATAATACGCCATCCTGGGTACCACATTATTCCTTCACTTAGTTCCTACTTCTACTGTATTACCTTTCTTGTACCTGTTACCTCAGACTATTTGTATCCAAACTTAGGGATGAACCTATGAAGTAAGTATTTTACATTTATTATTATTGTGACCGGGGTATCCAAAGAATCATCTTGGTTCTCTTTTGTCACTTCTAATTCACGGATCCTGTAGTATCAATGAGTTACGTATCATTGATAATAGTCGATATAATACTCTCGCCACCTGACTCACTTGTAAAGGTAAAAGTAAACTATTTTCCTTCTGAAAAAGAACAGTTAGTTGTGACCTATTAATCATTTTAGACTTCACATATATACCACTTACACTATTCGTTACGTTAAATACCTAAAACGACTCCAAACTTATTAGGTAACGAAAGAAATAAACGGTAATGTCGTAGACTCACACGAAGAGAAACGTAAATGAAAGGGTAGACACTTTTAAGGACGTAGACCACGATTGAAAGAATTCGAGTACAAAGGAGTTTCCTTCCTTGTGTATGATAAGTAAATAAGAGACATTCGTATTAAACAAAGTAGTATCCATGGATTATTGTAGACATAAACAATAAGATTTTACTTGTCAAGATTTGTCTTTACACTTAAAGAATTAGTAGTTTGGGTGTAAGATGGTAAGTGCTATAGTTCCGGGGAAACCTTGACAGTGAATTTATATGGGTTACGAAGGGTGAATCCATTCCTTTATTACTTTCTTAAGAATTAAGTATTTAAAAGACGTAAAGATTTGTGGATTGAAAAGTAACAAAAGAATTTAACATAGATAAAATTACAAAAATTTTAATGTGGGTAGATAGTAATTAAACGTAAAAATTTAAACTCTCGTCATCAGTGTTCTTACAAAAAAAGAGAAACGTCAATTTAATTATAGTGTGAGTTCTTTTTTACATATGAGAACTTCGATACAGAAATTTTATTTTACTTTTAATTAACTTATCTATAATTACCTACAATAAAATTTTGTGATTTAAATTTGTCTTTTTTATAATAAATGAAATGGTACAAATACACCTATCTTTCTTTTTAAGTATCTATCCTTTCGGTCTTGAAATTAATACCATAAAAATTTACCTCATATGTCCGTATCGATGACGTTGTTTTTGGTACTTTACAAACGATAATAAAGTATTTCTTGTTATCTTAAAACTATATACAAATCAGAAATTATAACCTAAAAATTTGAGTGAAATATATTTATCATTATTAGTTATGAATGTATCTTATATTTTAAGGACCAAATGTGTATGAAAGGAATTTATTTTCCGTACTACCACAAAACCCCCTGAAATTTTCCGTCCTTAGTTTCATTACTATGATTAAGGTACATTTTAGGGAAAACTGAATTTGAGAAGAGAGTCTCTGAAGACGTACACACACGAATCAGAGAATAACAGAATTTATTCACTCTTCAAGCCCCAAAAAATAGTATAATGTCAGATTGTTACCCTAGTTTTCTGTATCCGAGGTAAATAGAACCAGGAGACAGGAGGAGTTTTGTCTTGAAAGTGTACAATGAACGTTTACCGACGAGGTTGCGGACGGTAGCACACGTGTAAGGTTAGTGCATTTCCGCTCTTTCTTCCGTCCCCTTAGGAGGGAAGTTCTGATGGTATGTCTCAAACACGGGACAAAGTAATGTATGCCGTTACGGGTTTACATAAAGGTAAAGTGTGATTCTACGTACCCTCAGTTTTTTATATAGAAAGTACTTTTGGTTTGTCGATTTTGAGGTCTTGAAGTATGGTTCTCTTACTTCCTCTTTAACCAATAATCTTCTGTCGATCGCGAAGGAACGGAATCTGCCATTTCTCAGACGGACGTTACGTCCCCTGGACCCAATCTAGGGACTTAGTCTTTCTAGGGGACCTCTTCCCGTACTGTTGGGTGAGGTCATAAGAACGGACCTCTTAAGGTACCTGTCTCCTCGGACCGTCCGATGTCAGGTATCCCAACGTTTTTCACCCTGTGTTAACTTCGTCGATTCGGACGTATGTGTCGTCAAAGACTATGTTCTCAAATTTAGTTCTCCCTAAAATATACTTTAATCATAGTAAATGAAATTATAAACGGAAACTTTAACGGGGTTTTGTGGTAGTACGATTAAAAAGTCCCTTTAATATACATTTGGTACTTAGAATGTAGGATATTTTAATAACTAATAATGATAAATATATTTCACTCAAATTTTTAGGTTAAAACTTCTGATTTGTATATAATCCCGAAGGAACTATCGAGTCAACCATTTGTTAGACGGACGTTACACCCTCTGGACCTAAGCTAGGGACCCAACCCTTCTAGGGGACCTCTTCCCTTTCCTATGGGTGACGTTATAAGACCGGACCTCTTAAGTACCTTACATATCAGGTACCCCAGTGTTTCTCGGTCTGCGCTGACTCACTGAAAGTGAAGTGAAGTTTGTATAATGTTTTGATAACAACAAATACTGTATTATCGGATATTATCTTTTGTAGAGTACTCTTAACCATTAAATAGTCCGTAACAAAATTCGTATCATCACTAGACAAATGAGTAAATTAAAGTGGTGTAAAAAATTTCAATCTAATGATACTAATGGGATCGAAATGTCTTAAATTTTTTACTCTTTTTACGTAAAAGAGAAACCTTATATTTACGATTCACAATACGGGCTTCAGGTTCAGGGGTTTTGACTCTCTTATTCTGCAGGTGTCGTTACGTTTTCGTATTTCTCCAAATAACGATCGAGCTCGATCCCGAGTTCAGAGTAGGTCGCGTCACCTTAGAACTACTCTCGGGGCTCGAGACTTAGTGTAGATGAAAATATGTCTGTCAAGAAACAAGGACTTTGTCGTATCGACTAACCAATTTGGTATGCGTACGTGCCCTGAAAATTTGGAGTGTAGGGATAGGCCTAACCGAGTCCAGACCGCGCCCGCCTCCCGATGCCCCTAAAAAAAGACTAACCAGCTCGATGTGACGGACGCCTCAAGGGTCACGGAGTCGAAAGGATCTCTGATTTGGAGTCCGGATCGGACGGGGAATCTCGGACAGGACCGAAGTCAAACCAGGATTGTGATTCTTATACGTTATGAACATAAAAGAACTACATATTCCACGACATCTACACTTATTTATTTACCTTTCTGTTTTGGGTGTAGTCAGTCAAGTCAACGAGACAACACAAGTTGAGCCGTTGGGACACCTGACGTCGTGTGGTCCGAAGGGACAGGTAGTGGTTGAGGGTTTCGAACGAGTTTGAGTACAGGGAACTCAGCCACTACGGTAAGTTGGTAGAGCAGGAGACAACAGGGGAAGAGGAGGACGGAAGTTAGAAAGGGTCGTAGTCCCAGAAAAGATTGTGTAGTCAAAAAACGTAGTTGACCGAAGTGTAGTCGTTTTGGGTGTATGTCCTTGTATTTTTAATTTTACTAACACAGGGGAACCTTCCTTCGTAGAAGAGACCACCATAAAGATCACTAGTTCTTTCAGAACCGAAAGGTAAATACTTCGAGAGATCTTTTAACCACCCTATTAGAAGATCTATACATATTACTACTCTCTCTACCCGGAATCTCTTACTGCTCTTACTAAAACTAAAATGAAATATAAACTTTTGTTACTCCAGTAAATGCTTTTGAGAAAATCTTCTAATTCGGTCATCTTTGTTTAAAGTCAGTTTTTACTTCACAGTAATATGTGACTACTCTGACAAAGAGAGTAAAGCGTTTATTTAACTAATAAAGATGTATTAAGATTATATGAGCCCAAGTTCCATTTTGATTTACATAAATAAAATTTTCATTTTTTTTCTCATAGTGTAGATACATTCACCATCGTTATGTTTATATAAACCTCTGTCTCTGTAAGAAACCGTAAACACATATATCGTTTTTCTAATCGAAGTATCAAGACAGGGGGTCAAAATTTTACACTCCAGTTCTTTTTCCGTTTGTGAATCGTACTTATTTCACTTTCCCGCTTATCCCAATTTACAAATTGTATAAGAAACAATCAACTCTTAATTAATATTCAGTCATGATAGTTAAACATATCGTGACTTTTCTCTCACCGTTCTTACTCCGACTTTTGATACGCCATCGAACTAGGGTTTCCTAAGAACACGACACAAACACTAAAACGTGAAATAAAAATTCCTTTCACTATACGTAATTATAGACTTACCGACTTAATAACATATCCTAATTTGATGATATACTGTCTAAACCTCGTCTCCGAAACTTTGATCTCTGGTCCTGTGTTCACATACGCTGTCTTAGACTTCACTTTGTCTCTATACTCCTTTATTTAAACTTCCTATAATTCCTCAATTTACCTCTTCCGCTACCGTGGGGTGAGGTCATGAGAACGGACCTTTTAGGGTGCCCGCCTCCTTGGGCCATCCGACGTCAGGTACCCCAGCACTTCTCAGCCTGTGCTGACTTCGCTGAGTCGTCGTCGTCGTCGTTCCTCAATTTTTAGTCGTTTTGAACCTTTTGTTGATGACCCATCCGGTTTTTCAAGTAAGTCTAAAAAGGTATTGTAGAATATCTTTTTGAGTTTACTCAAAAAACCGGTTGGGTCGCATAGGTAACCCTCGACATTTTTCCTTCTCAGCTCACTGGGGATCTAAAAACGAAATGGTAGTGATATCATAGTATCATCGAGTGCACTTAGCTCATGAATCCGATACAACTAGTCAACTGGTTTGAAAACAATAGACAATGAAGTCACGTGTTCACTATTGACAACTATGACGAGACGACAGAAACATTTAATTCTTTCACCTTGAATTTCTGTAATTAAAGATCCAGTATTTCAGTCTCACAGTCTCTGATAGCTTGGGTATCGTTTCTTAACAGGTGAAACGGAACCTTCTCTAATCCCTCCGTCCGATCTCCCTGGAGGATTTTTTACCTGAAATCTTTATGATGAGACCCCTGAAAGGACCACCAAGTCATCGATTCTGAAACGTAAGGGTTACATCCCCCGGCCTCAAGTTAGGGACCAGTCCTTTGATCTTGGCTGTATGGTGTTGATTCTGAGTCGTGTCAGTTTATTTCTTTTATAAAATTTTTCTCTTTATGATGAAACAGTCAGTACACTTTCCATAATGTAAAAGTCTTTAAAACTTATATACCTAAAAGTAAATTTTTAGACCTTGGTACCTCTGTATCACCTTATGTCCAGTACAAAAGTAATGGGAGACATAATATGTAGGTATTAGAGTCAACATCGATTACTAATTTTCCGTAATATATATCGAAGGAATCAAGTCTTTAATAATATAAGGTGAATTTTTAATCGGTTATGAGTTTTTGTTAACTTCCAAATGATTAATTTAAATAAAAATGAACCAAAGTATCAAACAAAGAAACTACGCTGACAAAAGTCTATGTCTGGTGTAAAATAAAGGATTTTATTGTCACTTCGGACTCGTTCCATTTTTGGGTGTCCTTAGCTCTCTCACATAACACGGTCACGACTTACCGTGCTAAGGACGGTCAGTACGAACCGTCTTCCGGTGGGGTGTAAGAACCATGTTTGGGAACTATCACACGAGACAAAATGTTGTACGCCACCACAGAAATGTTATAGTCGAGGACTCACCCGACGAAAACAATGTTAGTTCATTTAAACTAGTATCACGACGACAATGACCTTAAACCTAGGTTTGTGTGACCAACTAAATCAATAAAGTCATTCTAGAAAGTGAAAACAAAGGAGACATGAGTTTTCGTCGTTGTCTGACGAGTCCTTGTCAACAAGAAGACGTAGTAAAGCGTGGTTCCTGAACTGTTTTGACTTCCTACACTAAGTCTATCTTATTAACGAACTCTCTAAATGAGGTCCTAAAAGTCGTTAAGGACGTCAACTTTAGTATCCGGTAAGAGGAGTTCGTATTACGAAAAATACGGGTATCCACAAAACTAAGAGTCACCTAAGATACAGGAGTTCCTACAGAGATTCAGAAATCGTACAAAGTTCTTGTAATAATGATTATTTTTTTGTAACTCAAACTAACTTTTAGGAATGTAAAGTAAAAAGGATGAACAAACGGAGAGAAGTACTTAGAAGGACAATTCCCGTTAGTATCACATCGTCGCTCTACAACACATTGTAGACAAAACAAAGATGGTAAAGAACTCTCACGGGTTTGAGTATTAAAATGCTTAGTTCAAATTCAGTTCCTTAAAGTAAGGATGCCATCATTTCAATTAAGGATAAGTTATAAGAAGTCAACAAAAGTAAATTGAACTTTACATTCATTTACGGTCATTTGACTTGGACACGACAAACAATAGAAATATAAAGTCATTAAGAATAAAGTTTATACAAATTGTACATATAACAAGGTCAGCAAGGAACAATGATAATTATGTTTTTCAATTTTTTTTTTTTTGTTTAAGTCAGACACATACGGTATCTAGGGTCTGAAAGAAAAAGAAAATTCATAAAGAGAGCACTGAGTAAAAAGTCTCCCGTGTGATGTGTAAGTTTAAGAATAAATTTCTGATTAAAACAATATCTTATACATTATGTCTACTTAATATTTTAATGAATGAGTAAGTTTGTAAGGGTCAGGTTTACCTAAAATTGAACATCCGTGGTGGGTGGGACGGGCCTTTTCTAACAAAAAACCTTCTAGAATTAATCATATAGTCAACTTCCGTAACTCTCAGTCCACATATAGGTCTTCCTTTATTTTTGACTTTTCCTGGGGACAGGTAAACCCTAAATCGTTGTCCTTCGGTAATCACTGGTCGTTTGTGACGTAATACTTCCACGAGTCTAACTTCGACCTCACGTCACTAAACATACCCTCTATTCCTTCATCTCTCCCATCTTTCCCGTTCATCTTCACCAAACACACCAAATAAAATTAAACAAATAACTAAAAAGTTTCTACCTTTACAGAACCTACATAAGTATACGATGATCTTTCCAGGATCAAAACTTTCTCACTTATCAGTTTACTGGTTTCTCCGATTCTTCATGAGTAGTCTTATGTCGAAATACTTCCCCTTCTTTTCCTATTCAACCGTTTTCGGTCCGGTACGGACATACAAACTTAAGTCCTTAGCCACCACATGATACACAAAAGAGACACTTAGTCTCCGACATACGAGTCGATATTCTATTTGTCTCAGTACCGTCACCATATAATCTCCAATGTCCACTTATCCATTATAACCTTTATTGGTAATTCTCATTTTAACTTCGCTTGACGGACCCCAATAATATCAATTATTAGATTTATTTATTAACAGATGAAAAATTTTGTTTATTAAATTAAGAAATTTTTTTATTTTTCTCCATTAATGGGAGAGGGGTAGGGTATATATACATTGTTTCATATATAACTTTTCTTTTTAATTCTTTGACAGTTGTGATAGTCTGAACTTAACAACTCGTAAACTCGATCCCATCACCGTCGTTCTTATCTAGTATTTTCGGTTAAAAAGTTTTACAACCGTTAATCCTTCTAAATTATAAGATTACTGTTGGCTGAAGTGATAAGAACGGACCTTTTATGGTACCTGTCTCCTCGGACCGTCCGATGTCAGGACCCTAGTGTTTCTCGGTCTGTACGAATTTCTAATTGTTGTTGTTTACGAGATCCTCTGGTAAGTTGGTCTTTGTTTCTTTACGTTAGTGTCGTGTAGTCATCTGAGACGACCTTTGTCATAAATGGTTGTTATTATTATATTCGATAAATGACAAAATTGAAAATCTATGTCGGATACCTATTTCATATCTTTTATTCATACCATTTTTATTTTTATGTCTACGGATTGAAAGAGGTCGACTAGGAAAAGAGAAAAACAGGGAATATTAATTTTTAATAGGAAAAATAGGGGAAGTAATCCGACACGAGACTTGGAGACGAAGAATCGAAGAAGGTGATATCGTTCGATGGGTTCTCTTTCATATTTTGGTCTTTAGTTTCTGTCCTGTTAAAATTTTATGAAGGTTTTATGTATTTTAATTTTCGGTATTAAAACTACAATATTATACTATATACGGTATTCTTAAGTCGTTCTCTTTTTATATTAAAATGTAGGTATCTTTTCGAACTATTTCCCCAACCCAAAATGGTACAATCTTCGTAATTAAAGTGACTCGAACTCCTAGAGGAGACACTTTCTGATCTTTACTATCATCTATAAATTTAATTTCAATAAACAGTCTTGCGGTGTTTACCGACTAACCTTTTGGAATAACAACTACTGTAAAATTACTGTCTATTTTTCAGGGACGACCGTTTTATATAAAAACTTTAATCTTTTATTATTTTGTGGAGTTAGTTAAAACCTTTCTAGAAAGTATACCTTTTAATACTGAACTCTTAATTCTTGTAGTCTATAAAACTTATTTATATTGGATTCTGAATGTATCCTTATTCTCTGATTTTAAATGAAAATTTAAATAGAATCGTGTAACCTTCTATAGAAAGTTTTTAATTGTGAGTCGATAAAACGATTACTATTTGTATTTGGTCGTAGGATTAAAAACTTCCGTGAACACTTTAGATTCACTGGGAAAAGACGTTGATTGTTTTAAAATCGGAAAGAACTACGAATACTGACGACGAAGAGGATCAATTAGGTTAAATGAATCCTAAAAATTGGTTTCTTAAAACAAGTAACTTCGTTTTTTTCTTCTTCTTTTTCATCAACTCAACAGAGGGTTTCTAATAATTTTATTTAATTGTGTGAACCTTTATAATTTAGTATATGAATCAAGGGGTATTACGTCATTTAGTTCCTGACAAATATCTTTCTTACAATTTGTACAAAGTGAAATTGTGTCACTCATATATAAAATAATATCATTTATATTTATATAGAGAACACCGATGAACTCATAGAAGTAATATTATTGTAATAATTTTTCTATATATTTAATATATTACGATAAATCTGATAGGAACAATTATAATTTTATGAAATACTTTGACTTTCCAACGTAACTGAAACTCCAAGTGACACTAGTTAGAGATTTCTTTATAAAAATGATTGTCTAAAAAAAAGAAGTTTCACTTTAATCAACCGTAGTGACTATCAATCAGATTAGAGAAAATTTTTGTAGTCGAAGAATATTCAAAATAGTAAACGACGAACGGTTTTGAGTCAAAACTTTCCTACGTACCGTATTCATTAAGCTCCAATTTCTTAGTGAGGTATAAATCGGTTCCGAGATACGTAATCATTTGGTATGTTTAAAGTACTGATATATTTTATTCGGTAGACATCTGTACTTGGAGTCGGGAGAGGATTAAACCTCTTCATAAACATCAGTAAGTACGGTTACCTTCGTAACCGGAAAGGTGTATTTTTCCAAACTTTTTTTTTTTTTTCAGTGGTACTGTTGATCTTTCTTATGACTAGAGAACGTGATTTAAAATTCATATAGTTTCAGTTTAGAGTGGATGACTAACAAAGTTTATATGGGAGTTTACTGAAGAGTATAACAAATAACAAGAATAGTGTTCTGTGTCCTATAAAACGTAAGTGTAGTTAATGTTTTGACAGTCTCCTATAACTACAAAGTGTACCCAAACTTACCGGAAATTAGAAAAAGTCGTAAACTTCTTGGGACTGACTGGGACATGTTCTATCTTTATTGATAGTCAAGTCAAGTCAAGTCAGCGAGTCAGCACAGACTGAGACGTTGGGGTACTTAACGTCGTGCGGTCCGGAGGGACAGGTAGTGGTTGAGGGCCTCAAGTGAGTCTGAGTGTAGGTAGCTCAGTCACTACGGTAGGTCGGTGGAGTAGGAGATAGCAGGGGAAGAGGAGGACGGGGGTTAGAGAGGGTCGTAGTCTCAGAAAAGGTTACTCAATTGAGAAGCGTACTCCACCGGTTTCATTACCTCAAAGTCGAAGTCGTAGTAAGGGAGGTTTCTTTAGGGTCCCGACTAGAGGAAGTCTTACCTGACCAACCTATAGGAACATCAGGTTCTTGAGAGTTCTTAGAAGAGGTTGTGATGTCAAGTTTTCGTAGTTAAGAAGCCACGAGTTGAAAGAAGGTCAGGTTGAGAGTGTTGGTATGTACTGGTGTCCTTTTTGGTGTCGGAACTGATCTGCCTGGAAACAACCGTTTCATTGCAGAGACGAAAACTTATACGATAGATCCAACCAGATTAAAAAGAAGGTTCCTCATTCGCAGAAAATTAAAGTACCGACGTCAGTGGTAGACGTCATTAAAACCTCGGGTGTTTTTGTTTCAGACTGTGACAAAGGTGACAAAGGGGTAGATAAACGGTACTTCACTACCCTGGTCTACGGTACTAGAAGCAAAAGACTTACAACTCGAAATTCTGTTGAAAAAATGAAAGGAGAAAGTGAAAGTAGTTCTTCGAAAAATCAAGGAGAAGTGAAAGACGGCATTCCCATCACAGTAGACGTATAGACTCCAATAACTATAAATAGGACCGTTAGAACTAAGGTCGAACACGAAGAAGGTCGGGTCGTGAAGAGTACTACATAAAACGTATATTCAATTTATTCGTCCCACTGTTATATGTCGGAACTACATGAGGAAAAGGACAAACCTTGGTCAGACAACAAGGTACAGGTCAAGATTGACAACGAAGGACTAGACGTATATCCAAAGAGTTCTCCGTCCAATCCACGAGACCATAAGGGTAGAGAAAGTCTTAAAAAGGTGTCAAATAACACTAGGTGTGTCAGTTTCCGAAACCGTATCAGTTATTTCGTCTTTATCTTGAAAGAACGAAAAAGGTACTAGGTCGCCTACAACCGTTAAACTAGAGACCAAGGAGACGGAAAAGATTTTGGTCGAACTTGTAGACCTTCAAGTACCAAGTACATAACGACTTCGGACCGAACCTCTTAAAACTCGTAATGAAATGATCGCACACTCTACTCACGGTAACACGCCATCAAACTCGTAAGAAACCGTAACGGAAAGAAACCTTAACCTTACTTTTGAGTGGAAAAGGTCAGGACACCGGTGACGACTCAAAAAGTTTAAACGAACGTATAACTCACGTCGTGAAAGTGTCGTAGTAGAAAGTCCTAAACTTTATCGAGTTGACCTTGGTATTGATATACAATATCATTTACAATATTATTTATGACATAAAAACATCGACTCAATTGGAAACAGAAAAAAAGAAAACATGTGACGGTAGTTATAGAGAGAAGTAAAGGAAGAATAAAAGATGAAGAAGGAGAAGGATGAAAAATCAAAAGAGAGGGAGAAAGAGGTAAAGGTTGGGGGTAGGGAACGTTTGTTTCAGAAAACGTGTACATTTGTGTGTCTCTACATGTCTTAAAGACACAATTGGTGTGACTAAAAAAGGGGAGATAGGAAAATCATATTCACTTGACATTATGTTTTACGATGTCTTTGGATAAAGTTAAAAAAATTGATCATTTGGTCAGAATGTAGTATTTAGTATTAAGAACAGATATATTATCAATTTCTGGAAGACATTTTGTAGTAATCAACATTTGAAAGAAACTTTAATTAGACGTTATAGTTTAATTTCCTTAAGGTATGTCTACTTCAATATTATAGTTCTTTCTTAAAAATATAGGTAATAATAATAAAGGAAATTCTATGATTCCATTATTATTGTTGTGATTGTCGATAGTAAATCACATACACATACGAATAAGACATAGTTATGGATAAGATTTATATGATGCGGTAGTTACTTAAACTAGACGTTTTGTTGAGGTACTTGTTCGTAAGTAAAACATCAACTCCTTTGATTTCATGTCACGCACGATTCAACGAGTCAGTACAGACTGAGAAACGCTGGGATACCTGACATCGGACGGTCCGAGGAGACAGGTTTCTTAAGAGGTCCGTTCTTATGACCTCACCCAACGGTTTGGGAAGAGGTCCTCTAGAAAGGTTGGGTCCCTAACTTGGACTCAGAGAGTTCAGAGAAGTTAAGAGTTCGCCCAAGAAATAGTGATCGTGGTGGACCTTTAGGGGTTTTGTGTCATTTCAATATTTTAATCTTTCCCCACCTCGTCCTCGAAAAACGAACAGAATCAAACAAAATATAAACAAACCAACCAACTAAACACCAAAACATAAAAAGAGACTATATGTCAATCATATTAGTGGATACTCTGACTTCTCAAAATTTCGTAACAATTTTCATATCTTGTTATAATCTTATTATGTTTCACATTCATACAATGTTTTTACTAGGTATTAGAATAAGTAGATAATCGTAAAATGGGTTAAAAGGACTGAAGAATGTTATAGAACTAAACATAAAGGTTCTTATCCTTATAAGAGATACATTGGTGTCTATCAAGCGTTGGAATCATTTGAATCGTACTTATGTTGGTGAAAATATATTTAACATGAAGTCATAAAAGTTGACTGGGTAATTACAACAGATATCAAAAAACCAAAAAAAAAATTGGTGATCACGTCCCAGGTCAGGACCTAGTCCATAACGTAAATCAAAAGTACAGAGAAGTCGGAGAAACTTACAGAAACAGAAAATATCGTGACTATAAAACCTCCTTATATCACTCTGACTCCAAAAAACGTGTTTGTTCACTAATTAACTCTCCGATCACAACTAACCCCTATATCTTTAGTGGAACATGTCAGTTTATCAATTAGTGCTATTACCAACGATTCGATTTAACGACCATCAACTCTATGTTCATTTACTTAAAGTCACATTAAACCCTTTAATTTAACTGTTCCAAGTCGCTACTTAATTTGAACCCTCCACTGGACCTCCAGTCCTAGTCCTACTGAGGAGTTCAGGACCAAACATAGAGACTGAGTTGTCACAGTAAGTGGCTCGGTCGGTTTCTATTTCTGACTCGATACTCAACAAAAAGTCAGTGAATCAACAAAGATTGACACACTGAGGTACTTAACGTCGTGTGATCCGAAGGGACACCTCTTCCGTTACCGTGGGGTGAGGTCATGAGAACGGACCTTTTAGGGTACCTGCCTCCTCGGATCACCCGACGTCAGGTACTCCAGGGACTCCCAGTCTGTGCTGACTCGCTGAAGGGAAAGTGAAAAGTGAAAGTACGTGACCTCTTCCTTTACCGTTGGGTGAGGTCACAAGAACGGACCTCTTAGGGTCCCTGCCCCCTCGGACCACCCGACGGCAGATACCCTAGTGTGTCTCAGCCCGTACTGACCTCGCTGAATCGTCGTCGTCGTCGTCGTCCGAAGGGCAGGAAGCGATAGAGGACCTCAAACGAGTTTGAGTACAGGTGACTCAGCCATTACGGTAAGTTGGTAGAGTAGGAGACAGTAGGGGAAGAGGAGGACGGAAGTCAGAAGGGGTCGTAGTCTCAAAAAAGGTTACTCTCGATACTCTGTCCAGTTTTTAAGTCAACCCTTTGTCAGAGAAGAATCTACAAACCTATTACTACGAAGTATGTAATGTCTAGACTTCGAGTTGTTCCTCTCAACTCCGTTTTTTTTTTTTTTTAATAAGACCCTTAGGAACGGATATCCACTCTCATCTTTTCAACTGACTTCTTTAACGGACCCTTCTGAGATCTCTCTCTCTTCTTTCCACTCGGGTACTGTGTCGGAACTCATTAAGGGTGTAATTCCCTAGATCACGTCCTACTAATTTAACGGTCCCTCGAACCTCCTTTTGTCGTCACTCCCATCATTTTTTTTGTACTCTCTGCTACAATGTTCCTGGTCTTTTCTCGTGACATTTCCTAATTCCTTACAAGTTTTGACAGTGTCAACGACTTTCCTGTTTCTTTTATTCACAATTTTTTACTGGAAACCGAAACCTTGGTGACACCAAGACCGCTGAAATAGGTCTTACAAATGACACCTCACTACCCCCGTCTTTGGTCTGACCTGATTCACCAGTACTCTTCTGTAATCACTCCTTTTACTCAGCTCTCTGTTCCCAAAAATTATTGCAGGTACTCCTTTGTTCTAATCCCCATCGACCTTCCTAAACATTCCAACTCTCTCCAAACTTCTGACGAAAAGGCAATTTTTTTTTTTAAGTAATAACCTCGCTCACATTGAGCGAACCCTTTCTTAGTGTAACTTTTCTATACAAACTTACACATCTTCGTACTTTTCAATTAACTTTCTTCAAGAAACATTTCCACACCTTCTTAGTACTAAATCTACTCTCCTACACCAGGACCGAAATCTATGTTTTTGTCGGGAAGTAATATTGTCCTTCCTCTTTCTGTTCCTCTCTGTGTTTACCTCTTTCTCAATAAACCTTTTTATTACAACTCTCAGGGATCCTTGTTAAGCGAAAATTAATCCTCCATCCTTAACCCCAGTAGATCCCTAACGACCTTCTTTATAGTTATTGGAGTCTATACGTCTACTGTGGTGGGAATACCGTCTTTCACTTCTCCTTGATTTTTCGGAGAACTACTTTCACTTTCTCCTTTCGCTTTTTCAACCGAATGTCGAGTCGTAAGTCTTTTGCTTCTAGTACCGTAGGCCAGGGTAGTGAAGTACCGTTTATCTACCCCTTTGTCACCTTTATCACAGTCTGAATAAAACCCCCCGAGGTTTTAGTGACGTCTACCACTGACGTCGGTACTTTAATTTTCTGCGAATGAGGAACCTTCTTTTCAATACTGGTTGGATCTATCATATAAGTTTTCATCTCTGTAATGAAACGACTGATTCCAGACAGATCAGTTCCGATACCAAAAAGGACAGTACATACCTACACTCTCAACCTGACACTTCTTTCGACTCGTGGTTTCTTAACTACGAAAACTTGACACCACAACCTCTTCTAAGAAGTTTCAGGGAACCTGACGTTCCTCTAGGTTGGTCAGGTAAGACTTCTTCTAGTCGGGACCCTAAAGAAACCTTCCTGACTACGATTTCGACTTTGAGGTCATGAAACTGGTGGAGTACGCTTCTCAACCGAGTAACCTTTTCTGAGACTACGACCCTCTTCTAACCCCAGTCCTCCTCTTCCCCTGCTGTCTCCCACTCTACCAACCTACCACAGTGCCTGAGCTACTTGTACTCAGACTCACTTGAGGCCCTCTACCACTACCTGGGCCTCCGGACCGCACGACGCTAAGTACCCCAGCGTTTCTCAGTCTGTGTTGACTCGCTGACTTGACTTAACTTGACTCCCGAAGGGACCACCGAGTCTCCAATTTCGCAGACGGACCTTACGTCCTCTGGGCCCAAGGTAGGGACTCAGCCCTTCTAGGGGACCTCTTCCTTTACCGTTGGGTGAGGTTATGAGAACGGACCTCTTAAGGTACCTCCCTCCTCGGACCATCCGATGTCAGGTACCTCAGCGTTTGTCAGCCTGTGCTGACTCGCTGAAGTGAAGTGAAGTGAAGTGAAGTAACTCTCATTTCTCCTTGATTTTTCGGAGAACTACTTTCACTTTCTCCTCTCACTTTTCCAACCGAATTTCGTGTTGTAAGTCTTTTACTTCAAGTACCGTAGGCCAGGGTAGTGAAGTACCGTTTATCTACCCCTTTGTCACCTTTGTCACTGACTGAAATAAAACCCCCGAGGTTTTAGTGACGTCTACCACTAACGTCGGTACTTTAATTTTCTGTAAATGAGGAACCTTCCTTTCAATACTCGTTGGATCTATCGTATAACTTTTCGTCTCTGTAATGAAAAGGTTGTTTCCAGGTGGATCAGTTCCCATACCAAAAAGGACACTAGTACATACCTACACTCTCGACCTGGCACTTCTTTCGACTCGTGTCTTCTTAACTACGAAAACTTGACACTAAAACCTTTTCTGAGAACTCTCAGGGAACCTGACGTTCCTCCAGGTTGGTCAGGTAGGTTTTCCTCTAGTCAGGACCCACAAGAAACCTTCCTGACTACGGTTTCGACTTTGAGGTTATGAGAGGTTGAGGAGTACACTTCTCGACTGAGTAACCTTTTCTGGGACTAAAACCCTCCCTAACCCCCGTCCTCCTCTTCCCCTACTGTCTTCTACTCTACCGACCTACCGCAGTGACTGAATTACCTGTACTCAAACCCATTTGAGACCCTAAACCACTACCTGTGCCTCCGGACCGCACACCACTAAGGACCCCAGTGTGTCTCAGCCTGTGCTGACTCGCTGACTTGACTTGACTCGACCATCTCTCATTCCTGGGTTTACTTTCATCTTCAAAGGTCCTCGAGTTTCTTCTGAATGTACAATAAGTCTTCTTCCTCTCTTCCTCTCTCATACAGAGGTAGGTTATCGGTCACGAGTCCCGGAGAATTCCAACCTCTAGTATGTAAATAAAACTCTGTAACAACACCCTGTAAAGACAACACCGTGTAACGAGTCGTATTCTATCGATAAGGACTCCTCCGACCTCTTTCATCCGTCAAATACATTTTCATTCAAAAACGTTCCGTTCAAATTGTTTCTCGGGTTTCTTAGACATACCAGATTATGTAAATAATTTTATTTCCTAGTTCTTTAAATATGATTTAAAATTTTATTCACTTACTTCCCATCTCTGGCATCAGACCAGTCCATTTGGTCCGACACATGACATCCAAAACTACTCCTATCATCTGGTTAACAGACTGTTCGTCTGAGATTCTCCTTTAACAGGAACTTAAACAATAAAATCTACACGTCTCTAGAGTTTACTACGACTTATGGTGGTACACTGTCACTCTCTACGCACTTACACAAGATTCGATTCAGCGAAGTCTAGACAGACTGAGACGTTGGGGTACCTGATATCGGATGGTCAGAACAGACAGGTACCCTAAGAGGTCCTTTTTTATCACCCCACCCAACGGGACGGTAGGAGGTTCTCTAGAAGGGTTCGGTCCCTAGTTTGGACACAGAGAATACAGATGGACGTAACTATCTTTCCAATAACTATTGATCGTGGTGGACCCTTCGGTCCCCGATTCTCCTGTCTTCTTTACTAGGGAGTCACCCCTCTAACTCCTGGACTCTCTAGTTCCATGTACCCACTACTTTCGTTGGACTTACAACTCCTCAGAGTCACGAAGGTGTTCAGACCCTCAGTAACCGTCTTCGAAATTGAGATATTTTCTTCCGTTGTTTCTCCGACCCCTACCTTCGGTCATTTTCCGTCTTTGGTACTAGATAATCATCGTCCTCCTTATAAGAACTAAACAAAACAAACCCAAACGAAAATTGTTCTCCCGTCCCTTCATTGCCAAAACCCTTCTGTCATTTATTCTCACACCCTCTTGGTCGTGTACTGTATACATTTCATCATCTTTTCTTTGTCTGTCGTTAACTCTTACGACGACCGAATCATCACAGAGATCTCCACTCGACTCAAAGTTAATTCCTCTCTTCCACCTCTCCTTTGAGGTTCGTCAGTCGTCATTGAACCCTAAATGTTTTAGTCCTCATAACGACATTTGTGTGTTGTTTTGACATACTTCTATCCCTCTTCGTACCCTGACCACACTTCCTCTCGAAGAGCCGTTATTTCTTTTTGAATTCGGGTCGTCAACCGCTGAAGAAATATTATTTGAAACAACATACAAGATACACAGAGACACACATATACACATACCAATATGCACGTGTCAACCTCTTTTGAAAAAGGTCAAAATAACTCTGTGTTAACCGTATCTCGTGACATGTTCAAATTCCTCATCTCGTATTACTAAACTGACGTTCCTGACAAAAATAATGGTGGAGGTTTAAAGTTTGAAACGAAGATAAAGGTGTAAGTTTGACTGGACTATTTTTTTTACGGTATTTTCTGTCAAAACGTACACAACAAGATAGACCTTACAAGAAAAGATTGTACATGTGTACCGAGGGAAGGAGTGGTTGAAATCTGGGAACGAGTTTACTGTGGGAACGTCACCTTGAAAACGTCTTTTGAGAAGAAGGGTAAGTTCGGAAAACACAGGAGGAAGGGTCAAAATAAAAGAGGAATCATGAAAGACAGGAAACAATCCGGGAACTAAATGAGCGAATAACAACGGAGAGAAGAGTGTGATTCTAAGCCTCAGGACCTCCCGTCCAAACGTAGACAGAAAAAACAAGGGAAGAGGTAGCGATCGTCGATCTTGACACGGACTTTATATCACTCCGACTTCTTTGGTAACGACTTGTCTACTCAATTATGCATATATTTAATTATTACCCCTATCTTTACGTTACCCCAGACTCTTGTTAAGGTTTTCTCTTCAATGTGTTTATAAACCTAGTTACTTATGTAACAACCTGATTTACACCCCGGGAGGTCCCAATATACCATGTTGTGTGTACACCTACTTATTTACCACGATACTCAAAACACTTCACCCGAGAAATAAAGTTTCAGTGGAGGCCTAACGTCCTACTAAAGTTACAGTAGACTCTTGAATTAAGGGATAGTTCATTGGGTGTCTTATCAGTGGAAAATCAAAGTAAAAGTTTTGGTTTATTTCGGTTCACGACAATGGGACGTACTCTGCCTGAAACGTCGACTCACGGAGACCCGTACAGTTCCGGACCCAAATCTAATTGACGGTCAAAGACGTTGACGTTTTTAGTTCAAGGTACTTGAAACTTTCGTACTCCTACCGACTTCTTTCAGTCCGAAACAAAGTGAGAATATTTGAGGAGTCGTGACGAGAGTCTTTCATCGATTCTAAGGTGAACTAACTTACATTCTGTATAAAATCACAAAAGTTTTGAAAAAAAACTAATTGTTCTACCGGTACCGTAAAAAAAAAAAAGGCAGATGACTTATTTGTAAAGTTTTGACTACTTGTGTCACTGATTAGACCCTAAGCAAAATAACTAAAGAGTAGACCTAAAATAAAAATAGAAATCGAAGCGAACAAAAGAAAATTTTTATTGGAATCGTTTTGAGAGAAAAATTTGTATATTGCATATATATTCTATGTACCTATACCCAAAGGGACCACCGAGTCACCATTTCTTAGGTGGACGTTTACGGTCTCTGTGTCTAAGTCAAGCATCCAACCCTACTAGGGGACCTTTTCCTTTACCGTTGGGTGAGGTCATAAAGACGGACCCTTTAGGGTGTTCGTCTCCTCTGACCACCCGAGGTCAGGTCCCCCAACGTTTTCTCTACCTGTTATGAATCGTTGATTCGTTGTCGTTGTTATTTCTATGTATACATTCTTTGTAAAATCAAGATCTTATTTTGTTCTAGTGAAAACCTTGTGAAAATTAATTTGTAGACATAAGATACATTATTTACATAAATGGAATAAAGTCTAACACACAAAATCTCGTATACGTACGTGCATGTATATATACATCCATCCATATATATATACACATATCTGTATACATACACATATAAATATAAGAAAGAAGTCAAAAGGGTCTTGACTAAAAAGTTAGTGTGTATATAACCAATATACTTGTCTCAATGTCAGAAATTTTACAATGAAATTGATCTGTTCGAGATATAAAAGGGAGAAGATGTGAGAAGGCACATTCTGATTGACTGTACTTTACTCTCCTCTTACTTCATTACAGTTCTCTCTCATTACGAACTGATGAGTAGACTACGGGAGTCGTGTCTGGACGTTCTTCTAGGTAGTGATTAAAGTTTAAAAGAAAACTTGACCTACCATGACCTAACAATTGTACAACACATTACTGGAGCCTTAGTTATCCTACAGACAGGTCAGGACCCTTCTATTTATACCTACTCGGAATACGATAGTCAGTAAAACGGACGACGACAATTACGTATCAATTTGAGTGACTTCAGAAAACCCTCTTCCTTGACCGGGGTCTTATTAGGATAACGACTGAAACCCAGAGTACATAGTCCTCTATCTAGTCTAAGAAATATAAACGACGGAAACCTAGAGTACACAGTCCCCTATTTAGTCTAAGAAATATAAACGCATACCTCTACCTACCTCGTATGTCGACCTGTCAAAGAAAGACCGAAAATGACCTTATTCTATCTATAACAAGTAGTTGTCATTAATGTCCCAATTTCCTTGTTAAAAAATTTTCTCTTCCTTTTAGATCTAAAAAGTCTATGTCAAGTCGACAAAGTCTTTATGTGAAAAGGTGCCAAGACTATTTACAGGAGACTAAGAGACCATAAGTGACGAGGAAAACACAGAGAACGAAGGCCCAAAGATTCACACACGAGAGGTTCCCTTGACCTAAATTTCAAATTTCTTTGAACCGAAAACTTGTTTTAACTCGCCCTTCCAGTCTTCCGTCCATACTGTGTCTATGAAAACGAAGGTTTAAAGAAACAGGGAGAAAGGAAGTCATGTGTGTCCTCTTGAAATCCGAGTCAAATATGGTAAACATGTTTTACAGAGACTTACAAAAGCAATGATTTAGGATTACCAGACAACTATCTATTATTGACACTGTACGACCCCTGGCCTTCCTTTTAGTTCTTTTGTCGTGGTCGAAGGTTCTGAATTTTTTAGGATAGGTTAGACTTTTGTAGAGAGTACAAAAGATTTATTCACTAAATTGACTTTATAAAATTTAATGAGTGGTCTATAAACGTCATAAAGACATATTGTATAACATTATTGTGGTAATTCTATACCTTATATTAACATAACACAAATTGTAACATTTAGAATCACGAGTTGTCTCGAAATTACGACGATTCAACGAAGTCAGTACAGGCTGAGACACGCTGGGGTATCTGCCGTCGGGTGGTCTGAGGGGGTAGGGACCCTAAGAGGTCCGTTGTTGTGACCTCACCCAACGGTAAAGGAAGAGGTTACGTACTTTTACTTCAGCGAGTCAGTACAGGCTGGGAATCGCTGGGGTACCTGAAGTCCGATGGTCCGAGGACGTAGGTACCCTAAGAGGTCCGTTCTCATGACCTCACCCAACGGCAAAGGTCTTTTTAGATTTTTAATATAACCACTATTTGTTTACACTTTTCTATGAATACCAGAAAAAGAAATTCTAGAGAATTTTAGGTGTTTACGTTAATTAAATTTTCTGTTTTTACTATCTGTCCTTTTTTAATTTTGGGTATCGTTTAGTAAACCCTTCTAGGGGACCTCCTCTCGTACCACTACGTGAGGTTATAAGAACGGACCTCTTAGGGGTAACTGTCTCCTCGGACAACCCGATGTCAGATATCCCAGTGTTTCTCATCCTGTACTGATTTCGGTGAATCGTATCGGGTATTTAATATAGACTGGGATTCAAACATACTTTGCGTAAAATATAATATAATCTGAAGAAGTTGTAAAATAAAAGACACATGATATTATAGGAAAAGGGTTTCTTCCTTTTTATGAGAACTTAAAAGTTGGATTACTTCTTCTTCTTATAAATGAGAAATACCCCTCAGATGAGACTGGTTTTTACACAATCATATATGTACTTAATTATCATCAACGATAAGAATATGATTAGTATACTCTATTAAAGTGATATAATAAGATGTTTACTTTTTTGACTCTGAACGTCCCTCAATCATTTAGCCGGTGTAAGTATATAAAGTCATATTTTCGACACAATAAAATTAAATCAAGTGTGTACGTCATAAAGAGACCAAAATGGACCTTTTTTGTTCATTTTTCGTTGTAATTGTTGACCTTTCAGTCTACTAATACTACTCATTTTCCTCTAGGTCCTCTTTATAGAGTCTGTTTCCTACTTATGTCACTTCTTTTTGCTGAACTCTCCTTCCGTTCTGTATTATATGAGTTACATTTGAGGTTGAAAGGTAATCTTGATGAAGGGTGCGATAACTCACGGGGTCTTATAAAGAGTCGAAGGTAAAATATTTGTTATACAAAAATTGTCTTGACTTTGACTACATATTTTAGATATATAAACTTAGGATAATCACATGTTTGAAATCTTGTAAAAGATTGAGAACAGCTTAGAGTTCTCTCTATAGTGGGGTTAAGGTGTTTTTATTAACTTAATTGGATTAACCTTATTAGTATGCTAGATAATTTCAGACCCACAAGGGACCACCGAGTCTATCATTTATTAGATGGACATTACGTCCTCTGAACCCAAACTAGGGACCCAACCCCTTTCGGGGACCTGACCTCTTCTCTTACCGATGGGTGAAGTCATAAGAACGGACCTCTTATGATACCTGTCTTCTCCGACCGACCGATATCAGGTACCCCATTACTCAGGAACATACAAAAGTGAGGTCGGACCTTTTATAACGAAGTTTTTAATAATCGTTTTCAAATAAAAAAGAAAGGAAGTGAGCTTGAAACTAAATCTACATTTAAAAACGTAAGTTACGTTTTACCATACCACACTTAAAAAACCATAATAAACCTTTACTTTTTCGGTAAAAACTCAAATTAATATATCGAAAATTTTTAATCTACTTAAGTGAAGCTGTAATTTGAAACTTTATCATTGGTGTTTTGATATCCTTAAATCTTTTTTATTGACTGATTAAATCTTCTCAATTCGTTCGATACATACAATTCGTCTGAGTAATTCACACTGTCATACAGGGGAATCCTACCTGAGTAAGACTCAATTTTGAACTTATATCTTGGCTCAGACGAAGAGTAGTTACAGTTACATAGTATATTAAAAGATTTTTTCACATGAAAAAAGTTAATGACTGGGTTTAAGGGAGAAAAAAGAGTAGGGTTCTCATGGACGTAAGACTCTTACTAAGTTTTACTACTACATTTATTATATGAACCTCTACACAGAATAAAAGAAAAAGTAAAAAGAACTAATAGAGAAGGAACAGATCTCCTGTAATGATAAACAAGAGGGACCTTCCTTTTTCGTACGGAAGAAAAGGTATTACCACACAAACTGATACACAACCCTTACCCTCTTCGACCGGTCTAAAAGAGTAAAGTTCCACAATCAGACTTCAACTCCAAGAGCTAAACCCCACTAAAATGGGAGTGGAGGGACCCCTTGTAAACCATTACAGACCTCCATAAAAAACCAACAGTACTAACACCACTCCCCAACGATGACCGCAGATCCCCCTTCCCTGGACGTTATTATGATTTGGGGGACGTGAAATGTGTGGTACGGGGATGGCGTTGTTGTCTTTATAGGTCACTTTTTACAGTCATCAAACCTATCATCCTTTAATTCATGTCTGAAGGTCGATACTTTATTTATTATTTCTCTTACATCACATGTGTATCCCTTATATCGGTCACTATAATATTGCCGAAACACACGACCGTTCACGATTGACCTGGGTGACACCCTAGTAAAGTATTACTTATTTACATAGTTTTTCTTCTCTTAGATCTAGATCTTCTGTTTCGGACACCGGTTTACAAAACCTTCAAAAAGAGAAAAAAGGGAACGAGACGGACCTATAACGAGGAGGTAAACAAACAAGTATTTAAGGATTAACTCGTGTGTCATATTTATATATATTATTGTTCAACCTTAAAATTGTATTACCATTAAAGTCACGTTTTAGACGCAAGACAAAAGAAAGTATCGTCTTTTTGTATTAGGAGAAAGGGAGGAAAATGGTGTGTGAGTGTACTTTAACTTTAGAAAGTGGACATAAGATCGACTTCTTTACTTATATAAACAAAGTAGGTAAGACAAGAAAGATGTAAGAAGAAAGGGTATGGCATCTATCCTGATCGAAAATTCAACGATTTATGAAAATGTCAAATTTTTATACCGAATGTAAACACGGAGTATTTCTTCACCCCTTCCTTTACAAAATATAATACTGAAATCCACCAGTTTTTATAAATAGTGACGTCGTTCCTTTATTGACGACAATTGTGACAGGAAACCTACGAAAATACCTGAGTATATTTTTTAATAAATACAGTTCTAATTTTGATCACAAACCATCGTTACACCTTTCACCGGTAGTCGGGTCGATTACACGTTAAGACCAGTAAGGGTATTCTTAGTCGTTCCTGTATAGTAGTACGCTAATGGTTTTTTTCCTTGTCGTGACAAGTGTTCTCGAACCGTTAATTAATTTACTATACGAACAAGTAGAACGTCCAGTTCGTCTATTAACAAGACTCTTAACGAAACTTTAGTACGTACCAAGTTGAATCGAGAAAACTTAGGGTCCTCTCTAAACGTCCAGTGTGACGGATAGTGTGAAGAACACCTACTCTCTGATTATGATCGATTAGGACAATCGTATGTGTTACCCTATTCTCTATCGATTTCTAAGTGTAATGAACCATGTTCAATTGTACGGGTAATTTCTCCGGAACGTACGAAAGTATATGAAAAAACCATCCGGTCATATTATATTATTATTAGTATAATCTAAAGTGAACCGTATATAAAATATTTACAAATACTACGATAGTAGAAGTAAACTTGAAATACATTGAAAACTTGAAAAACACTGAAACATATGGGTTAGTAGTAACGTATCTAATTTTTAATTGTGAAAGAAGGGGGGTTTATCGTTCGTTAATTTTTTATTTATTTATAACAGACAAGGAATTACGATTTTGGGATCCGTAGAAATTTAGATTATTAATTCAGTTGTAACTTGTAAAAAATTAATTAAATTCCCTTTTCGTTATGGTCTAATCAGTTTTCGAGAAATGATCAAATCTACTTATGTAAAACAACTAGTATATCATGCATAACATAGAATGATGAAACCCTGTACTAAAAATAATTCTCGAAGGTTAAAAATAAATAATTTACCAAAGTTTCGTTGTTATTTGTTTGTGTTTTTTGTTCGAACAGAACGATTAAAAGATATATTAATACTTCGGACTTACTTGAAAAATCGGTTAGGTTATCATCTTTGAGAATTAGAAATGATTTAAGTCAAAATTTTTAATTACTAGTCTTTCAACTTTTAATGTTTCTTTTGATATCTTTCAGTAAACGAGATCGTTAAAAACAAGAGTTCAATCTTTTGTCACCAGGTCTCTCCGGTTCGTAAAACGTGTTCTAATGTCAATAATTGAAGGGACCATCAAGTCTACCATTTCTTAGGTGGACATTACGTTCTCTGGACTCAAGCTAGGGACCCAACCCTTCTAGGGGACCTCCTCTCGTACCGTTGGGTGAGGTCATAAGAGTGGACCTCTTAGGGGCACCTGTCTCTTCGGACCACCAGATATCAGGTATCTCAGCGTCTCAGTTTATGTTGACTCGTTGATTCCTATCGTGTGTCAATAAGTTGTCATCGTGCACCTTACTGGGAGTCAAGAAAATTGGAGATTTCGAAAAAGATGACTTAGTTTTGAGATGGAACTATGTTCAATGAATTATTAATAAAGACTATTCGTAGTATTTTAGTTAGTAATTTTAGTGGTTGTTTGGTTGACTTTCTTTACATCAACATGATAGCCTAATATCTGATTCCTTTTCATTTACCGGTTACCTCTTTGTTAGTCGGGACGAAGACAGTTTCTTACAAGAGTCTTTTGAACTACTTATTTACGTCAAATATATAATATCCGACTCAATTAGGAATAAACCTTTCGAATCTGTAATAAGATATCTTTTATAGTAAACGTTAATCTATGTAAAAGTGGATAACAATCACAACAAGACAACGAGTCAGTACAGGTTGAGAAACCCTGGGGTACCTAACGTCGTGTGGTCCAAAAAGACAGGTAGTGGTAGAGGACGTCGAGTGAGTGAGTACAGGTAACTCAGCCACTACGATAGGTTGGTAGAGTAGGAGACAACAGGGGAAGAGGAGGACGGAAGTTAGCAAGGGTCGTAGTACCAGAATAGGTCACTCAACCGAGAAACGTAGTCCACTGGTTTCATAATCTCATAAGTATAGTCGAAGTCGTAGTCAGGAAGGTCACTTATAAGTCCTGACTAAAGGAAATCCTGACTGACCAAACTAGAGACTCTCTGAGTTTTATCAGAAGAGGTTGTGGTATCAAGTTTTCGTAATTAAGAAGTCACGAGTCGGAAGAAATACCAGGTTGAGAGTGTAAGTATGTACTGAGGAACTTTTTAGTATCGAAACTGATCTACCTGGAAACAACCGTTTCAGTCAAGTCAAGTCAAGTCAACGAGTCAGTATAGACTGAGACGTAGGGGTACTTAGCGTCGGAGGGACAGGTAGTGGTAGAGGGCCTCAAGTGAGTCTGAGTACAGGTAACTCAGTTACTACGGTAGGTCGGTAGAGTAGGAGACAGCAGGGGAAGAGGAGGACGGGGGTTAGGGAGGGTCGTAGTCTCAGAAAAGGTTACTCAGTCGAGAAGCGTACTCCACCGGTTTCATTACCTCAAAGTCGAAATCGTAGTAAAGAAGGTTTCTTTAGGGTCCCGACTAGAGGAAGTCTTACCTGAGGATCCTAGAGGAACGTCAGGTTCCCTGAGAGTCCTCAGAAGAGGTTGTGGTGTCAAGTTTTCGTAGTTAAGAAGTCACGAATCGGAAGAAGTGTCAGGTTGAGAGTGTAGGTATGTACTAGTGTCCTTTTTGGTATCGGAACTGATCTGCCTGGAAACAACCGTTTCATTACAGAGACGAAAACTTATACGATAAATCCAACCAGTATTGAAAAGAAGGTTCCTCATTCGTAGAAAATTAAAGTACCGACGTCAGTGGTAGATGTCACTAAACCCTCGGGTTTTTTTATTTCAGACTGTGACAAAGGGGGTAGATAAAGGGTACTTCACTACCCTGGTCTATGGTACTAGAAGTAAAAGACTTATAACTCGAAATTCGGTTGAAAAAGTGAGAGGAGAAAGTGAAAGTAGTTCTCCGAAAAATCAAGGAGAAGTGAAAGACGGTATTCCCACCACAGTAGACGTATAGACTCCAATAACTATAAAGAAGGCCGTTAGAACTCAGGTCGGACACGAAGGAGGTCGGGTCGCAAGGGGTACTACATGGGACGTATCTTCAATTTATTGGTCCCACTGTTATGTGTCGGAACTACATGAGGAAAAGGACAAACCTTGGTCAGACAACAAGGTACAGGTCAAAATTGACAACGAAGGACTGGACGTATGTCTAGAGAGTTCTCCGTCCAGTCCACCAGACCATAAGGGTAGAGAAAGTCTTAAAAAGGTGTCAAATAACACTAGGTGTGTCAGTTTCCGAAACCGTATAGTTATTTCGTCTTTATCTACAAAAAGACCTTAAGAGAACGAAAAAGGTATTAGGTCACCTACAACCGTCAAACTAGAGACCAAGGAGACGGAAAAGATTTTGGTCGAACTTGTAGTCCTTCAAGTGCCCAGTGTATAACGACTTCGGACCGAACCTCTTAAAGCTCGTAATGAAATGATCGTACATTCTACTCACATTAACACACCATCAAACTCGTAAGAAACCGTAACGGAAAGAAAC
>SJYO01020080.1:19782659-19808080 GCA_006410555.1 Capra ibex | reverse complement strand
CCTTTGAATGAAAACCTATCCATCCCCATTCGGTCAACCTAGAGACCAACAGATCAGTAACAGTATTCAGTCGGGTCGTTTTTGGAACGAGATAAAAAGTTAGTTTTTCGCTAATATTTACGTATAATGGTTGTTTACCTACAAAAATTACTAGTTAACTCATCCTGTAGGGGTAGAATTGACCGGACTTAAAGAAGACCATTACAGTCAAGTTGAAAGCCTTCACGGTGAATTCCTTCAAACTAAAAACAAAAACATTACGTGACAAAAATTAGAAAAAAAAAAAAAAAAACCAAAATTTTCGTGTTAGTGATTTGAAATAAACATTTGGTAACATTGATAATTGGAAAAAACAGAATAACTTTTTTTTTACAACTCTTCGCAAAAATTGGACAAAACAATTACGAGATACAAACATAAACCTTATAAACTTACTACTGTCTACCACTTCATTGCACGTATGAAATAACACCCGGTACTTACGTTGCCAAGAATGAAAAGGATCTGAATTTCTTTTTTTCCAAATTCAAACAATACCGGTAACCAATTTGAATCTTAAAGGAATATTCGAGTTTACCTCCGTAATGAACGAAACTTAACGGTTTACTACAGGAGGCTAACATCCAAAAATACTGGGAAAAAAAAAAGTAATATATTTAAAGCAACTGAAATATTACCCACGATAAACTTCTTTTTTTCATGTAAATAAGTAAATATCCACAGTCAGGACTGGGGTGGGGGGTCGGGACGGTAGGGGGGTCTTTTGTTTCGGTTTGTTTTGACTTGGTGTTTTTTTTTTTTTTCGACCAAAAGTGGTTTTTGATTTACACAAGTGAATCTATTAAACTTTAAATGTATCTTTTCCACACGTCATGATTCCCTTGTTAGGTACACTATTTACAAAAGTAATACAAGTACATTCTTCGGAGAATAAAAATCGGTATTAAAACGTATGACTTTTAGGTTATTAGTCTTTTCATTAAAACAGTGTAATAAATAATTTTTACAAGAGTTTATGTAGTAAGAAGGAACACAACTAAAGAAAAAAAAGGTAACACACTAGTTTGAATAAGGTAAATTAGTGTTTCAACACGACAGAATTGTAAAGTATCATATAATAGTTTACTCATTTTTAAGAGGAAATACTTATCGGTCCAAAATGAATATTCCTTTTAAAGAGTAAAATGAGAAGACTTTAATTTCTATGTTTCACTTAGTATTTGTTTATCAGTAAATTAGTCTCTCATTGAAAATTAATAATATTTCTTACATGATTTACAAACACACACACGGACTTAAAGTCAATTGAATAAAGACTTTACCAGTCCTAAGTTGATACTATCTATACTAAACATTTGAAACTCGATGAATTCAAAATAGTTGTTCTTTTAATATACTTAGGTTTTATGAATAGTCATTAATAGACGAAATAACAAGGTTTAAATACATTTTAAGACTGTTAAGTTATTGGATAGTACATGGTCTAACGTATAATAACAAGTAATCTAATCTCAGTCGTATAAGTTAACAAGTGGAAACCTCCTTACTTTACTCGTAGAACAGAATCTTCAAGGTTGTCTTAGATGACTTTTAAAAAGAGGACACTGAATACATGACGATTTCAAAAACAACCGGTGTTAAACTTTTATACCCTTTTTTCAATTTTTCTCCCTATCATTAAACTTTAATGAAAATGTTTTTACTTCGTTAGTGGTCTTAGATGTATTTCTACTTTTCCAAGTATCCAGTTCTTCAGTCAAAGGTTCGATATAGCTCCCTTTTTTTAACTTCTCTCTGCAAACTTCCACATTAAAAAGAAAAGAAAACGACTCAACTGATTTTCATTGAATTAGAGAGAAATACCACTTACTATGCGTAAATTCAATATACATATTAATATGTGTATATTTAATACACATAGTCTTTAGGACCCAAACTTAGGGTCAAAACAGTACCCGATACAAAGGAACCTGTATAATGACACAATGAATTGGAGATTCAAAGTCCATGAAGTGGACATTTGAGTTATTATGGATGGAGTACATCTACAGTACTAAGTCGCTTAAGTACACATATTGTACCTGAGACATTTCGGGGTTTTGTTATGTCCTATAACAACATAAATACTTGACTTTTGTAACGTGTGAACGATAGAAGTGAAAAGTGTGTATTAAAAAGCGTTTTGAACGTTTCTTCAAAAAAATTGTTCCAGTTTTTTATTCACACCAAGTTCCTATCCCACCAAGGTAAAGATCACTCATTTTAAGTGACAGTTTATGGATTAGTACCTTATTTAAGAATCACAAAGAGGAACAAAGGAACGAAAACTTAAGACCTCCCACTCCTATGCTGTAAAAGTCGTGTATGAAGTGTTAAGTCCCTATGTTCGTGCAGCAAACTCCAGAGTCACTGATCTGAATCACAGAGAAAACCCGACGAAAAGATGGATTAACTTCTTTCATGACAGAATCAAGGTCTCGTTGAGTCGATACAGAAAGAACCAGTAAGGTATATACATCAGACCTAAAAGAGAGAAAGGTGAGATGTCCCAGTTAGTTTTAAAGTTTATTATGGATTAAAGTACCCATCTTTCACACCCTCAAGTCTACCATCTGCGGAACCGTTATCAAGTATCTAATTAAAAACCAAATTAAGGAGCGTCCATTCCTTTGGTTCTAAAACTTTTTGATTTTTTTACACTACTTTGAGAGTTATCCCTCAGTATTGGTCTCACGTCTATATTTAAGTTGAAATTTTGAGGAAGAGTAAGGTCCTTTGTTTTGACGGGGAATTGTTAATCTTTGAACTATTGTTTTAGATCTTTGTTAAGGAAACAAAGTAACTAATATTGTCTTAGCCCCTTTTACCACAGAAACAACCCTCACCCTTCTACTCACCTACGATTTACAAGAGACGACAGCCGTGGTTTGTAAAGTTTCGAGGTAGTAGAATCGAACGCACGAGTCAGTGAGTCAGTACAGGCTGAGAAACCCCGGGGCACCTGACATCGGGTGGTTCGAGAAGACAGGTACCCTAAGAGGTCCGTTCTTGTGATCTCACCCAACGGTAAGGCAGGAGGTCCCCTAGAAGGACTGGGTCCCTAACTCGGGTGCAGAGGACGTAACGTCCGCCTCAGGAATGGTGAGTCGGTGGTCCCTTTGGGTAATAGAAATTTATTATATATTTAGAGTTCCATAACAAATCTCAGGTTTCCGGAAAAAGAAACCGGTACAATACGCCGTACACCTTGAAGGGGTTTGTCCCTGTTTTGGGTACCGGGGACGTCGTCTATGGTCCTCAGTGACCTGATGGTCCCTTCAGGGTTTCCGGTAAAAAATTTTATTCTTTAATATTTAATTAAAGAACATTAAAGAATATTCAATAAAAGCCTTTGTTGTCGTTCACACACACCTATGTATGTCTCTATCTATATCCAAATATATCTGTATATATGTCCCATACTTAGGGTATAATTGTAAGGGGTTTAATTTCCTGAAATTATTAGATTGATTTTTGGTTGACTTGAAAGGTTCTTGTGTATGAAACCAAAAGTTTTGTTGAACCCTGTAATGAGTTCCAGTATGTTGTAGTGAAAAATTCAGTCCAAAAAATTAACGAAACGAATTGGGTCATTAGGGAAACGAGGACGAGGTCGGAGAGACACCCTTACTCTTTATAAAACCTCTTCAAAATTGAAAAGAAAATTAGACAGAAAAAAATTACCCGACTCTGTAAAAAACATTCATTTTATAAAATGGTAAAACTTACAAACTTATGAAACCCCTTTTTATTAAGTTCTTTTTATTATTTAATGAAACTGATTATTATGTGGATACGTATCCTAATCGTACATAAACCTTCAATTATATAAAATGGACCTACTAAATGATAGTTGGTGGTAATTAATTCGGGGTGTACAAAGTTCACACGTATTAATTCGTTAGTAAAACTTATTTGAACTAAAGAATAGAACATATATTCCACGGTTTTTATACTGATGACCTGATAATTTTTTTTTTTTTAGTAGAAGATGTTACATTAGTTTTCTCAAACTAATTCAGTGAATATATGAGTTCGAGAGATGGGACTAAAGTTAGATCCGTAAGTAAATAACCAAGTCGTCAGATGACTCGTAGATGATGCATGATTCTTGTTTCTATTTATTCGAGGTCTTTACGAAAGACTCTTTCATTACCCTCCGTTCATGTGTGGGTGGTCTCACACTTGTTCCATTACTTTCATAAATGTACCAATAAATCAGGTAAGTTCGTCGATATTGTCTTTACGGAACCTGACTCGTCGAATATTGGTTGTTTTTAAATAAAGAGTGACAAGACCTCCGACCTTTCAGGTTCTTACTCCGTGTATGTTTAAACGAAGGACCAAGTACCTGATACAGGACTATACCGTCTTCTCCTTTCCCATAAGAGAAACTCCAGAAAAAACACTTTCTTGATTAGGGTAAGTACTCCTTGATGGGATACTAAATTAGTGCAGGATTTCCGGGATGGTGGATTATGACCCAAAGTTGTATACTTAAACTCCCCTGTGTTTAAGTGTTAACGAAATAAAATTAAAGAGAGAAAACATATATCTCTCATAGTCATTACTACGAAGACTTGTGTCTACATACATATATATATATATATATATATATATATGTGTGTTTTGTATTTTAGATTAAGTTACACCGAGTCGTGACTTTTTTAATACCACATTATCTTGACTTTTTCGTGTTGTTTTCACGAGAGTCGTCTGTGTCAAGTCAGTGCTGAGGTTGAGAAAGACATTTACAGAAACGAGATGCAATAAAAGAAAGAGGTCGACAATGTTTCTACCAGTAATTATCTGGTTCGGAGTTCCGTGTGTACTATTATAAGTTTTCGGTTCTCTGTTTTCGTTCTTTTCAGTTACGAGAGGGTTTTACGTAGGGTCACTAGAATTAACAATGTGTACACGCAAGGTCCTGCTTAAGACACAGATCTCTTTATGGTTCACGACAAACCGAGTTCAGATATAAGGACATCTGAGTAACTCTGAAGGTGACCTCACATAACTTACATAATTGAGACTTCATGTACCAGACAAACAACTCCTCTTACCTATTACCTTATGTAAGTTGTTAATTGTTGTATGTGCAAGAACAAGTATGTAAAGCGTTACTCAGACACGAGATCGAAAATATGTATCGAATATATCATTACTAAAATTTACTGACGTTTAGAAAACCTGTGAGGAGAGTAGTCCTCCGTTTCAAATAATAAGTTGGGAAAGTACTATTTTAACACTGATGGAGTCGGTTATTTCCTCTCAATGACCGAAAACTCAAATCGAGGAATCCAGGTACGTCGAAGGGAAACCAAAAACTTGTAAACGAGACATCTTTGAACGAGAATCTTTGATCGGTGGATCTTTCCAGATCACAGTCAGTAGTCAGAGTTGACTCCGGCCTAAATCACGGACAGTATCCTTCAGACTACTAACGTTATGTAAACTCAGTGTGGGTCTGTGAATTGTTGTAGGGCCGACCCCAGGACATAAAGTACCTCGTCAACACTTCTGTAGGGTTAGATTAGGAAGGGTCAAGACAAAACTTATAGACTGGACGTATTATTTTAGTTATGATGAAAGAAATGCGTATTTCACTCAAACTCCACTAAACAATGTGTCGTCATATATTAGTCTGACGAATAACAGAAGTCACTCATCCTTTAGGTATTTGAATCCTTTTTTCTTCTAGACTTTTATTTTCCTCAAACGGTCCGTAAATTCGTTGTCGGACACAAAACTTTCCCCTCCTACAACTAATACTTTATCCTACTACCATTCGTTTTGGGAACACAATGTACAGTCACAGTGGGAATTACTAGGATCCTCATACAAGTCAAGTCAAGTCAGTGGGTCAGTACAGACAGAGACGCTAGGGTACCTGACCTCGTGTTGTCCTGAGGGACAGGTAGTGGTTAAGGGTCTCGAATGAGTTTGAGTGCAGGTATCTCAGCCGTTACGGTAGGTTGGTAGAGTAGGAGATAGTAGGGGAAGAGAAGGACGGAAGTTAGAAGGGGTCGTAGTCCCAGAAAAGGTCACACAGTCAAGAAGGGTAGTTCACCGGTTTCATAACCTCAAAGTCCAAGCCGTATTCAGGAAGGTTACTTATAAGTCCTGACTAAGGGAAATCCTACCTGACCAACCTAGAGGAACGTCAAGTTCCCTGAGAGTTCTCAGAAGAGGTTGTGGTGTCAAGTTTTCGTAGTTAAGAAACCACGAGTCGAAAGAAATATCATGTTGAGTGTAGGTGTGTACTGGTAACCTTTTTGGTATCGGAACTGATCTACCTGGTAACAACCGTTTCATTATAGAGACGAAAAATTATACGACAGATCGAATGAGTATCGAAAAGAAGGTTCCTTGTTCACAGAAAATTAGAGTACCCACGTCAGTGGTAGACGTCACTAAAACCGTGGGTTCCTTTATTAGATGGTGATAAAGGTAACAAAGGGGTAGATAAACGGTACTTCACTACCCTGGTCTACGGTACTAGAAGTAAAAGGTTTACAACTCGAAATTCGGTTGAAAAAGTGAGAGGAGAAAGTGAAAGTAGTTCTCCGAGAAATCAAGAAGGAGTGGAAGACGGTATTCCCACCACAGTAGACGTATAGACTCGAATAACTATACAGAGGGTCGATAGAACTAAGGTTGAATACGAAGTAGGTCGGGTCGTAAAGAGTACTACTTGAGACGTATATTCAATTTATTCGTCCCACTGTTATACGTCGGGACTGCATGAGGAAAGGGTTAAACATACAACAGGTAGACATTTCTTATAAGACGAGGTTTATCAGTGTAACTCACTGACTAGGAACCCAAAATGAAATATTTGGTCTTCACACCACCAGGAAGTATAAACGTACACCGTTTCTACGATATCCTCCGAAACTTATCTAAGACTTTAAATCTGTTGAGGACGGTTATTTGTCCTGGATTTAGCAAGTACTGTTAGTAGAAACGAGAACCAAAGAGAAGGATGGAAATTAGAACAAAAGATAAGGAATAAATACTGAAGTGGTTCCGTTCCTTTTACTTATATATCCTGATATAAGTAAAAATTAGAGGAAATTATCCCTATTACCTAGTATCCCTTTTATAATTCCAATTTCGTACCTACGTACTACAGTGAAGTCAGTACAGGTTGAGAAACACTGGGATACCTACCGTCGGACGGTCTAAGGAAACAGGTACCCTAAAAGGTCTGTTCTTATGACTCACCTAAAGGTACGGGAGGAAGTCCCCTAGAAAGACTGGGTCCCTAGTTTTGGTGTAGAGAAAACAGAGGAGGTATCTGTTAGTCCAGGAAATAGTGATCATCCACACACTTTCAGTGGTGAACTCCACGTACTTTCAGTGGAAGGGAAAATACCCTTCGGGTATTTTCAATCATAATATCTCATAAAGGGACGAAGAAATTTTAAAAATACTTTAAAACGTCAAATGTTACATACCTAACCAGTTTTTCAAACAATCCCGAAAAGTGATTGAAGAATACTTTTTGGACTTACTTGAAAAACCGGTTGGGTTACATGCATACTTTTGTATTAGAAGTGATGTTGTAATTTATAATCAAATATATACGCTATTATTTCCCAGTCCCACCAACAATGACTAGGAAGACCCAACCCGAGGTTACTTCTAGGAGGAAGGCCCACAGTAAACTCGCTTATTTTACTCAAACCAATCTTCGTTTCCTTTTAGAATTAGAGACAAATCTCTTACCTCTCCACGTCCGAGGGAGAGATACGAAGGGGTCTGTCTGTCACTCGACTCAACGTCGTGTCCTGTACTCGCCGTACGAGGGAACACCGGCACAGACTGGGAGATGTTGGGGTGTCTGACATGGGACGGTCCGAAGAGACAGGTACCTTAAAAGGTCCGTTCTTAAGACCTCACCCAACGGTAAAGGAGGAGACCCCATAGAAGGTTGGGTCTCTAGTTTGGGTACAGAGGACGTGGACCGTCCGTCTAAGAAATGGTGATACGGTGACCCTATAGGGAGTAGTTTCCTCCCCTCACTCCAAGAGCGCCCCGTCCGTGTGGATGAGACGAGTCCGAGGTCTAGGTCGTCACGACTCGTATCACAGAGGTGTGGACCGGGTGGAGGTGGCAGTAGAACTTAACAGAGAAGGACGCATTGGAGACGTGTGTGAGGGGCTCGTCTCCATGGTCACAACGGGATAACTTGGTCCTTAAGACGAGACTTCCCGGTCCCAGTTCCGGAGACGTCAAGCCGTGGGATACTCGTTCACTCTGACCTGATTCGTGGGTTCTTTTTTTTTATTTCAAGTTAAGTCAACTCAGTGAGTCAGCACAGGCTACGAAACACTGGGGTACCTGACGTCGTGCGACCCGGATGGACAGGTAGTGGTTGAAGGTCTCAAATGAGTTTGAGTACAGATAACTCAGCCACTACGGTAGGTTGGTAGAGTAGGAGACAACAGGGGAAGAGGAGGACGGAAGTTAGAAAGGGTCGTAGTCTCATAAAAGGTTACTCAGTCAAGAAACGTAGTCCACGGGTTTCATAACCTCAAAGTCGAAGTTGTAGTCAAGAAGGTTACTTATAAATCCTGACTAAAGGAGATCCTGCCTGACCAACCTAGTGGAACGTCAGGTTCCCTGAGAGTTCTCTGAAGAGGTTATGGTGTCAATTTTTCGTAGTTAAGTAACCGTGAGTCGAAAGAAATATCAAGTTGAGAGTGTAGGGATGTACTGGTGAACTTTTTTGTTTCGTAACTGATCTACCTGGAAACAACCGTTTCATTATAGATACGAAAAATTATACAACAGATCCAACCAGTATTCAAAAGAAAGTTCCTCGTTCACAGAAAATTAAAGTACCGAAGTCAGTGGTAGACGTCACTAAAACTTCGGGGAGTTTTCCAACCTGAAATAAAACCATGGATCTAAGGGGTCCTTAACAATTATCTGAAACGGTCACTTTTTAGAGAGGAGACAAAAACCAGGACAAGGAGTAAGAACTCTCAGTTTCCACGTATGTAGAAGACGTGACGGTGAACGACTAAACTTCCCTGTATTATTGACACCCATTTCCTCGTCTTAAAGAGGGGTCGGTAGAAGTCTGTACAGACCACCAGTGGTCTGGAATCGTGATTGACAAAGATAGGGTCTCCCTGGTAACAAACAGCTTTTAAAACCTCTCTTTCTTATGGTCTATTACATCCTACGTACCGGGTACATAGTCGTTCTCATTACCAGTGTACAGTTTAAAAAGGATTTTTACTTCCGAAGATCCAGAAACCGATGTCCTTTTCATATGTGACTACAACTCCGATCGATGACCTCGACTTATAAAAAAAGTCCAAAAATCTCCGTGGACCCGAGGACCGACCTTCTCCACCTCCCGGTCCAACCACCCACACCCATCGTAGACAAATGGTATAAGACACTCTCGAAAGTTCAAAAGAGGATGGACCTCCCGTGTGAACTCAATAAGGTTAAAACTTTCCCGATTCAACTGGGAAGAGAATTCAAGCTCCTTACTCAGACGGTAGGAACTCAAGTTTACGGGATTTGAAATTAAATAAGGAACTCCGATTGACGTACACCTCGTCCTGTTAGTCTTTTTTTTTTTTTTTTTTTTTCTTGAATCCGGGTAACCATACGGTTGAAAGGGGTAGAGGGTCCCGATCTGACTCAATACGTCCTTCTACTCTACAAACCCCCAGTCTCCACTATGGACTATTTAAAGGTCAAGATGTCCTCCGTGGGATTTTACCCGATAAGAAGTCAAACCACCCACAAACAAAGGACATGGAACTTATAAGACAAAAGTCCCGTATCCTAAACTTCGACTCGCGACTTCTTAACTACGAAAAGTTGACACCACAACTTCTGAGAACTCTCAGGGAACCTGACGTTCCTCTGGGTTGGTCAAGTAAGATTTCCTCTAGTCGAGACCCACAAGAAACCTTCCTGACTACGATTTCGACTTTGAGGTCATGAAGTCGGTGGAGTACGCTTCTCAACTGAGTAACCTTTTTTGAGACTATGACCCTCCCTAATCCCCGTCCTCCTTTTCCCCTGTTGTCTCCTACTCTACCGACCTACCGTAGTGGCTGAGTTACCTACACTTAAACTCACTTGAGGCCCTCAAACACTACTTGTCCCTCCGGACCACACGACACTAAGTACCCCAGTGTTTCTCAGTCTGTGCTGACTCGCTGACTTGACTGACTTGACTTGACTCTCCCACGAACTTCACTAAACAAGAGTACACTTACGGTGTTCCAAACTGGGTTCATTCTAAAGGGTAAGCACTTTGCACATTGGTCGTGTTTTACTAATTACCTAAGGAGTTTTCTGGTTTTATCTTCCGTAGGTTTGTCACATCTGAGACTATGTCTACCCCCAATAAGCCAATGACCTAACTATTGTCACACACGAACTCTATCAGGGATGAACCAGTCTTGTAGGGTGGTCTCCAATCTACTCTGCGAAGGCCCGGTCTTGTCGACTCGGGGCAATCAAGGCCTGAATGACACAAGTAATTCACCTCGCTGCCGGACGTCGTCCCAAAAGAGAAAAGTGAAGGGTGGTGTACTCCCGATTTTTGTAATCCTTAGGGGTTCCACATGAGACGTCTAGAGGTCCCGTCGACCGTAAGACACGACTATGGACCTCCTCTCGGACACCTTGGAGTCCGTTCCAACTATTTCTTAGTGGGCTCCCAACGAAGCGTTCGTCTCCCCCTTTCCTTACTATTACCCCAAAGACCAGAACACTCCCCGAGGGACCCGAGGGGTGAAATGAAGTCTCTTTAATCGTGACTGGACTTCTCCTGTTCAAGTGTCTGGATGAAACCCTGGGAAAGTGTGACCACAAGGGTCACGGAAAAGGCCTTGAGTCTAACTCACGGCAGTAAGACAAAACAGTCCACCAGAAGTAATGGATCCGATCAAGGGTCACAACGGAGAACAAAGTCTCCCGATTGGTGAAAAGAAATGGTTTGACTTTCCCTCCTACCTCTCGTGATGATGGTTAGGGCCTCGGACCACTCCTGTCCTCTTTCGGGCCCACACCGAGGATAATGGAACATAGTCCAGTTCTCCTACCTTGAGGACCACTGTCATGTTCGTTCCGACGGTGTCGAGGGAGAACAGGTGTCCGGGGAAGACAGGGGTCCACAGACCAGGACGTTCCTCCGATCAGTCTCCAGCCGTGTACACTCAAAGTCAGTCGGTAGGGGTTGAGACGGTGTCACACTAGCGGAGTTTCGCCCCCGTCAAATCTGGTGAGACCCACGAAGAAACACATACGTGGTGAGGACCCATAGTTCGACCTTTCTCGACAGGATTTAAACCGATTTCCGACGACGGTAAAGTAGGAAATCTCCGTTGATGGAGTTTCTGGTTCCAGTCGGTAGGAGTATGTTTGGAGGGTTTTGGAGACGATAGGAGGGGTACTTCGACCCCGGATCACCTATCCATGTCCGTATTTCCAGTACCAGGTAGGGTAGACCCCACAGTCTTAAAACAATGACTGGGAAAGTTCAACCCGGGGTTGTTCACAGGAATACAGACCATAGTAAACTGGTATACCGCAGTCATAATGTTGATCAGAACGTATCAACAAATACTTGATAGTCCACAATGGTGGAGACGTACTTAAATGGATTTTGAACCATGGGAGAATACAAGTCACAGTTCTTATAACCAGTTAATTTTTTAACACTACATTAACTGTATATTGTAATATAATCAATGTCCACATGTCGTATTATCAAACTCTAAACATACATAAACCTTTACTAGTAGTATTATTAAGATTAATTGTAGACAGTTGTATTAATAATTTTTTACACCAAAAAAACTACTCTTGAAAATTCTAAATGAGAGAATCGTCGAAAGTATATACACTATGTTATAATAATTGATATCAGTGGTACAACGTGCAATGTAGTGGAACTGTAAATCAAATAGTGAACTTCAAATAAGGAAATCTAGTGAAAGTGACTAAAACAGGGGAGTTGGGTGAGTAGGGGGACTGGGGTGGGGTGGGGTCTCGAGAAGAGTCGTAGATACTCGATCAAAAACAAACGAAGGAAATCTAGGGTGAACATTTACTCTAGCATACCCTAATCGATGACTCACCGATCCTTCCTAATCCGACTGTCCTAGACGTCAAACTCACTGTATCTCCAACACACAGGTTTACCATACAATTCCTGGGGTACGTATCCAGAAGTCCTTCTCCTCTTCCTCCTCCCATCGATGTCTCCCGGTCATCGTCACCGGTTCCGACCGTCAGGGACCTTAATCGTCCACCCGAAGGTAAGTCCAGAAGACGACAAGACTGGAATAAAAGATTAAAAATTTGACCTTGTAGAACTATCCCAACGACGTAGAGATCTGGAACCGTCTTCTCAATAACTCCGGGCCCAAGGTACGGTCTTCGGGTGTAGTGACGAATGAGAGATCTTGGGTGGGTTTTGTACTACACAGGAGTATAAGTCACAGTTCTCCGGTACAAACCAAGAGAAAGAGACCTACTTACTCTCAGGGACAGGGGATGGGATAGAGGATACGTATCAAGACCTCCTCCTTGATCCTAAGACGAAACAGAGTCTCCATAATAATAATGAAAAGAACGATTTAACGAAAAGGAAACAAAGATGTACGGGAATGAAGGAATTAATTATTAACGAACACGGATGAAAAACCTTTAGTCCTCTCCGGATCCTCTGATTTTGAAAACAAAACATGTTCTTTGTCCCCTGTACCTCCCTAAAACACGTGTCCTCCCGGGGGAATCCCAGGACGAACCAAAGTTCAGGAGGAAAAGAAACCGTGAGGAGTGAGATTTTCCCTTGTCCTCACTACGTTCTTTCCCGTGGTGAAAACTCCGTTACCCTAGTATCTCAAAATCCTACGTTTGACGACTAATAAGGATAATTTCCCAACTACCAGAAAACCTTTCAAGGATATTTATTATATTATTTATAACTTATTATTATTATACTCATTTCGACAGACGGACCAACTCTTAGAGACCCCTATCAAAAACAACAACAAGTCAACGGTTCAACACAGGCTAAGAAACGTTGGGGCACTTTCAGTCGTGCGATTACAGGACACAGGAATTGATAGACGACCTCTAACGGGTTTAAGTACAGGTAAGTCAGTCACTAAGATAGATTAGTAGAATAAGAGTCGACGGGGGAAGAGGAAGACGGGAGTTAGAAAGGGTCGTTGTCCCAGAAAAGGTTACTCAGTCGATAACCGTAGTCCACCGGTTTCATAACCTCGAAGTCGAAGTCTTAGTCAGGAAGATTACTTATAAGTCCCAACTAAAGGAAATCCTAACTGACCAAATGAGAGGAACGACAGGTTCTCTGAGAGTTCCTCTACCTTAAGAGTTCGTGGTCTTAAGTTTTCGTATTTAAGTACCACAAGTCGGCAGAAATACCAGGTTGAGGGTACTGATGACGTACAGTACTGATCGGGTATGTACTGATGACGTTTTTAGTATCGAAACTGATATGTCTGTAAACAGTCGTCCCAACCCTTCTAGGGGACCTCTTCCTTTACCATTGGGTGAGGTCATAAGAACGGACCTCTTAGGGTACCTACGTCCTCGGACCATGTCAGGTACCCATGTCAGGTACCCCAGCGTTTCTCAACCTGTGCTGACTCGTTTAAGTGAAGTGAAGTGAAGTGATCCAAACAGTATGTATTGAAAGAAAGGGTCCTCGTTCGAACAAAATTAAGGTACCGACATCATTGGCAGACGTCACTAAAACCTCGGGTCCCTTTATTTTAGACAGTGACGAAGGTGAAAAAGGAGAAGATAGACGACACTTTCCAACCCTGACCTACGGTACTAGAATCTAAAAACTTACAACTTAAAATTCAGTCGAAAAAGTGAGATGAGAAAGTTCTCCGAGAGATCAAGGAGAAGTACAAGACGGTAATCTCATCATAGTAGGCGTATTTACTTCAACAACTATAAAAAGGTATGTCAGAACTAAGATTGAACACTAAGTAGGTGGGCTCATAAAAAGTACTACATGAGACGTAAATTCAATTTATTCGTCCTACCGTTTTATGTAGGAACAGTATGAAGAAAGGGTTCAAACTAGGTACGATTACTTCTATTACCTTACCATTGACCAGTACAATTAGATCCGTCGTTCGAGCCACCTTCCATTCCACAAAGATTCGACACCCACTCCTATTACGAACCAAATGTGACAGTTCATCTCGTTTTGAGGAACTCTCATCCTTAAACATATTTAAAACATGTGACATGAACCTTCTTTTGATAGCTCGTGAGAGTCATTCATATAAAACTATTGACTCAGTGGTCGACATGAGTAATGTCCATTAGAGTTCCCTATTAGATACTTTTTTTTGTTGTTGAACAAAAATTGGACTAAATAAAAAGAGGTATAGTAAAAGTGTGACGGAAATATATATGTATAAAACCAAAAACACATCATTTAAAACTAAATAAGTTATGTATGTATATGGATATTGACTAGGTACAACTATATGTCGTCTTTGTCTGTGTCGTAACATTTTGTTAATAGGAGGTTGATTGTTATTTATTTAAAATTTTCACATTTCTTTGACTTCGTATAATTTTAAACAATTCTCAAATATACTCGTTTTTAACTAAATGTAGTCTGTCTTGGTTTGACCTCCAACAATAACAAACCTACGAGTCAGTACAGACTTAAAAACGTTGGGTACCGACGTCGTACGAAGGGACAGGTAGTGAAAAGGGTCTCCAATGAGTTTGAGTACAGGTAACTTAGCTACTACGGTAGGTTGGTAAAGTAGGAGCCAGTATAAGAATAGGAGGACGGAAGTTAGAAAGGGTCGTAGTCCCAGAAAAGGTTACTAAGTCGTGAAGTGTATTCTACCGGTTTTACAACCTCGAAGTCGAAGTTGTGGTCAGGGAGGTTACTTATAAGTCTCAACTAAAGGAAATCCTAACTGACTAAACTAGAGGAATAACAGGTTTCCTGGGAGTTCTCAGAAGAGTCGTGGTGTCAGACTTTTATTGTCAAGAAACCGTGACTTAGAAGAAATTCCAGGTCGAGAGTATATACATGTACTGATGACCTTTTTGGTATCGAAACTGATATACGTGGAAACACCCTTTTAATCAGAGACGAAAAATTATACGATAACTTCAAACGGTATCGAAAAGAAATTTCCTCGTTTACGGAAAATTAAAGTACCGACGTCAGTGGTAGACGTCACTAAAACCTCGGGTTCTTTTATTTTAAACAGTGACAAAGGTAACAAAAGGGTAGATAAACGTACTTCACCACCCCGGTCTACGGTACTAGAATCAAAACACTTACGACAAAATTCGGTTAAAAAGTGAGGGGAGAAGTGAAAGTAGTTCTCCGAAAAATCAAGGAGAATCAAAAGACGGTAAACCTAGAAATCAACTATAAAGAGGGGTGTCAGAACTAAGGACAAACACTAAGTAGGTCGGGTCGTAAAGTGTACTACAAGAGACGTATATTCAATTTATTCGTCTTAAAACAATTCCTAAAAACGTAGATACAAATAGTCACTATAACCGGACATCAAAAGAAAAAAACACCGTAGAAACAGTCCAAAACCATAATCCCACTACCACCGGAGTATCTTACTCAAACCTTCAAATGGAAGGAGACGTTAAAAGACCTTCTCAAACTCATCCTATCCACAATAGAGAAGAGATTTAAAAACCATCTTAAGTCGACACTTCGGCAGACCTGGACCCGAAAACAAACGACCTTCTAAAGACTAATGTCAAAGTTAAAGACACGAACACTACCCAGACAATTCTAAAAGATAAAGAAGGACCAAGTAAAAACCTTTCAACATGAAAAGATTCTTAAACAGGTAAAGAAGGTGCAACAGGTAAAATAACCGTATATTAAGGACTACCATCAGAGAATACTAGGAAACATAAAGACACAACAGACAACACTAGAGAGGTAAAAGTAAAGATTAAAATAAAAGAGGTAAACAAAGAACTACTCAGACCGATTACCAAACATTTAAAATAAATAGGAAAGTTTCTTGGTCGAAAACCGAAACAGCTAAAAACGATACCAGAGAAAACAAAGAAAATGTAAATAAAGACGGGATTAAAAATTCTAAAGAAAGGAAGATGATTAGGACCCCAAGAAGTAAAGAAGGAAAAGGTCAACGAAATCCACATCTCAATCCAATAAATAAACTGAAAAAAGAACAAAGAACTCCTTACGGACGTGACGATACTCGAAAGGGGAATCGTGACGAAAATGTCNGACACGAACACTACCCAGACAATTCTAAAAGATAAAGAAGGACCAAGTAAAAACCTTTCAACATGAAAAGATTCTTAAACAGGTAAAGAAGGTGTAACAGGTAAAATAACCGTATATTAAGGACTACCATCAGAGAATACTAGGAAACATAAAGACACAACAGACAACACTAGAGAGGTAAAATTAAAGATTAAAATAAAAGAGGTAAACAAAGAACTACTCAGACCGATTACCAAACATTTAAAATAAATAGGAAAGTTTCTTGGTCGAAAACCGAAACAGCTAAAAACGATACCAGAGAAAACAAAGAAAATGTAAATAAAGACGGGATTAAAAATTCTAAAGAAAGGAAGATGATTGGGACCCCAAGAAGTAAAGAAGGAAAAGGTCAACGAAATCCACATCTCAATCCAATAAATAAACTGAAAAAAGAACAAAGAACTCCTTACGGACGTGACGATACTCGAAAGGGGAATCGTGACGAAAATGTCACAGGGGGTCCAAAACCCAACAACATAAAAGTAAAAGCAGGTAAAGATACGTATAAAACTAAAGAAAAAAATAAAGAGGACACTAAACAACCAATAAGTCGTCGTACAACAAGTCGGAGGTATACAACCTTAAAAATTATCAAAAAAAGAGGACATTAACTCTAGATTAGAATGACGTAACACCAGTCTTTTTTACAAACCTCACTAAAGTTAAAAAAACTTAAATGGTTCCGATCTAAATACCGGGTCCTACACTAGATAGGACCTCTTCCAAGGTACACACGAACTCCTTTTCCACTTTAAGTAACAAAACCCCACTTTACAGGATAGGTTGTTGTGTAATTTTTCTAGTATGTGGTGCTGGTTCACCCGAAATAGGGTCCCTACGAAGTTATAGACGTTTAGTTAGTTATATTGTGTGGTGTAATCGTTTAACTTTTTTCGGTATACTAATAGAGTTATCTCCGTCTCTTTCGGAAACTGTTTTAAGTTGTAGGTAAATACTATTTTTGAGAGGTCTTTCGTCCTTATCTTCCTTGTATGGACTTGTATTATTTTCGATATATACTGTTTGGGTGTCGTTTGTAATAGGAGTTACCACTTTTTAACTTTCGTAAAGGGGATTTCAGTCTTTGTTCTGTTCCCACGGGTGAAAGTGGCGATGATAAGTTGTATCAAGACCTTCAAAACCGGTGTCGTTAGTCTCGTCTTTTTCTTTAGTTTCCTTAGGTTTAACCTTTTCTTCTTCATTTTGAGAGTGACAAACGTCTACTGTACNTAGGAGTTACCACTTTTTAACTTTTGTAAAGGGGATTTCAGTCTTTGTTCCGTTCCCACGGGTGAAAGTGGTGATGATAAGTTGTATCAAAACTTTCAAAACCGGTGTCGTTAGTCTCGTCTTTTTCTTTATTTTCCTTAGGTTTAACCTTTTCTTCTTCATTTTGAGAGTGACAAACGTCTACTGTACTAGGAGATGTACCTTTTGGGATTTCTGAGGTGGTCTTTTAATGATCTCGATTAGTTACTTATATCATTTCAACGTCCTATATTTTAGTTGTGTGTCTTTAGGGAACGTAAGGATATGTGCTTATTACNTATGTGATTATTACTCTTTTATCTTTCTCTTTAATTCCTTTGTTAAGGTAAGTGGTAACGTTGTTTTTCTTATTTTATGAATCCTTATATAGACGGATTTCTTTGATTTCTGGATATATATCTTTTGGTATTTTGTGACTACTTTCTTTAGTTTCTCCTGTGATTATCTACCTCTTTATATGGTACAAGTACCTAACCTTCTTAGTTATATCACTTTTACTCATATGATGGGTTTCGTTAGATATCTAAGTTACGTTAGGGATAATTCGACGACGACGACGATTCAATGAAGTCAGCACAGGCTGAGACACGTTGGGGTATCTGTCGTCGGGTACTCCGAGGGGGCAGGGACCCTAAGAGGTCCGTTCTTGTGACCTCACCCAACGGTAAAGGAAGAGGTTACGTACTTTCACTTTTCACTTTCACTTCAGCGAGTCAGCACAGGTTGAGAATCGTTGAGGTACCTGACGCCGGGAGGTCCGAGGAGGCAGGTACCCTAAAAGGTCCGTTCTCACGACCTCACCCTACGGTAACAGAAGACACGGGATAATTCGATGGTTGTCATAAAAGGTGTCTCGGTCTTGTTTACTAAAGTGTTAAACATACCTTTATGTTTTTTGGAGTTTATCGGTTTCGTTAGAACTCTTTCTTCTTACCTTGACCTTCTTAGTTGGACGGACTGAAGTCCGAGATGATGTTTCGGTGTCAGTAGTTCTGTCATACCATGACCGTGTTTCTGTCTGTATATCTAGTTACCTTGTTTTATCTTTCGGGTCTCTATTTAGGTGTGTGTATACCTGTGGAATAGAAACTGTTTCCTCAGTTCTTATATGTTACCTCTGTTCCGTTAGAGAAATTTTCACCACGACCCTTTTGCCCAGTTGGTGAACGTTTTCTTACTTTGATCTTATGAAAGATTGTGGTATGTGTTTTTATTTGAGTTTTACCTAATTTCTAGATTTACATTCTGGTCTTTGATCTTTTGAGGATCTCCTCTTGTATCCGTTTTGTGGGAGTCTGTATTTAGTGTCGTCCTAGGAGATACTGGGTGGAGTGTCTTATGACCTTTATTTTCGTTTTTATTTGGTTACCCTGGATTAATTTTAATTTTCAAAGACGTTTTGTTTCCTTTGATATTCGTTCTACTTTTCTGTCGGAATCCTTACCCTCTTTTATTATCGTTTACTTCGTTGACTGTTTATTAGAGTTTTTATATGTTCGTTGAGGATATCAAGTTAAGGTCTTTTTATTTGCTGGGTTAGTTTTTTACCCGGTTTCTTGATTTATCTGTAAAGAGGTTTCTTCTGTATGTCTACTGATTGTTTGTGTACTTTTCTACGAGTTGTAGTGAGTAATAGTCTCTTTACGTTTAGTTTTGGTGTTACTCCACGGTAAAGTACGGTCAGTCTTACCGACGTTAGGTTTTCAGATGTTCGTTATTTACGTCCTCTCACACACCTCTTTTCCCTTGGGAGAATGTGACAACCACCCTTGCGTTTGATCATGTCGGTGATACCTCTTGTCACTCCTCTTTGGAAATTTTTGACCTATATGTTGACGGTATACTGGGTCGTTAGGGTGAAGACCCGAATGTGTGGTTCCTTTGGTTTTAACTTTCTCTGTGCACATGGGATTAACGACCGCTGCCTTACTTTGTGGTTGTGACGTCTCACCAAACTTAGAAATATAAAAATTGTGAACGAAGAATGTCGACGAAATAAAATATAGGGAACGTGTTGTTGGATGTCCCGTTCGAAGGTTCGTGATACTAAGTCTCTGATATGTCACGCGTCCGAGTCCCACTCTATTGGAAATGGAACTGAATAAATGACGTCGATTCTGAAACAAAACCCCTTGAAGGAATAGTTGAATTTTAGGCAAAACAGGGTCCCAGACAAGGAAAACTCCTTAGTCTCTTTGTAGGAACACACGTTCTTTACAAGAAAAAGGTACCCTTGTTTGTCCTAAGAATCGACTTGTAGAGCAAACGTTCTTACAAGTCGAGACCAACTCTCAGAGCAAACGTTCGTGAAGAGTTGGAAGGAATATGGATCAAGGGATGTGACCCGTCTTGTAGAGCAAACGTTCTTACAAGTCGGGACCAACTCTCAGAGCAAACGTTCGTGAAGAGTTGGAAAAAATATGGAACAAGGGATGTGATTACAAGTAGTGTCGTGACAAATATTATCAGTCCTGTACCTTCGTTGGATCTACAGGTAACCGTCTACTTACCTATTCTTTCGTCACCATATATATGTGTTACCTCATAATGAGTCGGTAATTTTACTTATGTAAACTTAATCAAGATTACTCCACCTACTTTGACCTCGGATAATATGACTCACTTCATTCGGTCATTCTTTTTGTGGTTATGTCATATGATTGCGTATATATACCTTAAATCTTTCTACCATTGCTATTGGGACATACGCTCTGTCGTTTTCTCTGTGTCTACATATCTTGTTAGAAAACCTGAGACACACTCTCCCTCTCTCACCCTATTAAACCCTCTTCCCGTAACTTTGTACATATTATAGTATATTCTTTACTTAGCGGTCAGGTCCAAGCTACGTCCTGTGTCCTACGAACCACGATCACGTGACCCTACTGGGTCTTACTACTATGTCCCTCCCTCCACCCTCCCCCAAGTCCTACGTCTTGTGTACATGTGGGCACCGTCTAAGTACAACTACATACCGTTTTGGTTATGTTATAACATTTCATTAATCGGACGTTAATTTTATTTATTTAAATTTAAATTTTTTTCAATTTATTCGTCTCATTGTTATAAATGGGAACTGTATGAGGAAAGGTTTAAACCATGGTCAGGTAACAAGGTACAGGTCAAGATTGACAACGAAGAACTGGACGTATGTATAAAGGGTCCTCCGTCTATTCCTCCGGACCGTAAGGGTAGAGTTTCTTAAAAGGTGTCAAACAACACTAAATGTGACAGTTTCCGAAATCGTATCAGTTACTTTGGTTTCATATACAAAAAGACCTTAAGAGAACGAAAAAGATACTAAGTCACCTACAACCTTTAAACTAGAGACCAAGACAACGGAAAAGATTCGGGTCGAAAATGTAGTCCTTCAAGAGTCAAGGGTATGACAACTTTTGACCTTCACCAATCCTTGTAAGGTAGTTGTCCTCAGTTCCCATTCTTAAAATGTCTCCTTTACGTATTCGTTCATTTCTTTAACGAACCGATATCGAATTTGTCAACGGAAAAACCCTTCCGGATAACCAGACAAATCGAAGGGAGTACCGAGTCTGCCATTTCGCAGACGGACGAAACGTCCTCTGGACACAATCTAGGGACCCAACCCTGTTAGGGGACCTCTTCCTTTACCGTTGGGTGAGATCATGTGAACGGACCTTTTAGGGTACCTGCCTCTTCGGACAATCCGACGTCAGGTACGTCAGCGTTTCTCAACCCTATGTTGACTTACTGAAGTAAGTAAGTAAGTAACAAGACAAACACTAAATAGTAAAATCCGTAACTAAAGAATTGGAATTGTATAAAGATCTGAATCTAAAAACAAACGAACGTATTCGGTAAATTTGATGCAGGTAAAAAAAATAACAATTAAATAAAAAAAAATAACTTCCTATTAACGAAATGTCTTAAAACAACAAAAGACAGTTTGGAATTGTACTTACTTAGTCACTATTCATATGTATATATAGGAGGGAAAACTTAGAGGGAGGGTAGAGGGAGGGGTAGGGTTGGGGAGATCAAACTGCGTCTCTGGAACAAACTCCAAGGACTCGGTATGTCTTTTAAGGGTAACCGATAGATAAAATGTATTCCATTACATTCAAAGGTACAATGAAAAAGGTATATAGAGTGGGAGAGGAAGAGAGAGGGATACAGGTATTCAGGTATACAGACAAAGAGGTAACGACAAGACATTTATTTAAGAAGTCATGGTAAAAAGATCTAAGACATATACACAAAATCTTAATTATATAAATAGAAAGAGAAAGACTGAGTGAAGTGAGACGTATTATCCAAGATTCAAGTAGATGGAGTAGTCTTGACTGAGTTTACATAAGGAAAATTACCGACTCATTATAAGGTAACACATATACATGGTGTTGAAGAAATAGGTAAGTAGACAACTACCTGTAGATTCAACGAAGGTACAAGATCGATAACATTTGTCACAACGTTACTTGTTACCCTATGTACACATCAAAAGTTAAAACCAAAGGAGTCCCACATACGGATCCTCACCCTAAAGACCCAGTATAACACCAAAATAAGGATCAAAAAATTCCTTAGGGGTATGGTAGAAGGTATCACCGACATAGTTAAATGAAAGGGTGGTTGTCACGTTTTTACAAGGGAAAAGAGGTGTGTGAGAGGTCGTAAATAACAAACATCTGAAAAACTACTATCGGTACTACTGGTCACACTCTACTATAGAGTAACACCAAAACTAAATGTAAAGAGATTATACTCACTACAACTCGTAGAAAAATACACAAGAATCGGTAGACATACAAAAGAAACCTCTTTACAGACAAATCCAGAAACAAGGTCAAAAACTAACTCAACAAACAAAAAGACCGTAACTCAACATAATCGACGAACATATAAACCCCTTGATTAGGAAACAGTCAACAAAGTAAACGATAATAAAAGAGGGTAAGACTCCCAACAGAAAAGTGGAACGAATATCAGAGGAAACGACACGTTTTCAAAATTCAAATTAGTCCAGGGTGAACAAATGAAAACAAAAATAAAGGTAATGAGATCCTCCATCCAGTATCTCCTAGAATAAAGCTAACCACAGTGACTCACAAGACGGATACAAAAGGAAGTTCCAGAAATTAGGTAAAACTCAAATATAAACACATTCCACAATCCTTCACAAGATTAAAGTAAGAAAATGTACATCGACAAATCAAAAGGGTCTTGGTGAATAACTTCTCCGACTGAAACGGGGTAACATATAAAAACGGAGGAAACAGTTTTTATTCCATGGATATCTAAGTACCCAAATAAAGACCCGAAAGATAGAACAAGGTAACCAGATATAAAGACAAAAACACGGTCATTGTATTATGACAGAACGACTGACATCGAAACTTCACATTAGACTTCATTCCTTCTGACTAAGGAAGTCGAGGTAAGAAGAAAGAGTTCTGACGAAACTGATAAGTCCTAGAAAACACAAAGGTATATTTAACACTTTAAAAAACAAATCAAGATATTTTTTACGGTAACCACTATCACTATCACTACTGCAACTTAGACATCTAACGTAAACCATTATATCAGTAAAAGTGTTATAACTAAGAAGGACAGGTCCTTGTACCTTACAGAGAGGTAGACAAGTACAGTAGAAACTAAATAAAGTAGTCGTAGAATATTAAAAGACTCATGTAAAGATAACAGAGGAATCCCTTTAAATAAGGATCTATAAATTAATAAAAACAACGTCACCACTTACCCGAACTAAAAATTTAAAGAGAAAGACCAAAAAATAACAATCATATATCTTTACGTTCACTAAAGACACATAACTAAAACATAGAACGTCGAAAAATTTAAGTGACTAATCTGGATCATTAAAAGACTATGATAGATACCAAAAGATCCATGTTATAGTACAGTAGACTTTTGTCACTCTCGAAATGAAGAAGAAAAGGTTACACCTAAGGAAAATAAAGAAAAAGAAGAGACTAACGATATCGATCCTGAAGGTCTTGATACAACTTATTATCACCATTTTCACTTGTGGGAACAGAAGAAGGACTAGAATCCCCTTTACAAAAGTCAAAAAGTGGTGACTCTTATTACAAACGACATCCGAATAGTATTTACCGGAAATGATACAACTCCAATCAGTTAGTCAGTGAGTCAGCACAGGCTGAGAAACGCTGGGTTACCTGGCGTCGTGTGGTCCGGAGGGACAGGTAGTGGTTGAGGGTCTCAAATGGTTTGAGTACAGGTAACTCAACCACTACGGTAGGTCGGTAGAGTAGACAACAAGGGAAGAGGACGGAAGTTAGAACGGGTTGTAGTCCCCGAAAAGTTTACTCAGTCGAGAAACGTAGTCCACTCAATTTGTCAGTCCCATTGTTATATGTCGGAAATACATGAGGAAAGGGTTAAAACTTGGTCCGGTAACAAGGTACAGGTCAAGGTTGACAACGAAGAACTGGACGTATGTCCAAAGGGTACTTCGTCCATTCCACCAGAAGATAAGGGTAGAGAATTTGTTAAAGGGTGTCAAACAACACTAGGTGTGTCAATTTTCGGAATCGTATCAGTTACTTCGTCTACAAAAAAGACCTTAAGAGAACGAAAAAGATACTATTTGTCTACAACCGTTAAACTAGAGACCAAGGAGACTGAAACGATTTAGATTGAACACGTAGAAATTCAACAACCAAGTACATGATAACTTCTGATTGTACTGCCTAAAACTCATAATACAGTGAAAGTACACTTTAGTCGAGTTAACAGACCATCAAACTTGTATGAAAGTGTAACGGAAAAACCTCTAACTTTACTTGTGACTGGAAAAGGTCAGGACACCGGTGACGACTCAAAAGGTTTAAACTACCGTATAACTCACGTCGTGAAATTGTTATAGTACAGAATTCTAAACTTTATAGAGTCGACCTTAGGATAGTGGAGGTACTCGAAACAAACATTGCTACGAAGGATTCCGGGTGAACTAAAACATAAGCTTCTATAGACCGAGATCTACTCACTAGTGTGGTAGTACCAATAGACCCAGTAATTCTAGAAAAAACATATTAAGAAGACACATAAGAACGGTGAAGAAGAATTATAAAAGACGGAGTCAATTCAGCTATGGGAAAGACAGGAAATAACACGGTTGGAAACGTACTTTACCAGGGAACTATAGAGATCAAAAGAACTTCTTTAGTGATCAGGAAGGGTAAGATAATAAAAGGAGATAAAGAAACATAACAAGTGAATTCTTCCGAAAGGATAGAGAGAGAGAGAGAGAAAAAATTAAAATGAAATGTTATGACATAACCAAAACGGTATGTAGTTGTACTTAGGCGGTGTCCACATGTACTCAAGGGTTAGGACTTGGGGGGAGGGTGGAAGGAGGGGTATGGTAGAGAGACCCAGTAGGGTAACGTGGTCGGGGTTCGTAGGACATAGGACGTAGCTTGGATCTGACCGCTAAGTAAAGAATATACTATAATATGTACAAAGATACGGGAAGAGGGTTTAGTAGGGTGGGAGAGGGAGAGGGTGTCTCAGGTTTTCTGACAAGATATGTAGACACAGAGAAAACGACAGAGTGTATGTCCCAATAATAATGGTAGAAAGTTTATCTTTCGGGTCTCTATTTAGGTGTATGGATGCCTGTGGAATAGAAGCTGTTTCCTCCGTTCTTATATGTTACCTAATTTCTGTTAGAGAAATTGTTCACCACGACCCTTTTGACCAGTTGGTGAACATTTTCTTACTTTGATCTTGTGAAAGATTGTGGTATGTGTTTTTGTTTGAGTTT